>VDFB02193867.1:205415160-205644515 GCA_007258455.2 Sequoia sempervirens
GCTCAATCAAGGGAAATTATGTTTTAAATTCAGCACATGGATTTAATGTGGCTCCCACAAGGGTTGAGCCCAACGTGCAGGTGCTCGGATTTCATTGGGAGGGTCCTTATCTGGTGCCATTTCACAAGGAGGTTTATTGGAAAGCATGCCTCGATTAGTTCTAGCACAAAACTCATCAGAGAAGAAAGTTGACAAGACCCTCCTGCTGTTTTGCCGACTAGCAGTGCACTCTATTTGTTTGAATGCACTAGTCGCTAGGACATTCGGGTCGCTGTGAGTCTTTATGTATCTCTCCGCGTGGGATGTCTCACCGACAGTAGCTCACAAAGTTGGCATCGAGGAGATGTTTGTGTTCGCCGTGAGGTCTGGTCGAATGGGGCGGGGTCTCGGTGAAATGATTTGAGCTCGATATGAGGTCTCGTTGACCCCTGGGAGCCTTTCTGAAAGAGATTGTTATCGGGGAAGGGAGCCCTTGTTCGCCATGAGGTCCCACCGACAGACGAAAGTCACGCCGAAGGTTGTTCACAAGTTGGCGTCGGGGAGATGTCTCAGTGACTAACAAAGGTCTCGGTGTGAAAGGAGATGTCAACGGGGACAAAAGGTGGGCCTCATTGTAATGTATCAGCGATCGATGATGTCTCACCGAAACAGAGTGCCTTCGCCAAGAAATAAGACCTCGCTATGAGGTCTCATCGACCAAGCGATGTCTCCCCGAAATGAAGTACGCTCTCAGCGAAAGAAAGGAATTCCCTGTGAAGTCTCAGCAAAAGTTTCGAGCTCAATATGAGGTCTCACCGACCAGGTAGGGTCTTGCCGAGATGAAGCGAGCTCGCCGAGAGAGTTTGACATTAGTATATCATCTGGCCGACAGGGCGATGTCTTGCCGAGGAGGTTGCACTCGCTGACAAAAGGTTCAGTCGGTGTAATGTCTCACTGACCGAAGGTGGTCTCGCCGAAGTGGAATGAATTTTCCATGATGTCTCACCGACCCGATGGGGTCTTGTCGAAAGGAAGTGAGCTTGGCGCAAAGGAAAGTAGAGTCGCCATGATGTCTCGGCGAAAGCATGAGGTCCTGCCGAAGAATGAAGGGTCTCGGTATAGTGTTTTTCCTTCGGTAAGAGGTCTCACCGACACATGGGTGTCTCACTGACAGAGGAGCACAACGGTATAATGATGGGGGTTCGGCATAAGGTCTTCCCGACTTGCCGATGTCTTGCCGAATGCGCATGACTAGGCAATGAAATGGCAATATTGGTATGACTCCTAAAGTTTCGTCGTGAGGTCTCCCCGAATGCGAATGGTCTTGCTGATGGTCTGGCTGACAACCACTATGGATGTCGATATGACTTTTGCAGCTCGATTTGAACTCTCACCGATGGTTGTATTCTATGTCGATGCTGCTGTAGAGTATAATCGCATTAGGGAGACATGATAAGTGTCTCACCGACATGCGATTTTTGTCTAAAGGACCTTTGACTGTCTGGCGATCCCATGTAGCATCTGTTCGACCAATCAGAGGAAGCTATAGGCAAGCCGTGGCATTTTGACTGGTGGGAGGAAGATCAATAGAATGAAAGTGACGTGGATTTGCTCTGAGCTTAGGAGCATTCAAAGCAGCTCGGCAGGGAGGTACGACATGGACATGGAGGCCAGAAGTAAATGCAAGTGGTTGCAAAAAATCCGAAGGCTTCTCCTGGGAACGACTCTTCACCGACATGGACATGGGGATGCAATCGAATGTAGAATTAACTTCATTAAAAGATCTAGGGGAAAATTTTTCTGAAGGAAAATATTTTTGTAAGCCCTAGGGCCGACATCTTTTTGTATATAAGGCATTTTTGCCTCTTTGTAAAGGATTTCTCCTTATGCTTTTCTGAAGTTTGTGACTTTTGCAGTCCTTTCTCAGATTAGCAAACTTTTGTAACTCATTTTGGAGCATGATATATAAAATTTACCTTGGTTACCATTGATGGTTCAATTTTCCTTCTGGTTCTTGCAAAATATTGTGCATTTTCAGGTGATTGATCAAGCTACTTCATGAAATCTTTCTTTTTCCTTATAGCTTTGTCTCATGTTAGCATGCCTTTCTTTGCAAAAGTAGTATTATGTAGGTTACAAACTATGTTTACTTAATTGCACATGAGGTTTTAATTTGTGAAAATATGCTTTTCCTTCTTGAAAGTGTGTGCATGTCAAACCTGTTTGTGAAATACTTATGCATAATCTACAAAAACTTGTTGTGCAGTACCATATCCATCATCAGTACTCAAGTGTAACTCGAGTGTCTCATTGTTCTTGTCATTTTGGTGTATCACCATAGGGTTTAGTTTTACTTTTATGTATTCTCCTTCTCCCTTTTCCTTACAAGATCAGTAGTTAGGTGACACCATAGGAAGCCGGCCTTCTCCGGAGGTTGACCTCTATTTACAAGAAATCCACATCTTTAGAGGTCTTCCCATGTTACACTGAGGTGTTGAACATCAGGTTCAACAGGTGTAATTTCAGGTGATAACAATTCCAACTGTCCAAATTAGTTTTTACAATAGAGAAAAACTTGGAAACATTAGGCTTTTTTGCGAAAATCATTATTTTTTTCAAACTAAGATCAAAACATCTTAAAGTGCATCAATTTCAAATCAATTTCTAATTTTCAGTTTAACTTCCATAACAGGATCTATCATCCTTCATCCACAAAAAAATTCTGAAAATTAGAAATTCCTTAGTCATATCAATAGGATCCATCACCCTATTTGGCTAAGGCATCCATTATCCAAAAAATTGCGCTCCCATTTGTGATCTAAGTTTGGTGAAAATTTGATACAATCATATGCCTATTGTCATAAGGTTTTGAAAACAAAGAGAAGAAGACGAAAGAGAGAACCCACTTTGTAATATGGGTGATAGGGAAGAAAATCCTTTTCATAGGCTTCATGGAAATAGTTCAAATGATGAAATAACTGATGAAATGCTTCAAGAAGTAGAACAAGATCCACAGTTTCACTTAGCTATGGAAAAGCTCTTAGAACGAAATAAACAATGATACTTTATTTAATTGGAAAACCAAGGTGCTAAATTTCCCTTTGACTATGAGACGAAGAAAATTAAAGGAGATCCTAAAAAGATTGAAACTCCCTTAAATGATCTTAGTGCTCTTACCCAACAAATAAGAGCACTACAAGGGAAAATCAAGGAAATACAAGGGGGTACAACTAAGAAGTATGCTTTGGAGGATATTTGTCCATATCCTTTCGATAGAAATCTCAACATGATCCCATTTCCAAAGCATTGTGAAATTCCAAAATTTGATAGATACAATGGGAAAAGATATCCTATTGACCACGTGAGAGAATTTAAAAACATGAGCCTTGAATTTGCACACAAGGACACATACTTGATGAGATTGTTCCCATGAAGTTTGGGTGGGCAATCCATGGAATGGCTTTCTAAAATCATTCCACCCATCAGGACATTTAAGGAGTTGATCAATAAATTTATATCTCAACACTCCTACAACATTCAACATCAAATAACTATGCTTGATCTATGCAAAGAAAAACAAAAGACTAGAGAATCCTTCATCACATTCCTACAAAGATGGAGAAGATTATTTGCATGATATTCCTGTCCAGTTCCTAAAAAGGAAAAGATGGATCTCTTTATTAACAGTCTTGATCCAAAAATGAGTTATAGGCTCAACCTTCATTGTCCTCCACATTTTGAGAAGTTGATTGAAAATGCAATAACTATTGAAGGAGCTTTATTCAAGAGAGGAGTGATACAACTTGACAAAGATAGTCCAAATATGTATAATCATAACAACAACAATGACAAATCAAGATTTTGGACTGCAAACAAGAATGTTTTCAATGATGGTGTGGTAGATGCAAACAATGTGAAACCAAAACCATCCATCTTCAATCTATTAGGTACCCCAAGCAATAAAACCAATCAAGGAAATTCAACCAATCAAGGAACCAACACCAATCAAGGAAATTTGGCCAATCAAACCAATAGTGGTAATCATGGTAACTTCAACAATAATCTTGGAAACACTCAAAATGCAAATCCACCCAAGTCACAATTGTTTTCAAATCAATGGAGTTTCACTCCTTTGGGCCAATCTCTTGAGTCACCTTTCAAAGAGCTTATGGATAAAAATACCACCACCTTGCCTCCTCAAAGATATTATGAGCCACAAGTCAAACCATCATCGTGGAATGAGTCATGTTACTGTGACTACCATAGATGCAAGGGACATAGGACAAATAATTGTCAAGGATTGAAAAATTTAGTCCAAGATTTGCTAGAAAATGACACAATAATAGTCGATGGAAATCATGCCAATGAAGATCATCAAGCATTTAAGAATCCTCTACCAAACTATGAAAAAGGGGAATCTTCTTCATCAAACAACCAAGGATAGAATGTAAACTATGTCTATGACACTACCATTCTTAACATTTTTGTAGTTCACAATCAAGTTTTTGATAAACAAGACATTGTACCAATTGATTTGAAAGTTTTCCAATCTAAACCATGGTGGGACACTTGTCCTCACCCACTTGCCTATCATTTTCTGAAAAGGACGATGCCTCCATGTCTCATCCTCACAACTCCTCACTTTATCTAGAAGTCATGGTCCATAAAACTCGAATTAGGCGTGTCTTAATAGATGCAGGAGTCGGCTTGAATATTTGCACTTTAAATTTTATCCATGCTTTGGGATATCCAGAAGAAGAAATTGATTCCAATAACAAGAGTACCATGAAGGCATATGATCAAGAGGAATGTTCATCTGAAGGATCAGTTATTTTACCAATCTGAGTTGGCCTTGTGGTGAAGGATGTGGTTTGCCAAGTCCTTGATCTCTCGTTGCCTTATAATTTTCTCCTTAGAAGACCTTGGATTCATGACATGCAAGCAGTACCATCCACATACCACCAATGCCTAAAATTCCCTCATGATGGATCTGAAATCACCATACAAGGAGATCTTAATCCTTCCATACCTTGTCATAATCTTTGTCCTAAAGTTGAAATCACCATCCTTAGCAAAAGTGAAGCACTACATACTCAAGCATGTGTTGATCCTAAATCTTCAAAAACATCCACTTCATCTATTGCAACATCAAATTCTAAGGTCCAAATCCATGATTTGGGATATGGAGAATACTGTTTGGACAATTTGCTAGTAAAAGATACTGCTACTGTTGTTGAGAAGGGTCAAAGTTCTAATAATGATTTTGAGACAACTACAGAAGGAATACAAAAAGATGATTGTGCTGAGATTGAAACTAATTGGGATCTTGATGATACATCTACCTATTCTATATCTGTTACCACTCAATCTTTTCATATCATTGATAATCCACTATTTGATCAAAAATTCTATGATAACCCACTCTTTGATCATGATCTCGTTGAGGATATCCAACCATCATCCTTCTATTCCACCTGTCCTAGGCTAGGGTATGAATCTCCTATTGTGGCCTCTCTGAAGCCATCTTGCCAAGTCGCTAAGGATGTGCAAGCTTCCTTTGATGTTAGCCCTACCAAAAAGGATAGTCTCAAAGACTCTATTGATGACATCACTACTTCTTCCACCTCACCCACACCCATCCACCTTATAGACATGGATCAAAAAGTATCATTCAAAGCAAATATAAAGGAGGCAATTCAAGAATCAAAGGTCAAAGTTCCTTTTTCAAAGGGAGATCTAAAATTAAAAGAAAGCTTGCAAGGAAAGGAAAATCAAGAAAAGTCCCTTAGCCAACATAAAAAGCTATTAGACGTATCAAAAGTAAAAGAAGATCGAGCATAGTCCCCTAGCCAAACTAAAAAGCTATCAGACAAATAAAAAATAAAAGTCAAAAATAAAAGCAAGCAAAAGTCGATCTCCAAACATGCCTCTCCCTCAAAAATCACTGGGGGCATCTATTAAGAAAGAAAATCAAAGAAAGAATTTGTTGATCTAAGGTCTCCATCCGCCTCATTATCACTCGTAACATATAGTCCTTTCCACCCATCCATGTTCACATACCCATCATATCATTACACCTCCATTGGTGATGTCTTTCAATGTGTCTTTGATGACAACCCCTTCATGTACTATAACTCATTGGTTGCCCAAGCTCCCTTTTTACTAAAGCTTGATGGCCCACGTAGTGTGCACATTAGGGATCCTATCTTAGCCTCTTCCATTCACTACATCTATTGTCCTTCATACTTTCCACTCGTACTCCTCATTCCGATTGGGTCCTTTCATCTAGCATGGTCATCCACACAGGAGAGCGGCATCATCAAGGCAGTCTACGGATATGGTAAGGAGAGGAGAAAGTGAGGATGAAGAAGAGGTGGAAGATTCAGATGTAGAAGAGGAAGAAGAATTGATCGATCAAGATCAGATGCGGTTGATAAGGGCCATTTCGAAGATCGGAAAAAGACCCAGAATAGAAGTCCCCAGTTATTCCAGAAGTCTAAACCTGGAAGAGTTGATCAACTAGATCAACGAGCTAGAAGAATATTTTGAGTATGAAGAAGTAGAGGACCCAGATCGAGTTAAGTATGCAAAAATGAAGCTGAAGGGCCATGCCAATATTTGGTGGAAAGAGGTCCAGTTGGAGAGAAATCAAAGAGGAAAAGGAAAGATTAGCAGTTGGGATCGCATGGTGGAGAAACTGAAGAAGCAGTTCATACCAGTAGACTACGAGCTAGATCTGTTTAAGAAATTGCAAGGGTTGAAGCAAGGAAGTAGATCTGTGAAAGAATACATAGAAGATTTTCACAAGATGATCATTAGAACAGGCCATGCAGAGGCCAACAAGGAGAAGGTAGCCCGTTATCTTAATGGGTTACGACCGAGCATTCAAGAGGAGCTAAGCCTGGTCAGAATGACCACCATTGAGGATGCATACTAGTTTTCTCTGAAAGTTGAGGAGAAGTTGAACAAAAGATTTGATAGCAAGCAAAAAGGCCGAGGAGGTCAAAGCAGAAGGGGTAGTGGAAGATCTTTTGGGAGCTGAAATGAGGATGAAAGGAAAAATGAAGATGTGGGTACCAGTCGAAGCCAGAGGAATGATAACTTCTACCGCCCTCGTGATCAAAACAGTGGTGATCAAAGAGGTAGAGGACGAGGAAGATCTGGGCCAGGGCCTGGAAGAGGTGGTTTCAGAGGAACTTGTTTCCATTGTGGTGAAGAAGGGCATCGAGCCTATGAATGTCCACAAGACCAAGGAAGGACAGACATAAATTTATGGGAAGATTCAGGATGGAAAAATATACACTTTGGTGAAAGAATCAGGTCAAGATCATTCACGGTCTGAAAGTTATTCAAGTTCCAGTTACTACTTTTTGCCCTAAAAAACCTTCTAAGCTTAGTTTGAGGTACTAAACGGTCCCGGATGGGCCTGAAAATTTGTGGAAAAACCAAAGTAGATGTCATAGGCCCTACTTTGAGGAAAATTGTCTTCTTGAGAGCTTTCCAAAAAGGTGTTATCATTGAAGATCCAACAGTCGGATTAAAAGTTATGGCTTCTAGAAGTTGGTGCATATTTTAGAAATGTGCTAATTTTTTACTGTGAATTTAAACTTGAATTTCTAATTGTAATTTTGGCGCCAAACTGCCAAAAATCTTATCTCGAAGGTTGTTTTTGGTTCCAAACCAAAATGGGTCTATTTATGGGCTTGTTTCTAATTTTTGAGTAACTTTTTGGGGAAAGAGTTCGCATGCTGCGAAAAGGGGTTCTTCTATAATTTCTTGTAACTTCTGTAATTTGCATGTATTGCAGAGCTTGAGGATTTGTGATCCTCTGCATGTAAGAAGTTCCATTCTCAATAAGAATATAATTTCTCTAGTTGTTTGTATCATTTTTTGTGTCTCGGGTTTGCTCTCTCGTCACACAAAACCCTCTCTGCTGATTTAATTTCAACACAAACACAAGTATGAAAGAAACTACAACATGAAAATTTCATTAAAATGGAAAATATGCAATTACAAAATAATAAAGTCTCAATGAGACTATGGGAACCACATATTCCCTTTACAACATCATAAAATTGATTACAAAAATCTGCAACATTCCATAGAATTTTTGTACTTCTCAAGCACTCCAACCAACCCACATGCACACTCTGTCACTCCTCAACAATGGCTGCAAATAAATTATTGAAGCCTTCGCACTTTGCTGCAATTTCTCCTTAGAGAAAAATCCACCTTAATTGTGAGTTTCCTGCCTTTGAAAATTAACTTCAAAATGTAAATGAATTATCTTTTATTACCAACTTTCCAAATTTTCCAAAAAGAAATGAAATTCAATTTCATTTCCATTTCAAATTCAAAAATCATCTTTCCCAAAAATCCAAGGAGATAATTTTTAAATTGAAATTCCAAAAATAAAAAATCAAACTTCTCACTTGTGCAAGCAACCAGTCTCACACACACTTTATCAGTAGTTTCCAAAATTGAACTCACTCATCAAAGTTTCCAATTTGATTAGATGGGCACCCACTTTGATAGTCCCTATTTTTTAGGGATTTGTGGAAGTTGAGATTTTATTTTAAATTAAAATCTTAAAAATCTCCTTTAACTTGCAAAAATCCAAATTTTGAATTTTTGCACTTCCATTTCCTTTACAACACCTGCTTTTTTAAGCATAATCATTCAACATGAATTTTTAATGTAATTTAATTTAAAATTACATTAATTACAAATATTTTTGGCAACCATTTATTGAAAACCAAACAAAATTAAAATAAAATAAATTTGGTTCATGCAAAGATTGCACGAGTCCATGGATGCTCCTGCATCACATCATCATCACTATCATATCATATGCATAGGCATTATCATGAGATATATCCATTTGCTAAAATCATTATCCATAAACATACATCCATCATTAATGCATCCATAATAGAGAATCACGTAGACATGCATAGATCAACAATATCCGCTGCATCTCATAAATATTAAAACTCAATGTTAAATGCACAAAGATGTCAAAACAAGGAGAGATACAATATCATAATGTGACAAAATGAATGTGTATACAAATATCATCAAATATACATCATCAAAAAGGATCATGGGACTATGAGGTAATCCCCCTAGGACTCGCTGGTCTCGCAAAACCTCCTGCACCTGAAGAATCACTAATCTCTCTTATCCATTTGAAACATATCAAAACAATGTTTGTGATCAAAGCGATCCAATCACTCAAAGCAATCAATCAAATCAATCAATCTTACTATTTGCTTCTCATTAATCATGAGGAAAAATTTATCAGTTATCTTACTATTTGCTTCTCATCAATCATGAGGACAAATTTATTAGTTATCTTACTATTTGTTTTTCATCAATCATGAAAGCAAATTTATCAAATCTTACTATTTGTTTTCTCATACATCATGAGGACAAATTTATTAGTTATCCTATCAAACCTATCAGTCATCATCAGTTGAACATCAAAACTTCACCATCACAGGCTAAATCAATCAATCTTTCAATAGCAGATTTCGTCAAATCATCTTTATCGGCTGATGAATTGGACAACCAATCACTACACATTTTCAAAATTATCAAAAAATTTAAAAAATCAAAAATGAAAAATATGAAAAATTCAAAATTTTATCTCATTCATCGCCCGAGGGGGCATGCAAGTGTCAGTTTTCCAAAATTCACATTTGGGGCAAACTTTTTAATTCTTTGAAGCAATGTGTAAAACACATCACTTCAAAGAGGGGCAAAATGTATACACCTAAAAATGGTCACATTATAATAAGTCTGGTAATTAATTAAATACAAGTTATTTAATTAATCTCTAATTCAATCTACATATAAATGAATTTAAATAATATATTTATATTGTTTATTTTCTGCATTCTTCTATTTTAATTAAATAAGTTTTGTAACTTATTTAATTTAATCACTTTTCCATTTCTTCTTAATTATTTAAATACAAGTTATTTAATTAATCTCTAATTCAATCTACATATAAATGAATTTAAATAATTTATTTATATTGTTCATTTTTTGCATTCTTCTATCTTAATTAAATAAGTTTTGCAACTTATTTAATTTAATCACTTTTCCATTTCTTCTTAATTAATTAAATAAGTTTCACAATTTATTTAATTCAATTATCACATTACTTTATTAAATATTCTTCTCTTTCTGAATCATAAAATCACTCTTAAATCTTCTAAATATTCTTCTTTTTCCAAAACATAAAATCATCTTTAAATCTTCTAAAAAGCCATTTTCTTAATTAATTAAATAAGTTTCACAATTTATTTAATTTAATTATCACATTGCTTTATTTTGAATAAACTAAATATTCTTCTTTTTTCCAAAACATAAAATCATCTTTAAATCTTCTAAAAAACCATCTTCTTAATTAATTAAATAAGTTTCACAATTTATTTAATTTAATTATCACATTGCTTTATTTTGAATAATGTAAATATTCTTCTTTTTCCAAAAATTATCCTTAATTAATTATCACATTATCCTTAATTAATTAATTAATTTAATTTAATTATCACATTGCTTTATTTTGAATAAAGTAAATATTCTTCTTAATTAATTAAATATTCTTCATAAAATCATCTTTAAATCTTCTAAAAAGCCATCTCACATTTAATTAAATATTTAAAATATTTAATTAGAAACTTTTTATCCATATTCCACACATAATTAAATATTTTTCAATATTTAATTAGAAGCTTCCAAATCCACGTGTCACATGAAATTAAATAATTTTATTATTTAATTGTTAAATTATCCTCAACCACCAAAACTAACTCATAACTAAACTTGATAAATGGCAGGTTTCCTCTATTTTTGAGTGAAAGGTTTTGTGGGAAGGAAACATCTCTAGCTTCCATCTTTCTCTCCAACTTCTCCATCTCTCACCATTCATCTTACTAGACTGAATCTCAATCGTTGATCTTTGCCAACTAAGCTTTTTCCTTCAAACATCTATAAATAAGACCTCTTGGCTCTTTAAAAATCCGGGAACTTTTTGCATAGCATGAGCATTATAGTTGAATAATCAAACATTTTAGCATCTTAATATCCTAGATTTCATAATCATAGCACAACATCTTAGCATAAATAATCATGGTAGAATAGCTTGCATAATCTGTTCTTAGTTTCATTATCTCAGCATCATATCATAGCTTCATTATTTCATATCATTTAGCATAAGAATGCATTTTGCATATCATCTCATTCTCTAGGTTGTCATTCTATTGAGCTTTTGCTTATAAAATCTGAGAGCAAAAACGAATCCTTGGAGATAGAGGACAATGGAATGGTTTTGAAGAATCTACTGGGTTTGAAGTTTGTTTAATTTTAAATTAGATTCTTTGATACAATGTTTCATTGGTGTGTTGTTTAACTTGTTTGTTGCTTCCACATATTCACACACACATCTATAATCATCACATTTTATATTCTTACAACAATACAAGAATTTATTACATGATTTAGCTACCTCATTAAAAGAATCAACTCTACTTTGAAACCATCTTTGGAAATCATCCTATTTTTTTTTGTTAATGCACTTATGTCAAAGGTTGCATATATGATCAACTCTAATTGGATTCATGAAAATAAAGAAGCACAAGATCAAGAGGTTGTGATAGAAAACAATATGATTATCACCAGAGAAATTAAAAAAGACTTGAAATCAAGCCAATTATTCCAATTTCTATTGATCATCTCTTGTAAACAGTGGTGACTAATGTGAAAAATATGAAAATATAGTTTCAACAGAATGTTCCAACTCAAAAATGTTAGGGAAATATCACAAAAATGGTAGTCCTACTAGAATGGCTGATTTAAATTACTTCTTTCACTTGAAAAGGTTTGTCTTATAGGTACCTCATGAATATAACTTGAATAACTATTGTTCCTTCCATGCAATAGGAGACCAAAATTCTATAAATTGTTTGTATATACTTTATATGATGTAGCTCATGTCTTCTTCTTAATAAATCAATAAATTTTTTCAAGTAATCTTGAAGAAATTTGAGATGAGATTTATGGTGACTTTATGACATGATATTTTTAATATGTACATATTTGTGTTGAATAAGTAAATACATTCAATGACTATGTATGTGTTTGTCTAGAGTTTAAGAGTTGAAAAAGATCATGTAGTTGAAAGGAGGAAAGCTCATTAATAGAATCCATAGAGGGAGCTACTAGTGGTATCTTATTTCCAAGACCCTATATTTGCCCCTACATCAACAAATCATACAAAGAGTTAGATTTTCATCCACCTCATAAGCATTGCTTAAATTCTATAATGAAGAAGAACAACCTTCTATTTTAAATTGGATGATTATATCATCTATATCTAAAGGAATACAAGTTTCCCAAAAATATAGAGAGTTGAATAATGATTCAACAATTGTCATTGAGTAAGAGGGCAGTGATAACATAATGTATGAAGATGCATTGGATGATTTATTTTATGCATTCAAAGGATTCTTTGATGAACCTACACAAGATGAGGTCTATGAAATAATATAATTAATTAAAGAACAAGATCTTCCACTTGAAGATTTTTCAACTCTATGGTATGCATCATGTCAAAATTATAAAAATAAATAAATCTAATATTTTCTCGAAATATCTTGAGGTAGATTTATCTATTGAAGAAGCATTGCATTTTTATTATTATTTTAGATTCATTCGCATCTTCCACATTCCCCATTATCATCTAGGAAGCATAAAAAATTGAACACATTGTTGTAGTTAATGAGCTTGTGCAAAATGAAGAAATGCTATTAAAAAATTCATGTTACCACTCCATCCATTGCACAATTGAAGATGATGAATTTAATCATTTTCGTCTCTAATGAAGCTATTCTTCAAAGCAGATTGTTATGATGGAGCAAATGAGATCCAATTTCCTCAAGGTCCACATTCATCTTTTGAGGGAATTAATATTTTTCTACATGTTCATGTTGATGATGATGTAGTTCTCATAGAAGATGCTCAACTAAAGGTGTTGTTTAAATTAATATTCCTTCAAATCTTATTTGCACTTAAGAGTGGATCTCTATTTTAGCTAGCCTAAATGTGTTGTTTGTGTATCAATATATTTTTTTAAATATCCAAAAATCTCATTTGCAAAGCACAACTCTTAATAGTTTGATACATATATCTTAAACAAGGATATAATAAGAAATTATTTTTATTTATGTAAAACCTCTTAAGTGAATATTATATAATGTGTATATTTGTATATCTTATCTATAAACTCGTTTTAAAGTTAGTTTAGCATAATTTCAGATTTAATTTAAATCTAAAGAATTTTAAAAAAATCTTACCTTAAATAATATTATCACATAAAATAGAATAAAACACTAACACTATTATAAACCTAAATTAGATTATTTATATTTTGCTGTCCAAATTTAATTCAAAATATATTAAATAAATAAATACAAATAAGATCATTAGAGTAACACATAATGAAACCATAAGATAATATCAAAATTACAAATTACCTACTTATATTATTTAGATTCTGTATCAAGTCATATTGAATTTCTAGTTCTATTCCATAGAACAAATAGATCATCTCTTGCCATGGAACACTTTCGTGACAGGAGATATCCAACACAACTAAATTGCCCATTCACTGAGATTTCATTTCATGTCTGATGTGTCACTCGACCTTCCAGTGTACTTTTCTACGAGGTTCATGAAAAATGAGCTCTGTTGGAGGAGTCGAGATGGAGAATCATACTCCACAATTCTGCCTGCACAACCCTCAGATTTTTAGTTTTGCTTTCTGATATTAACTGAACAAAAGCAAAAAGATTAGTATGTTGGCTGAAAAGATTCAACGTACCTTCATTGAGCACTAGAACCAAGTCAGCGTCCATTATAGTAAAGATTCGATGTGCTATAGTAATAACTGTGCTTTCAGCATACTCTTTACGAACTATGTCGTGAATAAGAAAATCTGTTTCAGTGTCTATTGAAGCTGTAGCTTCATCCAGAACAAGTATACGATTTTTCCGAAGAAGAACCCTTCCTAAACACATTAGCTGTCGTTGACCCATACTCCAGTTTTCTCCATTCTCACTCACTACTAGCATAGAAAGAATTAGATTACATTAATGCCCATGCATAATCAAGGTGGGTTTATGGAGAAACCAGTAAGTTCGAATGGTTATAGAGAGTCTTGAAAGGATTTCAATATCAAGGATAAAAAATCAAAAAGAAGATCTATATCTAAATCTAGGAAGCAAAAGAACCTAATAAGCGTCAACAACAATTGTAATGGCCATATCAGAATTTGGAGAACTCACCCTTTGAATTCAATTTTCCTTCCTCTGCATGGACAGCGCTTTCAAGTTGGCATTTTCTTAAAAACTGTAATGAAGAGAAAACAATTGTTCTATGAAACATAGACGCAAAAGAAAAATAGGGTCAAAGTTAAGGTTTTATGCTATTGCGCAATGCAACTCCACAAAACGGACCTCCCAAATTTCAGTGTCAGAGTGCTCTTCAAGTGGGTCTAGATTCACCCGTATGGATCCCTCGAACATAACTGGATCCTGAGGAATTATACTTATCCTGGACCGGAGATCGTGCAGGCCCACTTTTGTGATATCAATGCCATCAATCATAATTTTTCCCCATGCAGGTTCTACAATGCGAAAAAGGGCTTGGATGAGAGTAGATTTGCCACTACCAGTACGACCCACAATCCCCACCTTCTTCCCACCTGGAAAGCTACATGTGATGCCTTTTAAGATGATTGGTAGATGTGCCTGATAGCGGACCTGCAAAGATTCATCTAGTAATTAACCTAAACAGATGAAGTCCATAAATTAAAATTGAAATAAAAGGATATTGTGAGATGTGAAGCATTGCTGGTACTCACCTGTAAATTGTCAAAATCTACTGTTCCATTTGATGGCCAATCACAGTTTAGCCGACTTCCTTCGATGAGTAATGGTGCCTCACTCGGAATTTTACAATATTGCAAGATTCTCTCCGCAGAAATCATTGTGTTTTCCGTAAAGCATAGGTTGTATATCACCACAAATTGCAATGCTGTCAGATTCAGTCCATATGTTACAGCTAGCCCTGCAACACCTGCAAATCCCTGATGAAAATTAATCTTCATATGCAAGCAACCAGTTTTCTTCTCTTGCACATTGAAAATATTTGTATTCGGTAATAACGCTTACTTGGATCAACAGCGCCCTTGGGAATGTTCAAAAGAAATACCAAACAAGAAGAAAATATGAAGTTTGATAGCAAGTTCATTCGTAGGCCAAGCCATTCCATGGATGCAGAGCTGTGGAAACGGGCTAGTGAATAATCGTCAAGTAAAGTGAGATTGGTATTTATGAAGTGACTTTCTCGATCAAATGCTCTTATAATGGATGCCCCAGAGATGGACTCTGCAAAAAGGTTTATAATTGGAGCTTTTTGAACACCTATCAGACGGGCCAACTCTCTTGCTGTCACTATGTAGTATTTCTGCATGCAAAACAATAAACAACAGTCCATTAGATGTATAATGGTATTGATCTATTGCAAACTCTTTTTAGACACAAGATCTTTTTGGCTTCTTCCCTCAGCCAAAGAACAGTTGGGTTTATTCCCCTCCTTAGCAATAAAGGGTTCTAGCATGGAAGGGATTTTTGCGGTTAAAGCATTTGTGGGATAAAGATAAAAAAATAACTGGTAACTTTACTGAATTTTGAATCATAATCAAATGAATAGAGGCCATCCACTTTGACTTCATAATATATATGACCATCCACTTCGACTTACCAGATAATTCAAACATTTAAAAAGGAAATAATTTAACCTTAAAAGATTAATCCCAATAATTGTCTTTAACAACAGTCATGACTCTAGTCTCTCAAGCCCCCTTTCAGTTGTAGGAATGAATCATTTCGAATTAAATTATACTTTTGGAAAGTAATAGAATAGGAGGGTTAATGTAACCGCAGATTAACTGTGGACTTCCACTACCTGTCAGATCTTTTCTTTTTTAGCTGTTCATGCTTTTAAGTTTGTAACAGTCAGCTTTCGACCGGCTCTTTTTTTGGATTTGAATTTTGTTTTGATTATCAGTAGTTGTTGCATCTTTAGGTGTTAGTGGATGTTTCTTAAAATTAACATTCAGGTCATAGAACGGTGAAGAGTGTTTGAGAGAGTAGAGATACTCTCTGCATCAGTTTGGTATAAGAGCAACCAGCAATGGCCTAGAGGGGCGTACGTGTGAATTGAGAAGGAAGAGGCAGAAGGAATGCAGGCCATTGTAGAAATATTGCCAATGCAGTAGACCCTATGGAGAGGCTTATTGAAACCTTAAAAAGTCAAAGTTCCAAGGTAAAGGTTGATATTTCTGATTTTAAAGGAGAGCTCAATTCAGATGTATTTCTAGGTTGGGTTCAAGAGTTGGGGAAGTACTTTGACATGGAGGACATTAATGAGGATGATTCAAAAATAGTGAAAACTGCTGCATCCAAGTTTAAGTTGCATGAGGCCTTGTGGTGGGAGAACGTGTAGATTTCAAGGAGAAGACAAGGAAAAGATAAAATTAGGCTTTGGCCTAAGATGCTAAAACATTTGAGAGCCCGATTTTTGCCCTTTGATTACTGGCAAAAATTGTTTAAAGAATTCCAAAATTTGAAACAAAAGGATCAGTCAGTACATGCTTATAATGAATAGTTCATGAGACTTCAAATCCAAACAGATATATAGGAGAGTGAAGAGCAAGTAGCAGCTTGGTGTGTGAATGGACTCAAGTTTCAACTTCAAGATGAGCTTACATTGTTGAAAGTGCCTACATTGGATGAAGCTTATGAATATGCATTAAGGGCAAAGGAGAAGCTAAGCTGAAAGGGAAAATTTATGAATAAGAGAAGTGATAACTACCAAAATAGAGGAAGAGGGAGTTCCCCAAAGTCTAATAAAGAAGAAGAACCAGATGAGAGCGTGAATCCAAGCTTTCATGGAAGGGGAAGCTTTAGGGGTAGAGGACATGGACGATTGTCTTCTGGTGAGTGGAAGCGTTTAAAGTGTTTTATTTGTGATGAAGCCCACGAGGCTGTAGATTGCCCTCAAAACCCCAAAAGGGTGATGGTAGTCCAAGAAGAAGAAAAACATTGGGTTGAAGAAGCTGAAGTAGAGTCAAAAGAGAACCTAATGTTGGGAGAACTTTGATGTCTAGGGACAAAGAAACTCCGAAAGTTGATTGGAGGAAAAGTGTCTTCTGAACCAAATGCAAATGTAAGGACAAGGTATGTAAGGTGATCATAGATGGGGGATCTACTGATAATTTGGTGAGTAAGGAAATGGTTGACAATTACAACTTTATTGTGTTCCAAAATCTAATCCCTACAAATTTCTTGGTTAAAGAATGATCATAGTGTACTGGTGGATAAATCTTGTCTTGTGGCATTCAAAATTGGTCCTTATGTGGATGAAGTGCTTTGTGATGTTGTGCCAATGGATGCATGCCATTTATTGTTGGGCAGATCTTGGCAATATGACCGAAATATAATCTATCAAGGTAGAGAAAACATTTATGAGGTTCAACATGAAGGAAAGAAAACACTCTTAAAACCATGGAAAGAAGAGGATGCATTTGAAATATCAGTGTTGTCACTTGTTTCAACAAGCTATAAGAAATTTTTCAATGAGAGCAAGGGATCAACTTCTAATTTGTTATGCCCAAAAAGAAACAAGGGAGCCTAGTAGAGTCCAACCTCCACCAGAGATGCAAAGGTTGTTGAAGGAATATTTTGATATAACTCCAATAGAGTTGCTTGTTGGTTTACCTCCTTCATGAGGTATTACTCACCATATTGATTTAGTACCAAGATCCAGGCTGCCTAACCAAGCAGCATATCGATTATCTCCAAAAGAAAATGAAGAAATGAAAAGACAGATTTGCGAATTGTTAGAAAAAGGCTTTATAAGAGAGAGCATGAGCCCTTGTGCCACACCAACTTTACTATCACCTAAAAAGGGAGGAAAATGGAGAATGGGTATGCACTCTAGAGCCATCAACAAGATCACCCCATTCCTAGAATGGATGACATGTTAGACTGTTTGGCAGGTGCTAAAATCTTCTCCAAGGTTGATTTGAGTAGTGGTTACCATCAAATTCAAATTCGAGAAGGGCATGAATGGAAGACAACATTCAAGGTCAAGGATGGGTTATATGAATGGTTGGTGATGCCTTTTGAAATGTCTAATGCCCCTGCCACCTTCATGCGCACCATGAACCAAGTATTTAGATCCTATATTGGAAAATTTATCATAATCTATTTTGACAATATTCTGATTTTCAACAAGAGTCTGGAAGAACATTTGGAACATCTTCAAATTGTTTATGACATGCTTAGAAGAGAGAGGTTGTTTATCAATCTTGAGAAGAGTGAGTTTTGTAAAGATAAGTTGGTGTTCCTTGCAAATGTGATTTCAGTAGAAGGACTAAGCATGGATCCTAAAAATATTAAGGCTATAGTTGAATGGCCTATCCCTCAAAGTATTACATAAATAAGGAGTTTTTATGGATTGGTAAACTTTTATAAGAGGTTTATTAGAAATTTTGGCGGAGTAAGTGCTCCCTTGATTAATTGTACTAAAAGAAAGTCTTTTTGTTGGATTCAACCAACTAAGAGAAGTTTTGAGCAGCTTAAAAAGGTGACAAAAGCCCCCTATCCTTTCCTTACTAGACTTTGAAAAGATTTTTACCATTGAGTGTGATGCTTTAGTAGTAGCCATTGGAGTGCGTGTTGAGTCAAGAGGGCAAGCCAATTGCCTACTTCAGCAAGAAGCTAAATGATGCCAAAAAAAGGTATAGTACATATGATAAAGAATTGTATGCTATTGTCCAAACATTGAAACAGTGGAGGCACTACTTATTACATAGAGAATTCATCTTGTTGATAGACAATCAAGTGCTGAAATATATCAACTCCCAAGCCTAATTATCACATAAACATGCCAAGTGGGTCTCCTTTTTGCAAAATTATACATTTGTGGTTCAACATTTGAGTGGCAAAACTAATGTAGTGGCTGATGCTTTAAGTAGAAGACATCACTTACTTGTCTCAATGACCAATGAGATTGTTGGGTTTGAAGAAATGAAGGGAGAATATGCAAGTGATCCTTAATTCAGAAAAATTATTGCTGCCCTCAATAGTCCTACTGTTACAAGGGATAAATTTTCTAAAGATTACTTATTGGTAGGTGGATTTTTATTTAGAGGACTCCAACTTTGCATCCCCATAGGATCCAATAGGGAAAAAATAATTCGAGAAATGCATTCAAATGGCTTGGAGGGACAAAACTTATAGCCTGGTAAGTGAAATATTTTTGGCCTTAGTTAAGGAAGGATGTGAATAAATTTGTTTCTACATGTAGGGTTTGTCAAGTTTCTAGAGGAGGATAGCAAAACAGAGGGTTATACAAACCCTTACCTATTCCTAAGGGGCTGTGGATTGACATATCCATGGATTTCGTGTTGGGATTATCTTGTACTCAACGTGAAAATGATTCTATTTTTTGTTGTTGTGGATCGGTTCTCAAAGATGGCCCCACTTCATTCCCTGCAAAGAAACTACTGATGCAAGTAAGGTTGCTGAATTGTGTTTTAAAGAAATTGTTAGCTTGCATGGACTACCCAAAACTATTACTAGTGATCGAGATACAAAGTTTTTGAGCCACTTTTGGAGGACTTTGTGGAGGAAGCTTGACAGTAAACTGCAGTATAGTTCAGCCTATCATCCTCAAACAGATGGGCAAACTGAGGTAGTAAAGAGGAGTTTGGGTAATTTGTTTCAATGTCTAGTTGGAAAGAATCCAAGGCAGTAGGATTTGACTTTGGCACGAGTTGAGTTTGCTTTTAATTCAAGCATCAACAGGTCCACTGGTAAGTCTCCTTTCCAAGTTGTTTTGGGAAACAATCCTAAGGGGATTGTTGTCTTAAGGGGGTTGTTGATCTTATTGATCTTCCAAATGAGAAATGGGTTAGCCAAGATGTAGAGGACTTTGCAAGACACATACAGGAAATACAACAAGAAGTTTCGCATAAGCTGCAACTAACCAATGAGCAATATAAAAGGAATGCTGATGTGCATTGGAGAGGGAAAGTATATGAGGAAGGTGAGCAAGTCAAGATGTATCTGCGTAAAGAAAGGTTTCCTCAAGGCACTTATAACAAATTAAAAACCAGGAAAGTGGGACCATGCAAAATACTTAAGAAAATTAGTGAGAATTCCTATTTATTAAATTTGCCTGAAGATTTGGATATTAGTCCTGTTTTCAACATTGTAGATCTTTACCCTTACCACTTTGGCCTTGAACAAATTTCTGATGAAGATGTGCTGAGAGACTTGACGAGTACATTGCCACGGAAGAGGAGAGCAAATTGAAAGGATAGTGGACACTAAGATTGCTACCACAAGAGCCAAGAATTATAAGATGTATTTGGTAAAATGGGTGGGTTTACCAGATTCCAACAACACTTGGATCACTGAAGGAGATCTCATGAAGTTTATAAGATTAGACACTTCTGAACCAGGAGATTCAGAACCTTTCAAAGGCAGGGAAGATAATATAACCGCAGATTAATTGTGGACTCCCACTACCTGTCAGATCTTTTCTTTTTTAGCTTTTCATGCTTTTAAGTTTGTAACGGTCAGCTTTGGACCAGGTCTTTTTTTGGCTTGTTCTGCCTTCTTGCAGGAAGCGCAGGTTTTTGGGTTTATTTTTGGATTGGGGGTGAATAAGGGGGGAGGCTACGATACATTTGGGTGAAGAGAAATTAATTAGAACGGGAATAAGGAGGGTTGCTGTTTACTGTCCCTGTTATTGTGCATGTCTGCTGTGTAAATGGATTTGAGTTCTGGATTTGAATTTTGTTTTGATTATCAGTTGTTGTTGCATCTTTAGGTGTTAGTGGATATTTCTTAATATTAAGATGCAGGTCACAGAACGGTGAAGAGTGTTTGAGAGAGAGTAGAGGTGCTCTCTGCATCAAGGGTATTGAAGATATTTTTGTAGGCAATGGAATCGACTCCTCTCATAGCAGCCAGTCAACAAAGCTGCATGCTCCGCCATTTTACAGGTCCTTTGTCACAAAAACCAATGCTCTTATCACAAATTTGTAGCTGTGTTTTCTGTGGAATTGTTCTGTCAAGTTGAAATCAGGGGCGTTTATATTTCACTTGGAGGTCTCCTATTTTGATGCCAACAACCTTCGATTGCCATTTTCTATTTTTTGCAAAATTTAATCTCCTTTTTGGCTGCACCTACTTCATTACTAAAATGGCGTTTATAACAGGTTCAACCGCCCCTTCGTCGATGAGATCACAGTGACTACAAGCAAAGAGAATTCCTAAAAAGCTTATGGCATTTGGCTTAATACCTGCCTGCAGCATTTGTTCAAACAATTAGAGCCTGATGTCCTAATCCATGCTGTGCACATCATGTCAGCAAGACAACTCCCCACAAAGCCAGCCATCTCATTTCCATTTTTGATAATGTGTGCACTGTGCATGCACTTACTTCCCTTGTTCCAGAATTGCAATGCTTGCACAAGCCTTTAAGGTGCTCAGATAAGGGAATAACTCTACCTTAACCCTTTCTCTAAACATTCTACGAAAGAGCTTCACAGCCTCCTCGCCCTGATCATCCTGTGCATATCCAGAGATCATAGCATTCTATGAGACAGCATTCAGCTATGGATTCACCTGAATAAATTTTTTATGCTTCACCGGCAACAAATCCAACAGTAATCCCGTTTAGCAATCTAAATCTAAATTTTGTCATTCTGTTATATATATGGCGAGCAACATTGACACTCCTGCACTTCGCATCAGAAATACAAATTGCAGTTAAGAGATGATGGATGCCCATGCCGTCCTCCCATAGCCAGTCATGTTTATGTCCCTCCTTTCACGTGAAAATTGGATGGAATTGGGGGAGGGCGGGGGTGCCATGCCTTACTAATGGCACGGCCATCCATTCATTTCCCTGCGCCATTCCTCTCATTTAATGGCTGTCTCCTCAGCTGTCCTCCCTTTTTTGTCTCTGAAAATTTGTACTATTTTGTTTTGTTTCTAGTATTGACCGCGGGGAATGTGACAAACTAATATTCGGGACTGCCTTCAAAAAGAAATTATTGGGTGATCTCCAAACACTCTCCATTCAAGATGAGATTGTCTAAGGTAAGTTTCATTCATTGTTGTGTTCAATCAGCAAGAAGATAGTGTTATATAATGATACATGTGCGGGTAATGTTAAATAGATGAATCTTCAATATAGTAGAATCAGGAGGATATAACACCTTTTAGGCCTCTTCCCACTTTTAGGAAACTCTTGGGCCATAATAAATTGTGAGAACGTTCAAGGGACGAGAGTTTTCTGATTTACAATCTCCTTTCCAGGAGAAAGGAGAAGGAAATCAACATTTCATGGATATTATTTTATTTCTTAGTCAAGATAATAAATTTAAGAAATGTAAGGGGAAACATATCATAACAGAACTAGATTTTTTTTTGCCTATGGGTGCAAAAGACCAGAATCTATGATGTACTATAAGCTGAATGATTTCAAATAAAAGAAAAGTTATTTTTGATCCATATTCTATTCCACCATATAACGATATGTCTAACACTTAAGGGCAAGGTTGTTCATCTCAATCAGAAAATTTCTTGCTAGAGGAAAATTTGACAATATGTAAGAGAAACATACCTGGTACCATACAATAATTGCCAAGACTAGTATGGATACGGCAAACACCTCCCATGAAACTTGAGACATAACAGTAATTATCCCCAGTAAATCTATCGCTGAGAAAGCAAGCCTCCCCATGTTGAAAGGAAGTATGCTGTCCACTACGGTTTGATCTGTGGATACCTGTCAATTCCAATGGTGTACTTTGAATTAGCACAAATCAATGAATTTACACTTCTGTGTTTGACACTGTAGCATTATATATCCCTTAACTGATTTCTGTGTGCAGCCCTTAACGGAAGTACAAATTACAGAGTACAGACAATATTTTCAATGGAATGAACAATACCAACAACAGATAGGGAATGCATAGAATGAAAGAACAAAGATTTTTTTCAAAGCAAGTATATCTATAATTCTACTTAACAACAAAATGCAAACTGTTAAAGGAATACTGAACTGACCCGATTTAATATGCGACCGGTAGGAGTTGCATCAAAGAAGGCCATCGGTGCATGGAAAATACTACTAAGCATTCTCACAAAATACATTTGTGCTGTCTGAAGAGCAACTTCTGGCAGAACTACAGAGCGCAACAATACACAAAAAACACTACCCACTGCCAGTGAAATATACACAAAAATGAGAAAAGAACTGTCAATGATTTGTTTGTTATCTATCCTTTTGGGAGATTCAGATGCCATCCAATAGTTACTGCAGATTTCCAATATTTGGAATAACACGTGAGCCATTAATATTACAATAATAAGGAGGCCCTTGTATACTGCAGTTAGATAGGAACAGTAAATCTGAAAACTAACTGTCCCTTGCTCCGTCTCTTCATCCTGCACAATCTGTTTTTTCTTGAGCCTGGGATCGTCTGCACCATTTTCACTACCATTCTTTTCTATTTTTTTCACTGGATTCTGGATATCAGGGTACCGGCTGGCTTGCAAGAGTTTTCAGGTGTTATGCGTCCCTTACTCATGTTCACTCAGTTGCTCCTGGCCACTATTAAAACTGGATTCATTTTTTAATGCATTAACAGCCTCGAAAGCTTGATCATGTGAACCAACCATTCTTATAAAATCCATGCCTTCTTGGAGAAGATTGTTGTATTGACCAGCTTGAGTAACCATGCCATCTCGCATAACCTGTTTGAGGATTTGAGGTAATTTCTTAAGAAATTTTCGGACAAATATTTTTAAAGATAAGACAAAAAATACTAGCAGACATGGATTTCTATATAAGATGAGGCTTACTAGAATGAGGTCTGCAGGAGGTAAGAATCCAACTTGGTGAGTCACATATAATATGGTCTTTCATCTCAAAATTCCTTGTATGCATTCCTATAATAACAAATTCCATTCAATACATTGAAACAATAAACTTTAAGATTGTGTGCCTTGCTGTCTATAAGAGCTTCCAACTCAGGAGCGTTACCTGGAGAAGAACAAACACTTACCCAAATGCATATTGGAGCAAAGATTAGAATTCTAGATTAATGTTCTTATGTCAGTGTTGCTACGAGCTTTTAAATTTTATTCCATGTTTCTGAGACAACTGAAACGTGTGGGCATTAAGCATGAGTTTCTGTTGTATTCCAAGTTCCTAATACTACCTTGAAGAGGTGAGTCCCAGTGTCTGCATCGACAGCACTGAAAGGGTCATCGAGAAGATAGATATCTGCATCTTGGTATATAGCACGAGCAAGCTGTATTCTTTGCTTTTGCCCACCACTCAAGTTAATACCTCTCTCTCCTATCTGAGTTTGGTCTCCGTGAGAGAACAGCTGGAGGTCTTTCTCTAATGCACAAGCTTTGACAACTTCTTTATACTTTATTTCATCCATTGCCTTCCCAAACAATATGTTCTCTTGTATGGTCGCGGATTGTATCCATGTAGACTGAGAAACATATGCTGTGCGGCCTCTCACCTTAACTTCCCCTGAATTTTTTCTCATTTCTCCTAGAATACATGACAGAATGTTTGACTTGCCTGAACCAACTGGTCCGCTGATTGCAACTTTCATCCCAGCTTTCACCTGCAACCTAATTACTGATAAATTAGGTGCAGGCGAGAAAGGATCCCAACTGAATTCTCCACCTTCAATATCAATTATAGCTCCGCCTGGCCTCATTTCTACCCCTTCTACTGCAGCACATTGAAGCTCTTCCATCTCCAAAAAGTTGGCAATTCTGTCGAGAGATACTTTAGCCTGAGCTAGTGCAGAAACTAATTGTGGAAGGATTTGTATTGGACCTTGAAGGACTTTTAAAGTTGCTAATGTGGCAAGGACTTTTCCGGTGGTTAAATTTACTCCTACTAATACACAAATGCAAAATATTGCAGCCGAAACAAGAATTGGCGTTACCCAGAAAAGAAATGTAGCAATAGCTCTAGCGTATAAATACTTCCACAGCCATCTACATTCATTTTTCCTCATATCCAGTAACCTTTCCATGTATTTAGTTTCCCAAGCGTAAAGTTTTAATATTTGCATAGTTCTCAATGCCTCCGAAGTGGTCTTCATCCTCTCATCCTTAGCTTCCATAATCTTATATTGAAATTTCTTTTGCAATCCCCACAAAGGCTGGCTTGCAAGTGCCAAGGCTATTGTTGCTGCCAGACCTGTAAACAGGGTAAAATTCAAGCAATGGAAAACCTTTAGTAAGCCTAGAATGGTCGGGGATTTTTTATCTTTAAACATGGTGAACTGATGTTTGGGTTTTAAAGAATGCAAAATTATGCAAAGTTCACTTTCGAAAATTATGTAAAAATTATGTAATTGAGAGAAAATAGCTCATTAAAAAGCCCTCGCCTGCAACTGAAGCTATCCCCAGATTTCGATACAAAATGAAGATAGCAAGGAGAATCTGTATTGGCAACAACCAGATATCATGCCAAAACCAAGCGAATTCCCCACTAGTATGGCTTTGCCTGGCGGCATATGAAAGCTTGAGACCTTTCTTATATATGGCAGCTGTAAGGGCTGCTCTGATCTGTATGCTAAGCCTATCGGATCCAAAATACCAATATGGCCTTGTAAATGACTCTTATCACCTTTGTCCCAATGAAAGCAAAGGCTAACATATATCCACCCCCGTACCCAAACACTTGTTCTTGTTTTCCTTCCAAATACTCCAATAATGGGCTCATCAGGTAAGGACCCACATAACATGAAATGGTATAGGCCAATGCAAACAGTGCATTCACAGACCATTCTTTCCAAATAGATAAGAATATAGCTTTTGCTAACAATGTGCTTCATAAGGAACTGTTTGCCTTCAACTTACTGAGGTTGGATTGGAATGTAAGATGTGACTGCAAAGCAGTGTCGTTGCCAGCTAGAGAAGGCACATGATCAAGCTTTAAACAAGTCTTATATCCATGTTTAAGCAGAGGGTTGAGCCAGCTGAATGTGAGCAGACTGAGCAGATTGGCATTTGCATAGGAAGTAATAGTGTGCGTTTCATTTGTGTTTACTAAGAGAGTTTTTGTGATATCCATGATCAATCGTGAAGAGGATGTGAAGGAAGACTGGTCTCCAATTTAGTATTTAATCCCCATGGGTGTTCCTTGTTGCCCAAGGCTTGACCGTCAACCGCACTTAAAATTGTGCTACAAATGGTTGCCTACAATAATTATAAATTTTGTCCCTTCCGCCACCTAGTAAACCCAAGTCGAAGAAATTCATTAGGTATCTTTTTCTTTTTCACGTGCAAATGACTATTCATTTTTATTTATTATCACGTTCAAATAATGATATATTAATATTGAAAAAGGGGATGGCAGAAAGTTACATTCTTAGATATTGGGTGGAATCAATTCTACATAAAAGACATCCCGAGAGTTTAAAAAATCGACTAGTCACATGGGCCTAGTTCATAAGTCTATGATTACAAACATAACATAAAATTGAATTAATATAGATTAATGCCTATTCATCAAAAAAATTTGCATAAAATACAAAAACAATCAAAATGGAGTGAATCTTTTAACATCATAAAAAGAAATAAATCTATTAAGTGTTGAAAGTAGCAATGGTAGAAGGGGGAATATGGTCATATGTCGGTGGATAGAGGTAGAGATAAGTGTGCAATGCTTATACACAAATGAATAATTTATTTTTAATTCGATGGAAAAATTGTTTACATTAGCTTTCCTTGTATAAAAGCTTTAGAGAGTATAAAGAAAAATCTAGAAACTTAGCTGGCATACTACAACTTTATCTTTCTGGAAACTTTCCAAAACTTTCTCAATAACCCTAGATAGGAACACTCAAATATTATACATTGTGAGAGAAATTTTTAGAATATTCAGAAACTCCTACTTAATTTCTACCACCCACTATTTTAGCATCTACAACACCCAAATTCTCTCTTAGATATTCAAATTGTTCTTTTGCTAATGCCTTTGTGAATATATCTATCAATTGATCTTTGGATCTACAAAACTCCAAATTGGTTTCTTCATTGTTCACTAACTCTTAAATGAAATGGTACCTTGTATAAAATTATTTACTCCTCCTTTGAAAAATATGATTCTTCAACAATGCAGTTGTTGATTTCTTATTACAATAGATTGATCTTGGATGATCTTGATCATGCATTAAATCTATCAATATGAGCTTCACATCCAAATTTCTTGACATGATGTAGATGTTGTTGCTACATGCTCTGGTTTCACTAATAAAATTGTCACTATAGGTTGCTTCTTTGATGCTTATTTAACTAGACTTGATCCAAAATGAAATACATATAATAAAGTACTCTTGCTATCATCCATGCTAACTACCAAATCGTTATATGTATATCTGATCAACTCAAAATCATTTGTTTTGGAATATAATATTACATGCCATATTGTCCTTGCTATATGTCATAATATCCTTTTCCCAATGAACATGAAAATTATGTTAACTCCATACATAATATATGTTCTTGTTATTGTGAGATACACCAAACACCCAATAAGTCCTTTGAATATGGTTGGATCAACAAATTACCCCTTATCTTCTCTACTGTGTCTAGATCCTGGATAGGGAACTTCATGCATGTGCCATGTAAGGTTTGATTGGTTTGTGGGGTGGTGAAGAGTGCACACAAGTCAAATTTTTTTTTTCTTTTACTTGTTCATATGATAATTTGTTGGTGTAAAATTAATTTTGTTGTTCCCTCTTGTCGAACCAACTATTTGCTTTCCCACTAACTAATTCTACATGAGAGACAATGGATTGTAGTGATTCAACAAAGGTGGTCCTATGGGATTTTGTTCCTATAAAATCTTTCAACCTTGCAATTAACTCCTCCAGTTCTTTTCTATTGTTTCCAATTTTCCCTAATATGTTTTCTTGTGCTCCTAGAGGATGATGAGGAATTGTAGAAGGTGTTTGTTGTGGTTGTTCTTCAAGAGGGCTTTCATGAAGATGTGAATTGGGATTTTGAACATTTGGGGGTGAATTATCAACTCTTGAAAATTAAACAAATTTCAATTAAAAAACTAATTCAATCTACCTATTTAATCCAAATTTAACACTAAAAAACTAAAAATACTTCTTTGACCTCCTTGATGTCTTCACGATATTTTGGTGATGATTTGGACAAGTTTTGCATGAAATATGAGGTTTGCAATAATGTCAGTGTGCTTGAAAGGATGCTCAAGTTGCAAGTTTAACAAAAAATGAAGAATGAAATGTCTTTTTTTATTAATTTTTATGGTTCAAAATAAGCATAATGTTGTGTTATGCTCTCATGGGGGCCAAAAAGTGTGGTGGCCACTTTTTGGTCCCCCATCTTGGTGCACACACTTTGATGGAAATGTCCAAAAATACCTCCAAACATAAATAAATTTGGATTAAACTTAACCGAACTGAAGTCAAACTCTCCTCCAAGGTTGGTGCACCCAATTGACTTTGAAGGTTCCTTAGTCTTTTTAGGGTCAATGTTATTATTTTGAATATGTGTATTAGTGGGATGTGGTAAAGTAATATAACAAGAGACTTACACATCATGAAAAATATATTTGATAAATAAATCCACAATGTGACATGACATTGGGAACCATAAAAAACCTACTAATGACTTATAATATTAGCAAAAAATGTTTCATACTCGGGGTTACCCTACATCAAAATGAAAGCATGCAATGAGTGTGACAACCAATCCCCCAGATAGTTGGTCCAAGGTGCCAAAGCCATATAAGGAAATGTGGCATGACTAGTGGACCTAGATGGACTTTGTTGCCTTGTCCTCTATCTTTCCTAATTCTGCCTTTATGTTTGGAAGTGTTTTTAGCCTATGTTCCTTGAGAACCCCATTTTTCAAAGGTAATGCACTTTTTTGTTTTTTGTCAAACTTTATCAATTCCCACACCTCTTATGTTGGTTTGATGGTTTTATCTTATGTTGGTTTGATCAATTTCCTCATGCTCTTTGTTGTCCTCTTCATGCCCTTTGCTACCCCTCCTCATACCTCTTTTGGACTATCACATATTGTGTGTATCATAATTTCATGACAAATTTCATATTTGTATAAGTTATTTATTTACTCTATAGTAAGTTATGGTGGAACTAATATTTATCTCTTTTTCATGCTACATATACAATTCTTTGTCATGTCGAGGAAATGATCAAGGATTTGCCTAACACACGATCATCAAGAAGCTAATAATGCAAAGAAAAAAGAACATATGAGGAAACTTTGTAAGAAGATGAAATTGGACACAATAGAAGAAGACATGCCAAATGAAGAGGAACATAAATCATCAACAAGGGATATGGTATTGGTAGCACAAAGGGAATGAATGCAAAACCTTTGTGCAATGAGAGATTTGAATCTCGTAGTTGGAGACACATCTTCTATCGCAAGTCAAGATGGACGAACACAATCTACAACATCTCAAGTTGAAAGTACATCATCACTCACATGTGAAGGAGGTACGAGCCATCTTTCCCATCTCAAATTCAAGGTACATCATCTATTCCATCTTCGATCAAAGGTATTCCATCTATCCCATCTCATTTAAATATTGATAAAACTCCTAATGTTGAGGAAAATTTACCTTTGAGAATACCTCCTAGAATTTTGTGTAGAAATCCCAAGTTTTTAATTAATATTGATGAGGATATTTTTTAGAGAATGGTTTTTTAAGATTCCAAAACGTACTTGTAGAATATATGCTAATAATATTTGGAGATTGTTCTTTAAAGGTTGAATGAAACTAAAAGATGTCAACTATTTTTTGAAATGATGAAAAGTCTAAAATATATGCCCATTATGAAGATTCTTGGGTTGAAAACATTGGAAGCTTCAAGTGAAAAATATATTGTGAAGAATCTAATGAGTGCATAAGAGAGTGTGAGCAACACGCCATGCACCAAAGATAGTAATGTCACACGACGTGTGATTACATAAACAATAGTAAGTAATCAAATGAAGAAAACTCAAATCATTAGAAAGAAAAATCAAGGATTGAGAATAAATAAAAAAATATTTTTCAAGAGTCATTGAAAGGTGCCAAAAAATTGAGGACACCAATGACAATGAATTATGGGCATTCTCTAGGAGACTACCACGGAAAGATAAACCAATTGTTGAAGCATTGAGATCACTAATTGAATTTTTTTGAAAGAATAATACAAGAGTATCTATGAATCAAAGGGATGTGGTAAGAAGGAGAATTGGTAGTCGAAACTGTGAGCCACATCTAAAACATTTTTTGGATATGACTTAAACACATTTTTTTCGAATTCTAGAGATGTATCCTTGAGTTAAATTTTTTTAAAGATATTTTGAAATGCCAAAGCCTTTCCATCTCAAAATAAATCACACATGCACTACTTTTTGTAGAGTACATATTGATTTTTCTAACCATTTTGATGTTTATCGATCTATATGTTTAGATTTGCATACTAACAATGCTTTGCAAGATTGTGACCTACATGCCCCACCTACATATTCAATAGAATTCATATCAACAATTTTATGTGAAAGAGAGGAAGGTCAATTATTCTACAAGAAATTATGCTTGGATGTCACATGTTAGTGGTGGCTTTCAATGTATGTCAATATGTGAACATATGGAAAGTACGCATGCGATTGAAAATGAACTAGTAGAATTCAAAAAGTATAAGATAATAGCCTACAGTACAAAAGATGGTAAATAAGCAAAATGGTGTGATTTGGTTATTCAAAAGATTCTGGTGTATTAATTTATGTCTACATTTCATGAAAGTATAGTGTATGAGTATGCAAGGCATACCTATAGAGCTCAATGGTTGGACTTGCAATTCAAGTTATGCAAGGCCACATTTCCACTTGGTAGCATTGTTTTAGTCGTCGACTTTGTGGAGAACTACAACCTACAACCACAACATGAGGTGTATGCATAATATTACAACTCCACACAGGTTGTTATATTTGTGCATATAACATTCATTCATGACAATATAGAGGATGAAATAAAAATCATAAGGGAGTATCATTTTTATATTAGTGCTGACTTGATGATCGTGTGCATTCTATAGAGTTTGTGCAAGGTTGCTTTCATGTGTTCTACCATGATTTGGCTAGAAGGGGCATCTCATTTCGTTAGCATATCATATGGTCAGATAATTGTGCATCAAAATTTAAGAACTCATGAATGTTCTATTGGTTGAGCAGGATGCATAGTATTACAGGTGTTCAAGATATGTGGAACTTTTGTGAGGTTAGACATGGAAAAGGGGAGCATAATAGTGTAGGAGCATGTATCAAAAGAGCCATAGCATGAGAAGAGTTAAAGTATAAATACAATGCAACGTTGATAGATGTGAAATCAATCGTCAAGTGGTGTAATGCTTCGATGGGTCTAGGTAATTAAGGTAAGTTCAGTTCATAGATTTTTTGGTTGATAGATGATACTAACATCGCACAATATGAGTATTATTGTACACTAACAGGAGCAAGTGAGCTATACTCTTTCAGAAGCTCTAATTTAGGTTCATGGAGTATCCATATGTGAAAGATGGCATGCTTTTATTTTTCATGTACAATTCAATCCTAAAATGAGTGCGAATCAAAGGAGTGGGTTGGTGAATGGTGGTTAATATGTCTATGACCACTTGACATGTATTAGCTCCTAGTGGCACTAAAACTAACATAGATGGAATCATCGGTTGACTTTGATCACATATCATATCTAGCTCAACCAACTAATACATCTACTTGCATAGCTTTTGAAATTCCTAATTTTATCTTACTTTGTAGTGTTTTTGTAGTTATTGAATGTAGTGGCATTCGATATTCATTTGATAAAATATGGGGGTAGACCTTTGCACAAGAACTTGTGGAAGGTGCTTGAGTTTTACCATGAGGAATATTTGATATAATAAAGAGTAGAGCAGACTCAGATGGTTTGTTGGATTAACTTGTAAGTATGCATATTGAATTTTTAAAGTCATGTTATTGATATTAATGTATTGCAGTTGATAGTTATACCTTTTGTTGTCACATTTCACCTTTACTTATGTTTTGGTTCCAAATTTCATATGGCATAGGAAGGACCTAATTCACCTCTTTAACTTAAAGTTTCTCATTTTTTGTTACCACATTTGTACACATATATAGTGAATATTGGGCAGATTATATGCATATTTATAGTAGGTCTATTTAAAATGGCACATAGTAGACTTTGTTGTGATAACAATTACATTCATTGTCTTTTGTTTTGTTTCACTATCAAGTCAAAATGACATGATGTGGTTCCCTTATTGGTGGTAAATGGACCATCTTCCTAGGTGTAACAATTTGATATGACATATTTAATATGACAATGTAATTTTGTTCAACTCTGTGTGGTAAGTATGATCTACACTCTAACACTAATGCAATAGCTTTGTACTCATGTGTGGGTGTGTAAGTGTTGTCAAGATCCATTTAGGTATATTGACGAGTCTCTACATGAGTATAGGTGGGTTTTTGTGTAGATTTGATCCACCTCCCAAGAACAACATCTGCATAAAAAACATTCACAAAAAAATATGAGAGAGCTAGCACAAGGCCATTTCACTAAATATATGCGAATAAATTTGAGATGATTAAATTACATAAGGTACAGGATTTTTAAAGTCGTGAAAAAGGTGATGGGTAAACAACTACGTAATATAGGAAATAAAACCACTACAATAATTATCCCTAAGATAAACTTAACACACTAACATTTTGTAATCTCAACATAAAAGTTTTAGTGATAATACATTCCCCCTTCAATTGGCTGTATACAAAGTGTAAAAAAATTAGAGATGAAAAATAGTTTATGTGTTGGGTGAATATTTTGTAATCACTCAATTAATTATAAAATAGTAATTTCAACCACAACTATGATGAGATTTTAATCTCTCCTATCAGAAAGGGGAGGTTCCCTTCTTACTACTCGCTAAAACTACAAGTAACTAACCTAGATTATGTACACTAAATTTATCTATGGGTGTTACATGCAACCTTTTATCTTTTGAAGCAAAGCATTGCCTATTTGAAAAACATATTGAGAATTTGTGCTCAATGTGCATATCAAATATCAATCAATAAAAGAGGCGAATTTTGCATCCAACCTTTGTTTTGGATCTTATTGGTTATGTGTAAGATTTTTCTTATGTCCTTACTACATTTTCTTGCAATTGATTGATTAAGTGGCGTTACATCCCATATTTGAAAGGGAATTCAAATCTAATCTTGATAGTCTTTGTGCTACATCATTATAGTTGGAGTTTATGTTCTAGTGTGTGAGATTTGTTGATAATTCAAAGACTTTGGGCTGCAGGTTATTTGCAATGTTTTGTGAATATTTTGGTGGCATATGTTGAAGTCTTTGAGCTGCAACGTGCTTACACTCTTTATCTTTAAGAATCATCATTGGGAACAACAAATGTCTTTGAGTTTTTGTGGGTTTTCTAGCTACGAAACTCACTGGTATCTCTTTAATTACTCTTACATTTAATCAAGTTAGATATATGTTATTACTACTCATAATAATTCTTTGAAGTGAATTACATATTGTAATAGTATTGTTGTAAGGAGAAAACATCTTTTCTAGAAAAAGAGAAAGGGATGCATGTAACACCCATGGATAAATTTAGTGTACATAATCTAGGTTAGTTACTTGTAGTTTTAGTGAGTAGTAAGAAGGGAGTCTCCCCTTTTTGACAGGAGAGACTAAAATTTCATCATAGCTGTGGTTGAAATTACCATTTTGTAATTAATTAAGTGATTACAAAATATTCACCCAACATTATGAAAACTACATGAAATCTAAAATTGAAAGCATGCAAGAACTTAGATCATGAAAAGTAATCCAAAAAGCATCATGTAACAAAAAATATATATTGAATGATAACTATGAAAATCATATAAACAATAGATAATCATCAAGACATAGAAGGTTGTTCCTAATAAGGGTAAACAAGTGTGATATAACATGTAGGTACATAGGAGATTAGCATCAAGGTACATTTACATTTTTTGGAAAAGATGAATCAATTGCAATAAACATTTTTTTTTGTCTTTATTTTATTCTTGATATTTTAAAGATTCTACTCTAAGATAGGGTTATCATGTGCTTCTATTTATTCAATGTCAGTTGTAAAGTTCATATTTAGGTTTTGTCCAAGTTGATCAACAATAGTAGCACCTAGCACTTGGGAATGACTAGTTCATAGTTCAACCTTTCGCTATCACATTTCAACTTTACTTATGTCAAAAATCAAATCATATTTATAATATTTTATTTATAATGTCATGCTCTAAAAATTCCATTGTATTAGTGCCCTTACCTTACTATATAACATTCAACAAACTATAAGTTTAAATGGTATCCTATCTGAAATCTACAAATCAAAATATAGTCTTAAAAAACTAAGTCATTTAAGCTTTCATTTACAAAAATTAGTTAGAATTTGTAAACCCTAGAGAAAAATAATAGTTCATGGAGTGAAAAGGGCGAATTAGTCATTAGAGAGTAAGTTGATAAAAAATGAGCAGAATATTGCAACACATGATAATTAATGGAGACACTAGGATGGACTGCATTGTGTAAGAGCTCGTAGCCCTTGCCATATCTCATAATACTAAGGTGAAGTGATGGCAACTGACTAAGGTAGAGGTGATGCCACCTATAGAAACAAGGCATTACTCATAATGTTGTGGCACCGTTGTTGAAATGACAAGGCATTCCTAATAATTTTGTGATGTTGTTGTTGAAACAACAAGTCATTCCTCATAATTTAATGACACCGCTATTGAAATGGTAAGGCATTCCTCACAATGTTGTAGTGCCGCCATTGAAATAGCAAGGGATTTGTCATAATGTCGTGGAGCCACTAATATCATCTTTAAATTTATTAAAGCAACCAATTCTCCTATGGCAATTGCATCACTTCCAGTACAACTACTCATTCTTCCAAACCCTTCACCAGTCTCCATAATCTTCGACCAGCTCAAAGATCTTGTTTCACACCCCTGCATGCCAAAATATTATGGGCTACATTGCACCGATGATTTATCTTAAGAGACCAAAGTGTGAAAGGGAAGCAAACTTTGGCGAGTTGTTACTCGGAAACCATGGTATTTAGAAACATTTTTTCTAAATGTATAAGATCATGTAGGGCCCCTCTATAATAACCTTTCTCAGTTTTTCATACCTCCAATCCATTTTACCTTGGTGACAATTTTGTTCTCAATGGAAAAAATGCCAAATGCATGCAATGTAAAGTTGCAAGGTGGTGTAATTTTTTTTCCCATCATGCAACTAAATTGATAGTTCCAACATGTCTGAATGGGTGGGTGTATGCTTGGAAAGGTCCTACTTTGCACTCGTGCATGTTGGAACTTTTTGGGCTACATTGTACCGGTGATTTCTCTTAAGAGACCAAAGTACAAAAGGAAAAAATGTTGACAAGCTATTACTCAGAAATTATGGCACTTAGAAATGTTTTGTTTAAAGGTACAAGTTCATATATGGTCCCCCTACAGTAACCCCCCTCAGTTTTTCATACCTCCAATCCATTTTCCAGTGGTGATAAGTTTTTAGTTGATGGAAAAATCATCAAATGCATACAGTGTAAAGTTGTAAGGTGGTGTAATTTTTATTTTGTTCATTGTGTGAGAGTAAAAGCACAAATGTGTGTCACACTTTATAAAGGAATCAACCAACAACAATTTTTTTTTTGAACTTCAACCACATAAAAGTGGTCTTTATGTTTTGAATTTCAAAATGATGTAAGCTAATGAAATGTAGAACTTTTGATGAAGTTCATTCCTATAATTTTTCATATTTTTTAAAAATTGTTTTCATTACTTTTTAATTAATTTAAGAATAGATTTTAGAATGCTGAAATTTAAAAAAAAAGTGACATTCACGGTACATCAAGAAACAAATTGAAAAAAACTTCATTTTTCCTTGAATTTTTTTTCTCCAAATAGGTAACTTCAATATCTAGTATATGGAGAAAAAAATCAAATTTTGATGTATATTTTTCCCGTAATAATGTTTTAAAGTCAAACTTATTAGAATTTGACAGTTCTCATGGGACGTCAACTATTGTCTATTTTTCAAATCATTTTTAAAAAAAAATTACACCCTTTTGAAGAGGACTCTCTCTTCTAGTGCACCCTTTATTTTTTAATTTTTTTTAATATGTTTTACTATTTTTAAATTTTTTTAATCATCCTCTTTTTTAACTTTGACAACCTACTTGCATTATTTTAAAAATAAAATATATTAAACTAATCAAAATATTTAAAAAATTACATATTCGGATTCACCACTTTGAGCTCTACAAAAGGGTGTTTTTCTTTTTTTTAAAACATCATTTTGACTAAAGAAATAGTTAAAGTTGAAAGTTTTAGAAAATTCTAAAAAAAGTTGAGTTGGCTGCCAAATAGGATGCCACATAAACAGTTTCGATAGAAAGGGTTTCGACTGAAACCCTTTCTATAGAAACCTCACACATAAAATAAGCCAATTTCAAAGTGGGAAAGGGAAAAAAAAATTGGATTCGACTAAAACATATTTAGTTGAAACCCTGTATGCCACGTATAGGCCACATGGTTTTGGTCAAAACCTATTTGGCCGAAACCTTTCCAATTGAAAATATTTCACTCGGAACTATTTATTTGGTTGAAAGTGTGACACAGTTTTGTGCTTTTACCCATGACCAAACTGATAGTTCTGACATGTTTAGGTGGATAGGGTTATACGAGGAAAGGTCATGTTTCAATCTCATCATGTCAAAACGTTTTGGACTACATTAAACCAATGATTTCTCTTAAGATACCAAATTGTGAAAGGGAAACAAACTTGGATGAGTTGTTACTTAAAAACCGTGGCACTTAGAAACATTGCATCTGAAGGTGCAAGGTCATGTAGGGTCCCTCAACAATAAACTCTCATTTTTTCATACGTCAAATCCATTTTCCCGTGGTGACAAGTTTTCAGCTGATGGAAAAAATGTCAAATGCATGTAGTGTAAAGTTACAAGGTGGTCTAATTTTTGTTCTATTCATTGTGCAACCAAACCGACAGTTCCAACATGTCTAGATGGGTGGGTTTATGCTAGGGAAGGTCTTTTTTCACACCCCCTTCATGTTGGAACCTTTCGAGCTACATTGCACTAAAGATTTCTCTTAAGAGACCAAAGTGTGAAAGGGTATTAAAATTTGATGAGTTGTTACTCTAAAACCGTGACACTTAGAAACATTATGTTTGAAGGTGCAGGGTCACGTAGGATCCCTCTACAATAACCTCTCTCAATTTTTCATACCTTCAATCCATTTTCCTGTGGTGATAAGTTTTCAATCGATGGGAAAAACATTAAATACATGCAATGTAAAGTTGCAAGGTGGTGTAATTTTTGTTATGTTCATTGTGCAACTAAATTGGAAATTCCAACATGTTTGGATGGGTGGTTTAATGCTAGAAAAGGTCCTATTTTGCACCCTTGTATGTTGAAACATTCTATGCTACATTGCACAGACAATTTCTCTTAAGAGACCAAAGTGCGAAAGGGTAGCAAAATTTGATGAGTTGTTACTCGAAAATCATGGCACTTAGAAATATTTTTTTCTAAAAGTATAAGGTCATGTAGGGTCCCTCTATAATAACCTCTCTCAAATTTTCATACCTCTAATCCATTTTTCTCATGGTGATAAGTTTTTAGTCAATGAAAAAAACATCAAATGCATGCAGTGTGAAGTTGCAAGGTGGTGTAGTTTCATTTTGTTCACCATGCAACCAAACTAATAGTTCCAACACATTTTAGTGGGTATGTTTATGCTAAGAAAGGTCCATTTTCTCACCCAACATGCTAGAACATTCCAGAAGTTACATTGCATTAATGATTTCTCTTAAGAGACCAAAGTGTGAAAGGGCATCAAATTTTGATGAGATGTTACTCAAAAACCATGGAACTTGGAAAAATTCCATCTAAAGGTACAAGGTTATGTAGGTCCCTCTACAATAGATTCTTCCAATTTTTCATATCTCCAATCCATTTTCCCTTAGTGACAAGTTTTCAATTGATGAAAAAAGCATCAAGTGAATGTAGTGTAAAGTTGAAAGGTGGTGTAATTTTCATTTTGTTTGTTGTGCAACCAAACCAAAAGTTTCAACACCTTTGGATGGGTGGATTTATTCTAGGAAAGGTCATGTTTTGCACCCCTACATGTCAAAACCTTCTGAGCTACATTACACTAATAATTTCTTTTAAGAGACCAAAGTGTGAAAGGGTAGCAAACTTTGATGAGCTATTAATTGAAAACTATTGAACTTATAAATATTTTGTTTAAAGGTACAGGGTCATGTAGGGTCCCTCTACAATAATATTTCTCAAATTTTCATACCTCCAATCCATTTTCTTGTGGTGACAAGTTTTCAATTGATGGAAAAAGCATCAAATGCATGTAGTGTAGAGTTGCAAGGTGATGTAATTTTTGTTTTGTTCATTGTGCAACCAAATTGACATTTCCAACACATCCAAGTGGGTAGTTTTATGCAAGGAAAGGTCTTATTTCACACCCCAACATGATGAAACCTTTTGGGCTACATTGCACTGACGATTTCTCTTTAAGAGACAAAAGTGTAAAAAGGGAACAAATTTTGACAAGATGTTACTTGGAAATCGTGACACTTAGAAACATTTCTTTTGAAGGTATAGGGTCACATAGGGTCCCGCTATAATAACCTCTCCTAGTTTTTCATATATATAATCCATTTGACCCTAGTGACAAGTTTTTAGTTGATGGAAAAAGTGTTAGATGCATGCAGTGTAAAGTTGGAAAGTGGTGTAATTTTTGTTTTATTCGTCACGTGACTAAATTGACAGTTCCAACATGTTAGGGTGGGTAGGTTCATGCTAGGAAAGGTTTTTTTCTTCACCCCAACATGTTAGAATATTCTAGAATACATTACACTGATGATTTGTCTTAAAAGAAAAAAATATGAAAGGACAACAAAATTTGAAAAGCTATTACTCAAAAAAATTGGCTCTTATAAACATTTTTCCTAAAGGTATATGGTGACGTAGGGTCTCTCTACAATTACCTCCCTCGATTTTTCATATATCTAAGTCATTCCACTGTGGCAACAATGTTTCAGATGTTCCAAAAAGTGTCAGTTGCATTTAGTAAAAAGTTGTTGAGAGGAAAATTGTTTACATTTTTCATGTCTTTTTGGGGTAAATTGATAATTCAAACACATTGGGGTGGCTATAGAATAAGTCCACTTTACATTTTTTGTTCAACGTAGGTGTCTTTATAATCTTATGACTGAATAATATACACCAAAGAATTAGTCTCCTCTATTGCTTGAACTCAATGTAGTCATAAAAGTTTTGGTCACTATAGGAAAAAAAATTGAGATGAAGGAAAGTGTGGGCATGAAGAATACATCTCTAAATTTGAATTAGTGGTCAAAAAACAAGAGGATGGGTACTTGAATATACTTGAATAAAATTATTGGAAATGTAGTGTAAATTGTTTGTACTTTGTCTTGAATAAAACTTGATTCCATAACTAAATGCCAAAAATATGTCATCAAAGATCATAAACACATACTAGTGTAGGAAAATTAATAATTAACCAAAAAATATAAGTGAAATTAATGTGAAATAAGTTATGAAGCATGGAATACACTTGGATTGTAAATATTTTAAGTAAACCACCTACAAATATCCATTGAATCATGGATTTATAATGCAAATATGGACATCGTCAATAAAAAATATGTGTATTAACCAAATAGCCATATAGGAATACATCAATATATATTGATATAAATATAGCATATATACAAAATATCCATATAGGATTACAAGAATACCATATAGGAATATAATGTTCATATATGCAATATAAAATATATGTCCAAAAATGCCATATAAGCATACAACAACAGATCTCGATAAAAAGTAATTCCCCTCCAAGTGAAGCGAACAGTCCATGTGTGGCCTTTGATCGTTGGGGGGATGGAGATGTGTATGACAGTGTTCTACTTCGAACTCAAGGGTTGCTCATCCTATTTAATTATTCATGGAGTCATACCTATTACAATAAAAAGTGTAGACATTACTATATAGAAATTACATTATAAAAAATAAAATATTTAACAAAATAATAACTTACCGCAACCAAATGATCTCTCTCCTCATCCACAATAGCAGCATGCTTAGGATGTGTTGTTCCAAAGTCCTATAGAAACCATATAGATAATAATTAAACTAAAAATCTATCATCATTTTTTTTCAATAATAAACAACTATAGCAATGAATGCAATTTGAAATTTACTAATCTTTCTCATACCCCTATCAAAGGCATCGAGCTATCTATTGTAGTAGATACATGATGCTCCATTTCCCTATGAACATCAAGAGGAGTCTTTGCTTGCGTCATTTGAAAATAAAACAACATTATTCAATTATGAAAACTAGAAGAGTGATGTAGGTCATGACTTATAATGTATGAGATAGTAAGAAAAAAATTATTCATAAAGATAATTTCAAAGTAAAGGACAATCACAAGATAATAGTCCTAGGGATGATCATATCATGATTACATAAATAAGTCATGCAAACATTTTTTGATGTGAAGTGTGAAGAATTTTTGAAGTGGGGATAAGATTTATGGAAATAATGTAAACCATGATAGTGAGATGCATGAAAAGAAGAAATAATGAGCACTGCCAACTAAGAATAAAATGATGTAGTGATAGTGATAAATGAGGGGACTATGGTCCTAATATCTTGATAATAATTCACGCCTATAAAGGCACTCAATTATTTTCATAAAACCTCAACATTTTATTCATATTCATGGGTGAATCACAAAGAAGAGATAGCTAAGAAATGGAGTGAGATATCTTCATTACAACGGATAGTGTAATATTCACATAGGAAAAGTAATGATCACAAGGAGAAATGGTGAATAAAGGACAAAAAATGAACAATAAAGGATATAGCAAAAATAAAGAACTGTAATAGGACAGTTACATAAGAATGAATATGATATTCTATGGCCACTTAAGATGTAATAGGATAGCCACATGTGTTTCAATACCAAAGAATGCTTCAAGGGATATTTGTGGAAGATGATTTTTTATGAGGAGACACTTTATATGTTTTCAACCAAGATACCTCAAGGTAAAGAGTGCATAATATACATGAATGTGGTGGTAATCACATGAAATCAAATGCTACAAGAGAGTCTCATAGGAGAAGCAACAAATTTAGTATAGTGGTATACTTGAGGAGCACACAATAGTTTATTATTAAAGGATAGTTTAGAGTGGCAGTGCCCTTTTAATGATCATAATCATAAAGGATAGTCCTTGTGAAGGGACATAAAGAAGGCATATTATTCTAAATGATAAGTGGATAGTACCTTGTCTATGGAGTAGATACTATTAAAGATAATTGATAGAAGATGACAGTATACAATCAAAAAAGAAAGGGAGAAGTCCTCTATGATGTCAAGCACTTCAAAGGTATAAAAAAAAGTCTAAAACCATAATGTATAAATGCAATAACATATTCATCATGATACGTATATTCAACATAGGAAAAATGTAGTAATGAGATCAATATCTTGAGCAACATTCATGATCCCAACAATGGTCAGAGAGATGGTATGCTACAAGCTAGTGATGACAGTTAGGAGGATAAGAGTGAAATGGTATGCTACAAGCTAGTAATGCCACTAGCCTATATTTTTTGAGGTCAACAACTTGAAAAAATGAAATTCATAGATTATAAGGTGCATAACAACCTAAAATCAAATTAATTCAAAAGTACAAAGCATTCTTAAAAACTATCTAGAACCTTTAAGTCACTAAACATTATTAAATTATGAAATAAAAATTTTTATTTTAAAATTGTAAATAGTATGCATTACTTGAGTGATACTTTGATGACCACATCCATTGGCAGGTGTTATCGTCGAAGCTCCAAGATTAACCTATTCAATAGATGAAAAATAAGATATAATAATATCATTCATATAATGTTTATATATTAATTCTTTACTAGTTACATACCTTTACAGTACATGTGGTCACATAATAGGGATGTGGAGGACTATTGAAAACAAAGTGAACGCTATGACCTTGAAATTTATTTTATATAATGGGAAACCCATCTTGGTCTTGCAAAGACTAAATTGAAAATGAGAACAATTGTAAATTTGTCTCTTGTTCATTGGCCATTGATCTAGGGTTCGCAAAGATAGGACTTGCCTAATCCTTAGAGAAACTTGGGCAATCAGTTGGAAACACCAACACACCAAATAATTAAATGATAGATAATCCATTTATTACTATATGTAAGATAAAATCATCTATAACATAATGCACATATATGTCCCTATATACACCCTCAACCTTATACCCTCCACCATAAACCCTATAGTCTTGACCCTATACCCAATACCCTCAACCCTAAACCCTAAAACCTATACCATGTACACTCAACCCTATACCCTCAACCCTAGGCCCTAAAACCTATACGCTAAGCCCTTAACCATAAAATCCATACCCTCAACTCTAAAACCTATACCCTTGACCCTACACCTTATACCCTCACCTGTAAACCCTATACCCTTAACCCTAAAAACTATTACTTCAACCCTATACATTGTACCCTATACCCTATACCCTATAGCTTATACCCTCAACCCTAAACCCATACCATCAACCTTAAACCCTAAACTCTTAATCCTATACCTAATACCCTCCACCATAAACCATATACCCTCAAACCTAGTTTATTGACCAATGTGTGCTAGGAAAGTTAGGAACACACAAAAAATATAATAAATTATATTATTCTAGGTAGTTTGTCATAGGATTCCCTTTGGTCAAAATATGAAAAACAACAATCAAATAAATAGCTTTTTCTAGTTATGCTCCTATCATTATATTTCTAAATTGAGCTTCAATTGAACATTTGGATTTAATAAGCTTCACCTTTATTTTCATATGTTCATCATATTCTAGGGGATGCTTAGCGTGAAGAAAATTTTCCTTTGATTTCCATCTTATTAATGATTTTTCCTTTCTATTTAATTTTTTTTTCATAAACTTTACCTATATTCTTTTCTATAGTGTCAAGTTTTAGCTACAACTTCTTGCCCCTTTTATATTTCCAACTATAAATCTTACACTTGCAATCTATTGGAGATTCATCTTTTTTTGCATTCTCCACTAGTTCACTAAATGGGTATTTTGAAACCTAATAAATCTAAAAATCCTTTATCATATCCCACTCACCTAATTTTTTTATTTGGATTTTCTTTTACCATTCCTTGCAGCAACATCATCTATGACATAAGCATTGTCATCTAGGTCAACTATCTCATTCTAGTTGCTTTGGGTATCCCTTGGAACATCTTTTGTAGTATTTTCATCTTGATCCAACTAAAATAACTCATTTTGATCTTCCTTTGAGGTATTTCCTTCTTCATTAATATTTGGTACAAGTATTAACGATGTAGTTCCATCTTGATTTGATGGACTATAAACATTGCCAAAGTATGAAATTATGGTAACTCTATCTTTTGTGCATTTTTATGGCCTCCCTTCACCACCGTTAGGACTCTTACTCTTGTTCCTCTTCAACATCTCTCAAAAAATAAAATCTACCAAAAATATCATCTTATTTAAGAAGGAATCATAGAATATAGATCCTTGGGTCCTAGATGTATCCCATTACCTACTCAATATCATTTGTAAGAATGAAGCACAAATGGAAAAGAGATAAAAAATCTTATAAAACTATGAAGAAATGTTCACTTACCTTTAGGTTTTCATTGACTCGCTATGAATGCAAAAATTAATGTAGTTATAAGTTTTTAACTTTCCTATTATCCAAATTGAGAGCTCACAAGTTCAAACTAAAGAAAATGTGTAAAAATAAATCAAAGTTTCAATTGTATTTATCAATCCATATTTGGTGAATTTTGGAAGATTTTTAAATGGTCTAGAAAACATTTGATGAATCTCGAGTGATTATGCAATGATATTGTTGATGTGAAAAATTGGCAAGGTAACAACCTTTATGGAAAACTCAGTTAATGAGGGAACCAGTTTGTGCTAAACTAAGTGACCTTCAGATTTTTAAAGAATTTAGCTTCTTTTGTAATTGGGGTTTTGAATGGGAAAAGGAATCAAATATATAAAATGAAAATCTAACAAAGGCGATGCGCTAAGATGTAGATAAGGGCACAATAAATCTATCTTTTAGGATTGGATTCAAGGGCCCGGTTAGCGATATGCTATGTTCCAAAATCACATAAATTAAAGATAAAAATATGAACAATTCATCTAATGACATAAAATGATTGTCGCATACATTCACTAAAAAGAGGAGTCAAAGACATGATCTTAAATCAACAATTTGTATTCAAAACCATAGAAGTTCTTGCAAATGAACAATCCAAATAATAATGGGAAAGTATTAATGTATTATCAAATAACATAAGAAAAAATAGAAAGACCAAACAATGGCACAGTCTAAAAGTTTCATACAATAATCTAAAAACAATACTAGAGGCCTGGTGTCTCTCTCTAATTTTTCTGCATCTTTAAAACTCATTTTCTGAAGTGAGAAGCAATAATTATATCCAACAATCCACCACCAGGTGAGCTTGTAACATAAAAAGATTTTGTATCTTGAGTAATGATTTCTCTTAGCCGTTGCAACATAAAATATTTGGGTCAAGGCATGTAGATGCTTCCCAACCAGATGCATCCCCTGCAAATGATGGAAGTGGTCCAGAAACATCCCATGCAGAAAAGTGTCACTTCCTAATAGAGGCGGTTAGAACACATACCAGTATTTGCATATCGTTTCTCACTTCATCCTCGCCTTTGATATAAACTCCCGCCGGAGGGACGCGTGGTGATAGTTCGCAATCTGTGGTTCATTCTTTCCTTTCTCCTTTGAAATCTTGTGTTGGGATGACACATAACAACAATATTTACTATCGACGTTGTTTGTGGGGTTCCCCAAATCTTTATGTGAATGTAAGCTACGTGGCATGTGGGTGGGGCCTAACTAGAAAGTGAAGGGAAGCAGTTAAAAATATCCCATGGTGAAGACATGTGTAAGCATAGAAAGAGTCGCCTTAAGAGTGAAGGAAGCCTTTGCCACAAGGAGCGTTGGGCGGACACATGGAATCAATCGACAAATTATATCAAAAAGAAGCCTGATGAAAGGTAAGGGCAGCATGTTGAATATATGAGGTGGGGGCCATAACTTAGAAAAACACAAAAAACACCTGAAGGAAGCTCAAAGAATTTTACATTCACATCTTTTGGTGACTATCAAGGGTGTTTCGCCTATAAAATGGGGAACCCAAAATTTTCTCTAGCTCACAGACCAAAGCCTCATCCATAGGTTGACAGAGTCAGAGTTTAGAAAGAGCTGCCTACAGCAGCAACTAGTCGGCCTTTGATGGTCTCGATACATCGCACATATTCTCTTGTGTTTTGCTCAGGTCGAGCATTTCTTTATAAGGAAACACCATAGGTAAACTAACCCCAACCTCACATTGGAAAAGTAGCCACACTATCAGATGAATGACACCCTTAATATCTGCTATGGTAAGAGGTTGGCCAAAACTTTGAAAAGCAGTTGGGTCTTGCTCTTCAATTTTTGCCGTAATATGCTCATCTGTGGCGACTGACTCATCCTCAAGAAACGGGGACGACATACCCATCTTAGTTAACTGGGAGAAATTTTCCCGCATGCTATCCATAGTATGGTTTAAAGTGGCTACACAAGCGTTAGTATGAAGGATGGATGAGTGGCAGTAGATGAATTTATTTGCTCTCTTGGCAACAAAATTCCAATCCTCGATCCCTGCCTTTTATAATTTTTCATCAGAGACCATGTATAACTTATTTAGAAAACTCTTTACCTCAGGAACCCTTTCCGTGATGAAGTACGAGAATTTCTCAATTGTTCCATGAACCTCCCTACTCAATTTTGTTGTTTTCAACATGAATTAGAGTGTAGGATGTAGTGTAAGGTAGAAGGCCTTGACTTTCTCCTAGTATGAAATATATAGCTATTTAGCTATTGGGATGAGGTTTGATTGAGCAGTAGGGTCCTAGGGAGCACTCCTTAGAAGGGAAATATTTTCATCCTTTGAGCTGACATCCTCTGTCAATTCTACAATTCTACTATTTGTGGGTGCAAGTTTTCCATTGATGTTGCTTAGCTCTTTGGACGAATTTTCTTCAGCCCTGCTCTTGTTTATTGACTCTGATCCAAGAGAAAGTTTCGTCTCTTGAAGCTCCTTTTCTAATTTTTCCCTTTGGGCCCCAAAGTTTGCCTCCTTCTCTTGCATCTTTTTCTCCAATTGAGCATGCCACCATTCAAACTCTTTATCCTTTGTTGCACTGCCTACTCTGCCAAAGTTAATTAGTTCTGATAGTCTTGGTTCCTTTTCTACAACACATCAACCAGCGAGGGGTCAATGGATTGGAACTTGGAAAGTTCCTCTGGAGTCTATTCTACTCCACCTCTGCTTCTTGCTCTTTTTCTAATAAGTGCACAATATCTACCTCCATCGCCTTTTCCTTTGCTTGTAGGAAATCAATCCTATCTTTCACAAGCTTCAACTCCTCTTCTTTCTTTTTTAGTTGGTGACCAGACTTAAGGAATTCTATGGTCACCACCCACTATGTTTCTTCCATGAATTCAACCTTGTCCTACTGTCGACCTGCTCTCAAATCAAGTCCCATGGCATACATGTTGTAATCAATCGAAAACATCTCCCCTTGTAGTTTGATAATGTTTGGGTACATGGTGGTGATGTTTAGCATTTCTTGTGCCTCATTGTAAATAGTATATACCTTTTGCTCTACTGACTTCTTGTCATCCATAGCCTTTTTCTTCTACATTCTGAGAGCTCGTGCTTCCTTTGTAGCATCACCCTATGCTATGAATTAAGTTGATGACTAAACTATCCTGCCTGCAAAAGGTGCACTAGGAGGTAGGACAAAAGGGAACGTAAGTGTAGCAGGCTGTGTGTTTTCCTCTTCATGAGATTGACAATCTGCAGGGAGAAATTGAGAATTTTCCAAAGTTCAATCTATGAACCAGCTGGAGAACTCATCAGTTGTTGTGGCAATTGTGGGCTCATGGCCGACTCCAATTGTTGGGTGAATTGGGTTGTGCTTGATATAGTAGTAGTAGGAGGGGTGTCAATAGTGGCTACACTTGAAGAAAGAGAGGCAAGAGTAGATTAGGAAGTGGGAGACAGTGTAAGGGCTCACAGAGGTGTTAAGATAAATGGTCCCACATGGGAGAAATGGGAAAAACCTCCTACAACCATTGTGGTAGAGATAGAAAAGGCAGGACCTACACTTTTAGTGATGGGTGTCGCAGAAACAACAAGGTCTACTAAAGATTGTGAAGTTAGAGAAGAAGGAGAAAACATTACTTGTTGACTGGACGATTCTAGCTCCTAGCTTGTCACATCCTCTTGGCTTGTTGCAGGTGTTTACAAACTCTCTCCACTAACTACTTCATCATTTGGTAGGCAGGGTTTCCTCCATTGCTACGGTTTTCAACTATTGTTGGGTCATTCTTGTCCTTGCAGCAACCCGGGTGAGTGTTCGCAAAGCTCTCGATAGATTCATCTGCACATTTGAAACAAACTAGATAGGTTGGTCTGTTGTCTTTTTCTTTTGTTGAGGGGAGATCGACAATACTTCTGATTCCTACTCTTTTCCTTTCCTAGTAGGCTCTTCAGACTCCTCATTAGATTCATCATCCTTGTTAGTTCTTGGGTCAGAATCTTGATGCTCATCATCCCATAGTTGATCATATTGGTCATCCGACTTGACGCTTCCATATGGGGCATCAAAAGTTTTGGTTTCTTGGCAATACACCCAAAAAGATCTAATTCTTTCCATGGTCCATTCTTCTCCTTGTCATAACTTGTTGAATACGGCGGCTCAAATTTTTTGCTTCTCATCATATACTGCTGAGGAAAAGTAGAATTTGTGCCATAGTGGCCTACTATTCTCTATAGGAATGTGGATCAAATCAACTAGTAGATCATACAAATCTTTCAACAGGTTCCTCCTCTTCTCCCAGTAAGTTTGTGGGTTGTGTATTACCTTGACAAATTCATTCAGCACATCATTTTCAAGGTTGTAATTCCATTTATCACAAAGCATTACCAAGTTGAGATGAGCCAGCTTATCTTCCAATAGGTCGTGTGTTAGTTTCTTTTTCATGACCACGGTCTTGAAGGTTTGTGGGTAGCAAAAGAATCCCCTCTTTTTGGATTTCCCTCTATAAAATTTGTAGTCAATAAGGGATACTCTTTATATCATCTCAAGGGCTAGCACCTGATTCATGACACAGGTTAGAAGGTGAAATGGTTCTCCAGTGAAACAATGCATTCAAATGAATGTGAAATTCACTCTGAGAAACTAGTCACACTTGGGAGTGAAGTTTTGCATATATCTATTTTTCTCCTTGGTGAGCCGATTGAAACCATCATCTTCTTTTATATCTTGCAAAATAGGAGTCAAGAAATAATTTGAAAATGCATAATAGTCATAGATAGTAGAGAGGAGAGGAGTCCATATAGCCTTTGTTTTCCCAAATCATAAAAAATAGACAACCTCATATACTTCTTAAAGAAATCAAGGTTCTGGTGCAAAAAAATGTGAGCAAGGAAGGAAGGAAACCTGAACCTCCATTGCATTGGGTAATCCCTGATTTTCCCTAGCATCTCATCAACAAGGCATTCTACAAAGTCATACTAGAAAAAGGTATGTTGCTTGTGGAAGTAAAACCTCAAACCCAACTAAAATTTGTGCACATCCTTGTCAGTGTCCAGGCCACAAAAAAATTCCAACATTGAGAATGCATCCTCATGTCCATGGGGAAGGCGATGAGAAGCATCAGAATATTTGGTAGCTTTTGATGATCTTCCATAGGCATTTTGGTTTCTTTATTATAAAATTCTAGAGCCTTTTGCATGCTTCTCCATGTTTCCTCTCCCTTTTCTAGGTTGAATGACTCTACCTCTTCTCATCTAGAGTCTAGGTTAGGGATGCACAACATATTCTAGATAGCTTCAGGACAAATATTGACCTTTAATCTCTAACCCTCAATGGTACTAGTGTGTGGGTTGAAATGTTCGATGGTTGCATTGACCGGTTCTGGGAAATAGTGAACAAATGAGACCACATACTGTGGGAGCTCGTTGTACCATAGCTTCTGAGATAATGACTTTGGGCCAGAGGATACCTTCATTCTTTTGTAGGCCACCTCCCTCAAATTCTTGGGGTTTTTTGCAAGGATGGGATCATGAATATTATCCCAATCCTCCTTGATTCAACTTTGATCCCTATACTTTCGGGGCTTCTCCATAAATTTTATGTTTTCCCATTTTTTCCTTTTTGGTATGCCAAGCGAAGCATAAGAAACATTTTCAAAAATGTAGATGGCTGATACTCTATGCATATCATTAAACAAGCTTTGCATTTCTTCTTCCTAGGCCTCTACTCATGATTTTGTTTGAGAACTCTCTACCATTTCCTGTTGTTAGAGATTTTTCTTGGATCAAATTTTCTACAATTTTATTTCACTCTGGTTGCATTTAAATTCTTTTTTGCTCTAGGCAACATTTTTTGAAAAGAATTCACAATAGAAAAAAACTTTTTCATGTTACACTTAGTTATTTCCTTCTTTGGGTGGCCAACAACGCTCACCTACTTGCATTAAATTCAACATGTACTACCAGTTATTTGCTCATGCAAAGAAAATTACTTGCCATTTTGAAGTGACAAGAATTCATAATGACCCTTAGTAATGATGTACTCCAGTGTAATTTTTCTTGGAACTTGAGCCTGGGACTTGAAGGCAGTTTAGGCATCGTATGCCATGGAAATTAATATCCCAAATGAAATGATTAAGCCAAAATATGCAATAAGTACTCAAAAATATTTACATCCCTCTTTGAAATTTGAGAAGCACTTGCAGAAGGACACATCAACATTCGGCCATATGAAATACCGCCGAAGACTGCCACCATCTTATGCAATTAATTAGATTCCACTAATCCTACACGCAACAAATCAGACGTGCAGATGAAACTGGGTGGGAAATTCGAGTGAGCCTTAGTGAAAATTTTGAGGTGGTACTTGATTAACCTCATGCTTATAGTATGCAAATTACCACAATTATCCTAGCCATTTCTATAAATAGGCGCTTTAGGCAATAGTGAAATCACATTAGAAAATTTTAGTAGAATTGGTATTAGGTGATTGGCTTAGTATTCAGCATTAGCAGTGTGCGTAGTATTTGCATAGAGTTTAGACTTAGGCAATTGGCATAGGGCTTGTGTCTGACAGTCGTATAGAGCTTTGTCACCATGAATACCCCAATTAGGCTGGTCTCTCATAAGTCTCAAACAACTTTTCTGGGTGAGAATTCAACTAGGCGCCTTAAGAGGATGACCAAAAATAAACATTCCTTTGCCATCATAGCCATAAAATGGGTTCTAGGATGTGACTGCCTTGAATATGAAGATAAATACAGAGTTAACACTGATGTGTGGTCTCACTTTGTCATGTCAATGCTCGATATCAAGATTCCCAAGCCACTCGTTCTTTGCCAAGTAAAAGGGATCTTTCCAAAGATATACCTAAATGGCCTTGAAGAGGTGGTGGTGAATGCTGCATTTGGTGGAGGTATTCCAATTACGAGTGGCCTCTGTAAGTTCATTAAAGAAGATGTAGTCATACTATGGTTGTTGTTCTTGAGCAGTTTTTGACTCCAGTCATAGGAAGAACATCGCAAGAGGGTTACTTGTGCTTGTTACTTCCTCTTTAGCTTGTACAACATGGTGCCATTTTATGATATCAACTGGTACATTGACTTTAGGAACTTGGTATTCCATCCACCACTTGCCATTGCTCCTGTAGATGCTATCACTGGTGATTACACTACCCCTGATGAGGAAATGGTTCTAGATGCTACCATTGATGATTCCATTGTTGTCACCCATGCTCATGACTGAAGACTTCTTTTTATGTTTCAAAAACTAAAGCTCATTACTCTATTTTTTGTATATATGCCTAGAAAAGGCCTTATAGTAGCCGTATAAAGAAGAGACAGAACTATATAGATATATACTCTAAAAATCATGGCCTTTAATCCATTTTGATACTTGTATTTAGCGAAGTATATACATATGATGAAAGTATAGCTTATGATAAGATTTATGTCTCCTTTGCTTCTTGTTCTGTAATATGGGTTTTCTTTTCTTTTCTTGCATATGCATACTTCATTTCAATTTAGTTTATGGGTGTCATTTTTTGTGTGGCATGGGTGGATTTTATCTTTCTCTACACTTTGTGATAATGGGATCCATTCACTTTTTCTTTCTCGCACTTGAAGAAATAATTATTGAAAGACTGGCCAACAAAAAAAACAAGGGAAAAAGAAAAAAAATATGCACATATTTACATCAGAAAAAAAATTGAAGTTAATTGAATAATTTTAACTGAATCCCATTGACCTGGATCCCCAGTGGTTCATGTTCCATGGTTTCTAATTCGAATGCATTGTGTTCCTTGAACTGAATTATTCTGAAAGGGCCTTGCCAAAGGCTATCAAACTTCCTGTGTTGGTCGGGCTTTGCTGGCCTTTCATTAAACTTTAGCACTAGGTCACCACACTTTAGACCTTGGTCCAAAGCCTTCTTATCAAACCATCTCTTAAATAGCTGCTAGCAGTTGGTCATAGCTATTAGAGCCTTTTCTCTTTACTCTTGCACCTCCAACAACTCGAATAGCCACACTTCCATTGCGTCATTTTTCTCTATCTCAAGATATTTGAGCAATTGTAGTGTCATCTAATCTCCATGGAGATAGGAAATAGGGCTTCTTTTCCATATACTAACTCATAGGACAAAGTCTTGAGGAATTTCTTAGGAGTTATGTAGTCTACCCAAAGCGTTACCCAAAGATATTTGTGCCATTCTCTTTGGTGCTCTGAACCAATTCTTTTGATGATTCGAACTAAATTTTTATTAGTCAACTCTGCTAGACCATTACACTATGGATAGTAATTTGATGGTGTTTTTAAGAATATGTTGTTCATGAGTGAAAATGTACATACTTTAGAGCTAGGAAAGCCTTGGCGTTGTCAAAGATGATTGTTTTAGGATGTGTAAATATGGTCACGATCTCCTTGAGAAAGTCTACTATCTCTACCTCTATTGCATTCTTTAGGGGTATGGCTTCGGTCCACCTTGTGAAGTAGTCTTTTTTCGTCAGAGTCCATTTATGTCCACTAATGGAGGTAAGATGAATAATCCTAATGAAATCAAGGCCCCATTACACAAATGGCTCATCAACTACTATTGGGTTGAGGGGCATAGCAAAATTTTTCCTTCTCCCTGTAAAGAATTGGCATTCCTTCCAAGCTTTTACCAAGGAAAATGAGTCATTAAATAGTGTGGGCCAGAAGTACCCAACACACATAATTTTAATGGCAGTGGTCTTTGTAGAGAAATGCCTACCCATAGGACTACTATGGAAAGTGTTGAGGATCCACTTTTCTTGCATTATAGTGACACACCATAGTAGAATACCATTAAAGTTCCTCTTGAAAAGAATTCCTTCAATCAGCACATATCTGCTATTTTGCAGTCGCAAGAATCTTCTCTTTTGAGGAGGAAGGCCAAGTGGATATTTTCCTATATCCATGAATCTTACTCTATCCACTAGCCAGCAACCTTTGGACTTGAACTTATTCATTAGAACCAAATCCAACTGTTCTTCTTCGGCAGTCATTTCTTCATTGTGCACCATATATTCGCACAATCCTCTTCCTCATACGATCTTTATAGGCCTGACCTCAATGTCATATTCAAGGATCTTGGTGATCCAATTAGCTCATTTTTCGGTAAATTTTCCTTCCATGATATATTCACATACATTAGAATGCGTGACATAAACAACTACCATGTTGCAAGAGATTACGTGCCAAAACTTCTTGAGTCTGTTAACTATTGTGAAATCTTGCCTCTCGATGAAGTTGTAGTTCATCTCATATTCTTTTAGGGTTTAGGAGTGGAATGCTATCATATGTTCTCCCTTTCCTTCATCATCTTTCTGCATTAAGACAGTAGCAATGCTTGACTTGTTGAACACACGCATTATGAAGTCCTTCGATAGGTATTGATTAGCCAGCACAGGAGCTGAGGAAATAGTATCCTTAACCTTTTCAAAGGATTCTCTCGCTTCTATAGTCCATTTAAATGTTTGATCCTTTTTCAGCATCAAGGTGATTAGCCTAATTATTCCTGCAAAATCATAAATGAATTTTCTCACAAAATTTACCTTTCCTAAGAAATATTGGACGCCTTTCTTATTGAATGAGAGGGGAAGCTCTTTGATTTCTTTCACCCACTCAGGATCAATCACAATTCCTTCTTTGGACACTATGTGTCCCAATAGCTTTCCTTGCAAAACCCCAAAAAGATATTTTTTCGGGTTTAGGGAGACCCCAAACTCTTGACATTTTTTAAAAACCATCACAAGGTGATCGAAATGAACATCCTTGGACTTAGAGAACACAGTGAGATCATTTAAATAGATCCAAATGATCTTGTTAATCAATTCGCTAAAAACAATGTCCATGGCTCGTTGAAAAGTGGCTCCTGCATTTGAAAGGCCAAAAGGAATTTTAGCATATGCAAACATTCCCCACTTGGCAGTGAACGTTGTTTTATGTCGGTCCTCCTCTTTAACCTAGATCTAATTGTAACTAGAGAAGTTATCCATTAGAGAAAACATTTTTGATCCTGCCACTGTTTGCAAGATTGTCTCCATAGAGGGCAGAGGGTAGTGGTCCTTTAGGGATGCTTTGTTCAGGTCTTGAAAGTCAACACACAAGTGAATGTCTCCATTCTTCTTTCAGATTGGAACTAGGTTAGGCACCCAAGTGTTGTGCTTAATAGAGAAGACAATCTATGATTGAATTAGCTTGGTCAACTCTTGTGCCATCATAGCCTCGATCTTTGGATTAACTGGCCTTTGTTTTTGGTGGACTCGTTTTGCACCTTTCATTAGCTCAATTGTATGTTGGATGATGTCATGATCATATCCCTTAAGTTCATCATATGTGTAGACACTTAAAAATGACCTAGGCCTTCAAGCTCTATTTGTACCACTTTCATTCTAGCATAATTATGACATTTAATTACGTCCTTGGTCCACGTTCGACTATTAATTAAATAATTCATTATTGTTTAACTAATTCACGTCCTTTTATTCTTCATGATTATTAAATAAATAAATTTTATTTATTTATTCAATATGTCTTTAATTATCTAAAGTATTCCTTTAATTAAATAAATTTTGTAATTTGTTTAATTACCTTAATTCGTTAATTCTTCCTCGTTTAAATGAATTATGTCTATTTATTTAAATACCACCCACTTGCACAAATAAATCAATTTATTGATTTATTAAAATCCTTATTTTTTTTCCACATGGCATCTTTCAGGGATATTCTCCACTCAACATTTTCAGAATTTTAAATTCTGACATGTCCTTCACTCAAAATTTTAAATTCTGACATGTCCTCCACTTAGAATTTTAAATTCTGACATGTCCTCCACTTAGAATTTTAAATTCTGACATGTCCTCCACTCAAAATTTTAAATTCTGACATCTCCTTCACTCAGAATTTTAAATTCTAACATGTCCACTTAGAATTTTAAATTCTGACATGTCCTCCACTTAGAATTTTAAATTCTGACATGTCTGCCACTTAGAATTTTAAATTTTGACATGTCCTCCACTCAAAATTTTAAATTCTGACATGTCCTCCACTCATAATTTTAAATTTTGACATGTGCTCCACTCAGAATTTTAAATTCTGACTTGTCCTCCACTCATAATTTAAAATTCTAAGTGGAGGACATGTCAGAATTTAAAATTTTGAGTGGAGGTCATGTCAGAATTTAAAATTCTGAGTGGATCACATGTCAAAATTTAAAATTTTGAGTGGAGGACATGTCAGAATTTAAAATTTTGAGTGGAGGACATGTCAGAATTTAAAATTTTGAGTGGAGGACATGTCAAAATTTAAAATTCTGAGTGGAGGACATGTCAGAATTTAAAATTCTAAGTGGAGGACATGTCATAATTTAAAATTCGGAATGAAGGACATGTTAGAATTTAAAATTCTAAAAATGTTGAGTGGAGAATATCCCTGAAAGATGCCATGTTGAAAGAAAATAAGGATTTTAATAAATCAATAAATTGATTTATTTGTGCAAATGGTTGGTATTTAAATAAATAGACATAATTCATTTAAATGAGGAAGAATTAACGAATTAAGGTAATTAAACAAACTACAAAATTTATTTAATTAAAGGAAGACTTTAGATAATTAAAGACGTATTGAATAAATAAATAAAATTTATTTATTTAATAATCATGAAGAATAAAAGGACGTGAATTAATTAAACAATAATGAATTATTTAATTAATAGTCGAACGTAGGGGTTGGGGCCCTAGCTTGGTTGGCTAAATCTTTCCTGTAGTAGGAGGTTGGTCACAAGTTCTAGTCTCCCCCACCCCCGTGGTACAGGAGGGCGTGTCACACCAGCACCGCCGGTCACGTTAAAAAGTTTACCAGGCGCACCTGCAGTTTATAGGGGGTCGTGCTACCTGATTCCTACAGTCTAAAAATAAAAAATAAAAAATTAATAGTCGAACGTGGACCAAGGACGTAATTAAATGTCATAATAATGTTAGGACGAAAGTGGTACAAATAGAGCTTGTAGGCCTAGGTCATTTTTAAGTGTCTACATTTTTCCCTTCTTTGTCATAATGTCACTTGTAGCATTGTGACAAACAAAATAAGTCAAAGCCATGCCCCGGTGAAGGTATAGAGTATCAATGCCCCCTCAGGAAATTTTTCAAATTTTGGGTCAGTGGTAGGAAAATTTGGAAAGGGTCCCGAATAGTCAATTTGATGACTAAAAAAATGATGGCGCAATCGGTTTTGGATTCTGACATGTTTAACGTGGCAAACGGGATAGTCAAAATTGGCCAAATGAGCATCCTATAATACCCTGGTTGACAAATTCCATTTTGGCTTTATAAATAGGTTGACAAAGGGGTAAAAGTCAATTCACTTTTAGTATTTACCTTGTGGATTCCAGTGACAGAGCATCATAGCGAGGTCGTGTAGACTTTCAAGCGGCTAGAGGGCTCAGAGCCAGCGGTATGTACCCCATCCTTTCTTTGTAATTTTTTTGTTTTGCATGCCAGAATTAGGTTTGTCGGGAAAAGAATGAATGCGCTGAGATGCATATGCATTCACGTAAGCCACATTTTCCTTCGCGTTTGACACATTCGATGCATCACGACGCAACTGCAATGGTCAATTAGGAAGGATATCATCGTGAGATGGATGAGAGAAGATGACCAGGCCGACAAGAGAAGATGACCAGACTAACGAGAAAAGATGATCAGACCAAAGGAAATGCATGTTAGTTCCTAGACTGAATCCTTCAAAACTTTACCATAGGACTTTAATATTTATTGCTCTTAATCATCATTGGGCAGATTGTTATGATGACCAACAAACACCATGATATGACATAGATCAAGGTGTGCAAGGTCGTATCATCACCTAAGATAAGTAGTCATAGAAAAGGATGATCATGACTCATACCAAGAGTGCAATTGCCCCAGTCTTTTTGTCATGCGCAACCACAAGCAGAAAAAGACAAGCAGGACAAATCATGAAACGACATTGCTTCTCTAAATCCTCTTACTAGGACATCCTTGAGAAACTAGCAACATGATTGTCAAAATACAAAATAAGACTCCTTACCATGATATGCCGTTGTTTGTCTAAATCCCAGAATCAGGACCTCACTGAGAAACTAGTAGTCATGCATGTCAATCATCATGATACGTTGCTGCTTCTCTAAATCCTATTTAGTGGGATCTCACTGAAAAACTAATAACATGATACAAAACCAAAAGACAATTGTCAAGTGTTTTCCGAGTGCGTCTGGATTCTAAGTGTTTAAGATGTCAGGTTTGATGATGTCGAGATGCCCAGATGTCATGTTTTGTCTATGCCGAAATGTCAAAGATTGTCAAATTCAGGAAGGACACATCTTGAATAATGTTGATGTCGAGAGGATTTTGATCCTTAAAGGTCAAAGAGACCCCTCAAAATGCTAGATGATAGATGACGATGCCTAGGAAGGACTCATCCTAAGGCATAAGTGATAGAGATTGTTCTTTAGAAGGACATATCTGAAGACAATGATGATACCGAGGAAGGACACATGCTAAGGCATAAATGATAGAGTTTGTTCTTCAGAAGGACACATCTGAAGACATTGACGATGCCTAAGAAGGGCACATCCTAAGGCATGAATGACAGAGGTTATCTTTCAGAAGGACACATCTGAAAGTGACCAGAATTGACAGTTTGACCAATTATGATAATGTGACTTGTTTTGACCATGTCTTGACCGAAGTTTGGCTGAGTTTGACTTGTGTTGATGATAAGTCAATTTTTTCATGATAATATGATTAACGTGTTTGAATAACAGATTGCCATACCTTGTTTTAAGAGTTTTCCCATTTGGCAAATGATTTTTCTTGACTTGAAGATTTATGATGTGTGTAACAATGTAGTGTTATGAACCCTAATGGACTGACCTAGTGTGGCCTTGGGGGCTCATCGACAGATGGCCTTGCCTACGTCATGCAGTCAAAGACCTCTTAGTTCGACATGACCAATGACTTTGTCTTGATGACCAAATATTGCGCCATAATTTTATTTTGACGAACCTAAAAGGACTGACCTAATGTCTTGGAGACTCAAATATGAGACTTGCCTACGTAGTAAATGTGCAGAGACAACGTAGTTTAGACAATGACATCGACTGACTGACAAGACTGACTTTGACTCCATTTTTAAGATTTTGATGTTGATTTGGATGTTTTTGTGTTTTTGATATGTTTTAATTTCTTTGGCTTTCTTCAGGACATTTTTTATTTTTAGGTCTTTCTTCAGGACATTTTGCAATGTTTTTGGTCTTTCTTCAAAACATTTTGTGATTTTTAGTCTTTCTTCAAGACTTTTTGCAATTGGAAAGACCATGTGCAATACCCACTATAGTACCATGATAAAATATTTCCCCTAGTCAAGCTAATAGAAAGGACATGACTGGTATGGATGATAGGCAATGCGTAAGACTTTGATGTCAACCATTGTCAGCCATGGAAATAAACATCATGATGTCAGGGTGAAACATTGTGATGAATGTCAGAAAAAATGGATGTTTATTATAGACTAAGGTAGATAGAGTGGTAGTAGATGTCAAGGCAATGACTGACTACACACGGTGCCTGCTTTCTAGGTTTTCACCATGGTACTTATCCAAAGTGCCTATTTACTATCTTTTCACTATTGGATGAATTATTTCTCTTTATTTTTGTCATTTTTGTCATTTTTTATTTTTATTTTGGTTTTCGGCTAGACTTTCTGATACTATGTATAGAACTTGCGTAAATGTAGACTATTGATTGGCTCTGACAAATGTTCACCATCTGGAGTAGCCAACTGATATGCGCTCGAACCGAATGACGCGGTGATGATGTATGGACCCAACCAATTGGGTTCAAACTTGCCTAGTTTTTAGAGTTCTGCATGAGAACTAAGTCACCAATGTCAAATTTCCTGACCATAACCTTCTTGTTGTAACTGCAACAAAGACAGTTTTGATATGCTTGTAGATGGTTCAAGGAATTTTTCCTCCTTTCTTCTAACATTTCTAGCTCATGTGGGTGTGACTGTCTATATTCTTCGTCATCTATTAGACCATTCAAGGAGACTCGTAAAGAAGGAATTTCAACTTCAATATGTAAGATAGCCTCAGCCCCAAAGACCAGGGCAAATGGAGTAGCTCTTGTAGGCATACGAATGCTTATGCAGTAAGCCCACAGAGCAGGGTTGAGTTGGATATGCCAGTCATGACCAACATCATTGACAGTCTTTTTGAGGATTTTGACAATGGTTTTATTTGACACCTCAGCTTGACCATTTCCTTGTGGGTAATATGGAGATGAAAAATGATGTTGGATATGGAATCGTTCACATAACTCTTGAATGTCTTTGTTTTTAAACGAACGTCCATTGTCAGTGATAATGGATTGTGGAAGGCCATACCGACAAATTATGTATTTAAGGATGAACTTGGATATTTGTTTGCTGGTTATGTATGTTAGAGGGATGGCTTCAATCAACTTTGTGAAATACTTAGTGGCAGTGATGATGAATTTTTGACCATTGGACGAGGTCAGATGAATCTTACCCACGAGATTGAGTCCCCATTGGGCAAAAGGCTAAGGAGAGGTGATCAGCTGAAGTTCCTGTGCTGGAGCATGGATCAAATCACTATGTATTAGACATTGGTGACATATTTTGACAAATTCAAGTGCATCTTTCTCAATGGTCGGCTACTAGTACCCAAGTCTCATTATCTTTTTGGCTAAAGTAGGACCACTTGAATAGGATCTCAATATACCCTCATGTACCTCTCGCAAGGTCATTCGTGCTTCATCAGTGTCAAGACATCGAAGAAGGGAGTTATCAAAGCTTCGACGATAAAGAGTGTCACTGAGGATGGTGTATCTGGTGGCTTTTTGTATAAAGTACTTTCGTTGGTTATTGGAAGGTTGGGGGGAGGGTTTGGGACTTGAGGTAGTCATGAATGTCTTGATACCATGGAGAATTGGGACCAACAAGCTCGCAAACCATCTTTGATTCTGGTATGTCATATGCAGGAACCAAAAGTTGTTCTACCAAGAATTCAAATTGAGGTACATTACTAGGAATGTCTAGGAGAGAGCCAATTGTGGCCATTGCATCTGTTGCCTTATTTGTGTTCTCAGAATTTACTTAAAAGTAACCATGTGAAAATATGTTTGAAAGCTATCAACCATTCATTTATAACGCATTAATTTCTCATCCTTAGTGTCATAGTCATTGTTGACTTGGTTAATGACCAGCTGAGAATCTCCATAGACATGAAGTGTTCTAATTTTCCATTTGATGGCCATTCTGAGTCCTGTGACAAGCACCTCATATTCTACCACATTATTTTTACAAGGAAAAGCAATGCGGAAGGACTTAGGGATGGAGTCTCCTTGAGGGGTGATGAACAGTATTCCAGCCCCCGAGCCGTGATTAGTATGAGATCCATCAAAGTATAGCCTCCAAGGTGACTTAGGTTTTGTATGAAATATTGACTCATCTGGAAAATCTACTACCAGTGGATGATTTCCCTCTATAGGTGCATCTGCCAGTTGATCTGCTATCACTTGTCCCTTTATTGCCTTTCTTTCAACATACTGAATATCATACTCACTCAAGATCATTACCCATTTTTCTAGGTGACCTATCAATGCTGCACGACTTCAGAGATATTTCACAGGATCAATCTTTGCTACCAAATGTGTCTGATGATTCAACATGTAGTGCCTTAATTTCTTAGCATCAAAGACAACTACTAGGAAAGTATGTTCAATGGTTGTGTAATTTAGCTCATATCCAATCAATGTCCTACTGATATAGTATATGGCCCTTTCCTTTTCTTCATGGTCATTTTGTGCCAGTAATGCCCCCAGTGCTAAAGTTTTTGCAGAAATGTACAAAATCAAAGGTTTACCTTCGATTGGTGGCATTAAAATAGGTGGTGATAGTAAATAGTCTTTTACTTGTTGGATGGCCTCATGACACTTATCTGTCCATACACAAGGGATACTTTTGCATAGAAGATACTGAAATGGATAACACTTGTCTGCCAATTGTGCTATGAAGCATCAGATAGATTGTAGCCTACGTTGTAGTGTCCTAAGTTCGCTTATTCCTTTTGGAGGAGGCATGTCTAATATGGATTTTACCTTGGTAGGGTCGACTTCAATGCCCCTACGAGAAAAAATGTATCCCAAAAATTTTCCTGATGTCATGCCAAAGACATTTCTTTGGATTCAAGCGGACCTTGTATTCTTCTAGCCTCTTGAAAATTTTATCTAACACCTCAAGTGGTCTTTTCGTGTCAAAGATTTTTCCAAAAGGTCATCTACATAATATTCCATTATCTAATGCATAATGTCATGGAATATGGTTGTCATCGCTCTCTTATATGTGGTGCCTATATTCTTAAGACCAAAAGGCATGATGTTCCAACAGTATGTGCCCGAAGGACATGTGAAGGCTATTTTGTGTTGATCTTCAAGGGCAATATGAATCTGGTTATAACTAGAAAAACCATCCATGAGGGACAACATCTCATATCCTGCTATAAAGTCCACTATGATGTCAATGTTTGGCAATGGGAAGTCATCCTTTGGACAGGACTTGTTCAGGTCCCAAAAATTTGTGTAGATGCGGATTTGACCATTTGGCTTTGTGACTGGTACAAGATTTGATATCCATTCGGCATAGTCGATGGACCGTATAAATCCCACATCTAAAATCTTCTTAAGTTCTACTTTGACTAACAAGGCAATCTGTGCGTGAATCTTTCACAGCTTCTATTTCACTTGCTTGGCATTTGGAAATAATGGCAAATGGTGTAAGACAAGTTCTAGATCCAACCCTAGCATATCAGCATAAGACCATGCAAAGTTGACCTTACTTCCAAAAAGAATTTTTGGAACTCAAGTTTCTCTTCCTCTGTCAAAGATGTCACAAAGAGGACCATCTTAGGATCTTCTGTTGTGTATATATTTATTTCCATAGTGTCTTCTATGAGCATGGCTGATTTTTCCTGAGTTATAGGGAGAAAATCTAGTCCTCCATCCTTAGGTGCCCCAGAGAGGTTTTCACCTTCGGATATGTCCCTTATTTTTACTTTTTTATCATGAAAAGGTGCCTTTTGGTTTTCACCTAAAGACATGTCATTTTTTGCTTTATTCTTAATTTTCATTTTGCTTCTAAAGGATGGAGCAGTCTCCCCAAAGTAAGCAGCACAATCTAGGTCAATGGAAAATCTAGCCTTGTGGTCTCCACCTGGTATACCCTCACGCAGTCCCATGAATTATGCGATGGCCTTATCATTTTGAAATATGTCCATAATTGGAGGGCCTTGTTGATCCCAATCGATTAGTTGTGGGTAGACTGAGGAAATACCATCCTCAGTATTGGTGTATGGTGGATAGGAAGTGGAAAGCATATTAACGGATTCAGAGGGGTTAAAGATAAGATTTTCATCGTCGGGCTCTATATCAAATTCTATCCAGTACTTTTCCTCGCTTGATTCACCCTCATCCGCAAAGTAAGGGACAAAGGGCATGGATTCAGAGTCATTAGTGTCATGTGGCAATTCAGATAGATCCAAATGATGATTGTTATGTTTGGCAAGGTAGATGAGTATGTCAAGATTATGGTCAATAGGAGTAGAAGAGGCTCTGAACTTGGTGTTGTTTGGTGTCATGTCAATTTTCAACATTTTCTACAATCTCTCTTCAAATGTAGACTCTCCAGGTTCAAGGAATAAGTCATCAAGGCAACAGTCACTTAGGGATCATTGGGAGCCAAATTCCCATTTGTGGGAATCAGTTTCAGTAAGGGGATCTTCAATTGTCTTGACACAATCTGAAGCATTTACTCTCTTGCTAGAAAGCACATTGGTACTATGATCGCCATATTCCTCTTGTCCTAACGCTAACCCAAGATGTTTAGGTCTTCCTTTAGGTGCTAGAGGTTCTTGCCTTCTTGTCTTGTGCTTGTCGAGGCCACTAATTCCATTGTAGCCTTTTTCCTTTATCATGTCATATCCTTTACCATACATTTTTACTGGTAAGGGAGTTGTATCCTCTGGTTCTCTATAAATCCAAGATAACACATTGTCAGTGTCCTCTTGACTCATTTCACCCCACTTTATAAATACTGTTTTTCGAGGAACCTTGAAAATTTCTTTTGACTCTAGCATGAAGCAAGGCTTGCCATAGACCTGGGGAGACTTGGGCATCCTCGTGATGCAATAGGCCATATTTAGCTTATACTCTCCACACCCTTGGTCCTAGATCTTAATACTTGTGTTGATGCTTGGGGTGATGGGTGAAGTGGTAGATGTCCTGGAGGTGGTCATGGTTGCCAAAGAATTAGAAGTGGATGTTGTGGCGGTGGATGTGGGAGACTTTGTAAGTGTTGATGGGTCAAGGAACTTAGAGGATGAAGATGTCAAAGCTTCACTGTTGATAGGAACTTGGTGCTCTGAAACACCTCTCAAATTGGTACAATATTGAAATGGGTCAAGGTCTCCATATATGGTAATCTCAGTGCCTTCAAAGGGAAACTTCAAACACTGGTGGTACGTGGAAGGGACAACTTTCAAGGTGTGAATCCAAGGTCGACCAAGTAGAATATTGTATGGAAGTTCTAGATCCAGGACTTGACAAGTGGTGTCCACAATGACTGGCCCGATACGAATTGGAAGTGAAATTATTCCCCGGGAGGTACGTTCTTCATCATCATATGCCTTGATAACAATGCTCTTGGTAGTGTCCACACAAGCATCAGAAAAGCCTAGAGCCTTAACCAATTTTAAGGAGCATATGTTTAGTCCTACTCCACCATCTACTAACACTTGTCTGACCTTATGCTTATGGATGAAGACTTCTATGTGAAGGGCATCATTATGCTTGGATTTAGACGATGAGTAGTCTTGGTCCGAAAAAGCTATATGGTGGGGAGTGGTAAGATAGCCCACCATGGCCTCAAATTGATTGGCATCAATGTCTTGGGGAACAAAAGACTCTTGTAATGTTTTGTCGAGTATAGCCTTATGCATTGGGGAAATGCGTAGCAACTCAAGTATAGAAATTTGTGCGGGTGTCTTCCCAAGTTGGTCAATAAGGTTAAAATGTCCTTTAGGCTGGGATTGTTTGGTTAATGGATGAGACTGTGATTATTGGGAGGATGGGCCAGCTATTGTTATCTTTGGTTGTCTGGGAGGAGGAGGGTTGGCTATGGTGACTTTTCCCCCATGGGTAGTGACATTACATTCAGGGGCATTTCTGACAGTAACTGTATTGACATGTTCAGCAACTATTCCAATATGGTTTATGATGGGTCCACCAAAATAGTCATATGCAATATGGGCATGGTTGGCTCGATTATTGTTATTGGTTTTTGACGTGGAAGGGTTATTAGAACCATGGTCTTGCAATGGGTTTTTGTGTATAATATGGTCTGAATTAGATGAAAATTGTGGTCCACTTATCTCAATGGTACGATTCTTGATAAGGTCTTGTACCAAATTTTTTAGTTGTCGATAGTTTGAGGTTGTATGTCCTTTTTCCCAATGATACTTGCAAAATGCATTATCATTCCACCATGCTAGTTTGAATTGTCCTAGGTTGTATGATTGTGGTTCTTGGAGCATGATGACCCCATTTTGGATGCATTTCTTGATGAATTCTTCGATGGGTTCACCCAAGAGAGTTTATGTATGACCCCTGGGGAATTGTCTTATTTGACGGTATTGTCCTTGATTATTTTAGTTGCCTTGGTTTTTTGAAGGTACATGGGTAGGGGGTGCCGATATCACTGTTGGTGTGTTTTTTGGTTGAACCCCCTTTAGACCCAGTATAGGACCCATAGTGTTTATTGCCTTGGCATCGACAATGCCTTCATTGGTGACATGTTTATTCTTAGCCCAGTACTTATTCCTGTCAGCGGGAGGATTTGGACTTGCATTTTTGTTTTTAGGACCATATTTTAATCTTCCCTTAGCAATAAGAGATTTCTCAAGTTGGACACCTCGTTCGACTAGGTTTGGAAAGGTTGTACAACAATGAACTCGCAAGCCATTTCTCAATGGGTCTAGGAGTGTTTGTACAAACATGTCAACCTTCTCCTTTTCAGGTATGTCTATGCAACAGTGACTTGCTAAGCCTCTCCATCATTGGAAAAATGGGATACAAGTTTCACCAACATCTTCTTGTGTAAGTGTGCATAAGCTAGTAATGGAGATGTCTATGTCAATGTTATAGGCATAATTTTTTATAAATTTTCCTACAAGTTCCTTCCATGTTTGTATTCCCTTCAACGTGGAGAACCATTCAAGTGTGGGTCCTGTTAGACTTTTAGAGAATAGTCTCATCAAGTAAGTGTGTTCATATGCGATGTCCATACAATTGGTTGTGAATTCTCAAACGTGTTCAATAGGATTTGTCTTGCCCTTATATTTAGTGAAATTTGGGGCCACATATCCAAGAGGAAATGGTGGCATGTATAAAGTTGTGTCAAAAGGATATGGACATAGGTCATATGACATTGGTGGTGTTTTGTCAGATGGTTGCATGCTTTCCATCTGTTTTTGGAGATTTTCCATTCTAGCTGTCAAGACATCTATTATGGGATTATTGGTTGCGTCACACATGGGAGTGATGTGTATACCTTGAGTCCCCATTGATTGTGATAACATGTTCGAGTTTGGATGTGGTACGTGTTGCTATGAAATATATGATATGTCTTGGTTTGGCAATTGCTGGTATTGCCAATTTTGATGAAGAATGTGTTGTGTGTGAATCTGTGACGAATATGTGGGGATGTGCGATCTAGCCATATTTGCCAATATTTGGGGAATGTGGTAACCTTGACTATTTTGGTGCCCTAAAGTATTCATTTGTTATGTCGTTTGAGTGCTTGGTCTATATTGAAAGAATTGTCCTTGTGGGATGTTGGCATTTTGTCCTTGGAATTGTCCCTGGGGGATGTTGGTATTGATGTTCAATTGTGACAATGTGTTAGCATTTGGTTGGGGACCTCTAGTGAGCATACATCGTTTAGTTCCTCTAAAGGGGTTGAATGAGGTTCCAACATAAGGATTGGATGATGTTGTCTATATGATCATAGATGACGTCCCAAATATAGGGTTGGAGGAGCTTGCCCCTATTGATGTGGGTCCTAGGGTAGTTCCCATTATTTGTGAAGATGTCATTGTCATTGCAGGCATGGATTGTGATATTGTTTGTGGCATGGTGGATGTTCCTTCGATAGATGTTGCATTGATTAGGTTGGAGGTGTTTTGATTGAGGGTGCCACTAGATGTAACATTAATGGTGTTTGTGGCTACTTGTGCGGTGGCGACAGTGTTACCAATGGAGGCATTGTTCGTGTTTTGTTGAGGTGTCATGCTTCGTGTCGTGTTGTCTGGAAAGTGTCTTATGGTATTGATGTCGAAGCCTCTTGGTAGTTTTTCCTCTTGGTCTAAGAGCATAGCAAGGTATCTGTCAGCGTCATTCAAGACCAAGTCTTCTACAAATGAAGCTATGTCAGGATCTTGGGCTGCAACCTCTAAATCCTCGACGGATACTTGTCCATTGTGGTCTCTTTGCATGAATGGTTCAAATGGATTTTGAGAGGATGTTGGTAGGTTCATGGGATGTTGCATGTTTGTGTTGGTAAATGGATCGTTAAAAGTCATGTCTTGGTTCATATCATAGGTGTTGGTGTTGATGTTGGTATTGAAGTCTTGTCTAAATTTTTCCATTTGTCTTTTCTTTCTTTGAAGTCTAGTTTTGACCATAAAAGAGAATTGCTCAAATGAGGATGATGACTATGACAACTATTCTATGTTTTTGGTGTTTTTGTGATAAGGATGGCAATGCAAGGTGATCATGAAATTTTTCTAAGGAAATGATTTATGTAAGACGATAAGATTTCCAAAGAAAAATGTCAAAGGTCAAGGTGACAATGATGACTAAGATGACGATGTTGATTAACGCAGGGTAAGAGAAATTTTCTAAGTGCAAAATGAAGACTAGGGTGAACAATATTTTTGGTTATTTTTTAATTTTTAGACATAAAATATGCAAATTATGGACTAAGATGAATGCAATGTGGAGAAAGGTTTGCCTAACCACTCTCAGCTTAATCTATGTCTTAATTTTGGTTATCATAGGACTTTGTTAAAGGGAGTAAGTGGCAATGCAAAAATGACTAGTGAGTTTTCCTAACTAGACTATTGAGTTGGAAAATTCTCACAAAAAGGACAATGGCTGAAAAGGAGATCATTGATTAAGTCCCAAGATAACCTACTCTTGAAGGCAATGATTTTGCAAAGCGTGATGAGGTGGCCTAATCCAAAGTCTACGAACAAGTCTATGTAGGAAGGGTGATTATGAAGCCTAGGGCATGCAACTAAAATGAACAAGGTTGAACCTAAGGTAAAAATGCAAGTTAATGGTTTGAACACTTTGAGCACTCTCAATTCTGGTTTCTAACAAAGACTTCTAGAAAAGATGTTGGACAGTAGGCGAAATTGTCGGATTTGAATTTACTTTTGTGATGTCTTGATGGAAGGTCAGAATTGTCTAAAGTTGATGGCCTTGTTTCAAGATTTGAGTGTTTGTTTTGTTTTAGTATTTAGAAAACACTTGGCAAACACAATGTTCTGAATGTATAGTCAATCACAAAGAAGACAAGCACAAATCTTATGGTTAGGCCAGGACAATATCCGCTAGATTCCACTTAGGTTTCCCCAACCGCATATCTGTAGTGTGTGAATTCAGAAGCTTGGCTACACGGGCTCCCTCTTACAATGCACTCTCTTCTCAGGCCAACCAAGCTTCCAACCTCCATGAAACTCCCATGGTATATTGATCACCTCTACTACAAACAACGAAAGTGTGGATGCCTTCACACTGACCGGTGCTGCGCTAGCAAATAGAAGGTTTTTGGCTTACTACACAAAGGTGTTGAGGTCGGGACCCCCGTTCGAGTGGCCATACATTGGGCAAGAGATTAATCACCGATTAGGTGGAACTCTAGCTTGAAGAGGTTAAGCTCAACAAGGTTTATGGGAGTACTACTCCGTCCATATGACACATCTGCACTCGTAATCTTAGGTTTTCCCTTAAGATTCACATTTATATACCAGTCGGGGGTAGCTCGGCCAAAGAGCTCTGTTGCCGGTCTGAGTCGCCTTGGGGTGAGTACTTTTTCCCACCAAGGAAGGCCCAATTTCCTAGAGTCAATAATAGTTTCTCTTGCACCCAGGATCGCACAAGTGCACAAGGGGAGAGGATACTCCTATTATTGAATCAAAGGTTACACAAGTTGAAAGCATTTTTTCATTTTAATATCCAAATTGAAGTGTGAGGCCAAAACATCAAAAATTTTATGTATTTTAATCCAATGCTTATGATGTCAACTCAAGCACACAAGTTGTTTTTAGGCCTCCTAATCATTCAATGTGAAAAAGGTGCTCAAAAGAAAGCAAAATTGAAGCACGAGCCAACTGTATGGACATCGCATATGAACACACTTACTTGATGAGACTATTCTCCAAAAGTCTAACAGGGCCCACACTTGAATGGTTCTCCACATTGAAGGGAATACAAACATGGAAGGAACTTGTAGGCAAATTTATAAAAAAATATGCCTATAACATTGACACAGACATCTCCATTACTAGCTTATGCACACTTACACAAGAAGATGTTGGTGAAAATTTTATCCCATTTTTCCAATGATGGAGAGGCTTAGCAAGTCGTTGTCAAATAGACATACCTGAAAAGGAGAAAGGTTGACATGTTTGTATAAACGCTTCTAGACCCATTGAGAAACAACTTGTGAGTTCATTGTTGTACAACCTTTACAAATCTAGTCGAACAAGGTGTCCAACTTGAGAAAGCTCTTATTGCTGAGGGAAGATTAAAATATGGTCCTAAAAACACAAATGCAAGTCCAAATCCTCCCACTAACAGGAATAAGTACTGGGCTAAGAATAAACACGTCACCAATGATGGCATTGTCGACGCCAAGGCAATAAACACTATGGGTCTTACACTGGGTCTAAAGGGGATTCAACCACAAAACACACCAATAGTGATATCAACACCCCCTACCCGTGTACCTTCAAACAACCAAGGAAACCAAAATAATCAAGGACAATACCGTCAAATAAGACAATTCCCCAGGGGTCACACATACACTCTCTTGGGTGAACCCATTGAAGAAGTCCTCAAGAAATGCATCCTAACTAGGGTCATCATGCTCCAAGAACCACAATCATACAACCTAGGACAATTCAAACTAGCATGGTGGAATGATAATGCATTTTGCAAGTATCATCGGGCAAAAGGACATACAACCTCAAACTATTGACAACTAAAAAATTTGGTACAAGACCTTATCGAGAATCGTACCATTGAGATAAGTGGACCACAATTTTCATCTAATTCAGACCATATTATACACAAAAAACCACTGCAAGACCATGGTTCTAATAACCCTTCCATGTCAAAAACCAATAACAATAATTGAGCCAACCATGCCCGTATTACATATGGCTATTCTGGTGGACCCATCATAAACCATATTGGAATAGTTACTGAACATGTCAATACGGTTACTATCAAAAAGGCCCCTAAATGCAATGTCACTACCCACCGGGGAAAAGTCACCATAGCCAACCCTCCTCCTCCTAGACAACCAAAGATAACAATAGTTGGCCTGTCCTCCCAACAATCACAGTCTCATCCATTAACCAAAAAATCCCAGCCTAAAGGACATTTTAACCTTATTGACCAACTTGGGAAGACACCCGCACAAATTTCTATACTTGAGTTGCTACGCATTTCCCCAATGCATAAGGCTATACTCGACAAAACATTACAAGAGTCTTTTGATCCCCAAGACATTGATGCCAATCAATTTGAGGCCATGGTGGGCTATCTTACCACTCCCCACCATATAGCTTTTTCGGACTAAGACTACTCATTGTATAAATCCAAGCATAATGATGCCCTTCACATAGAAGTCTTCATCCATAAGCATAAGGTCAGACGAGTGTTAGTAGATGGCGGAGCAGGACCAAACATATGCTCCTTAAAATTGGTTAAGGCTCTAGGCTTTTCTGATGCTTGTGTGGACACTATCAAGAGCATTGTTATCAAGGCATATGATGATGAACGTACCTCTCGGGGAATAATTTCACTTCCAATTCGTATCGGACTGGTCATTGTGGACACCACTTGTCAAGTCCTGGATCTAGAACTTCGATATAATATTCTACTTGGTCAACCTTGGATTCATGCCTTGAAAGTTGTCCCTTCCACGCACCACCAGTGTTTGAAGTTTCCCTTTGAAGGAACTGAGATTACCATATATGGAGACCTTGACCCATTTCAATATTGTACCAATTTGAGAGGTGTTTTGGAGCACCAAGTGCCTATCAACAGTGATGCTTTGACATCTTCATCCTCTAAATTCCTTGACCCATCAACACTTACAAAGTCTCCCACATCCACCACCACAACATCCACTTCTAATTCTTTGGAAACCATGATCACCTCTAGGACATCTACCACTTCACCCATCACCCCAAGCATGGACACAAGTATTAAGATCCAGGACCAAGGGTGTGGAGAGTATAAGCTAAATACAACCTATTGCATCACGAGGATGCCCAAGTCTCCCCAGGTCTATGGCAAGCCTTGCTTCATGCTAGAGTCAAAAGAAATTTTCAGGGTTCCTCCAAAAACATTATTCATAAAGTGGGGTGAAATGAGTCAAGATGACACTGACAACGTGTTATCTTGGATTTATAGAGAACTAGAGGATACAACTCCCTTACCAGTAAAAATGTATGGTAAAGGATATGACATGATAAAGGAAAGAGGCTATGATGGAATTAGTGGCCTCGGCAAGCACAAGATAGGAAGGCAATAACCTCTAGCACCTAAAGGAAGACCTAAACATCTTGGGTTAGGGTTAGGGCCAGGAGAATCTGGCAATCATAGTACCAATGCGCTTTCTAGCGAGAGAGTAAATGCTTCAGACTGTGTCAAGACAATTGAAGATCTGAAACTGACTCCCCCAAATGGGAATTTGGCTCCCAATGATCCCTAAGTGACTGTTGCCTTGATGACTTATTCCTTGAACCTAGAGAGTCTACATTTGAACAGAGATTCTAGAAAATGTTCAAAATTGACATGAAACCAGAAAACACCAAGTTTGGAGCCTCTTCTACTCCTATTGACCATAATCCCGACATACTCATCTACCCTGCCAAACATAACGATCATCATTTGGATCCATCTGAATCACCACATGATACTAATGACCCTGACTCCATGCCCTTTGTCCCTTACTTTGTGGATGAGGGTGAATCAAGCAAGGTAGAGTACTAGATAGAATTTGATATAGAGCCTGACGATTACAATCTTATCTTTAACCCCTCTAAATCCATCAACATGCTTTCCACTTCCTATCCACCGTACACCAATACTGAGGATGGTATTTCCTTAGTCTACCCGCAACTAATTGATTGGGATCAACAAGGCCCTCCAATTATGGACATATTTCAAAATGATGAGGCCATCACATAATTCATGGGACTACGTGAGAGTATACCAGGTGGAGACCACAAGGCTAGATTTTCCATTGACCTAGATTGTGTTGCTTACTTTGGGGAGAATACTCTGTCCTTTAGTTGCAAAATGAAAAATAAGAATAAAGAAAAAAATGACACGTCTTTAGGTGAAAACCAAAAGGAACCTTTTCATGGTAAAAAATTAAAAAGAAGGGACATATCCGAAGGTGAAAACCTCTTTGGGGCACTTAAGGATGGAAGACTAGATTTTCTCCCTGTAACTCAGGAAAAATCAGCCATGCTCATAGAAGACACTATGGAAATAAATATATACACAATAGAAGATCCTAAGATGGTCCTCTTCGTGACATCTTTGACAGAGGAAGAGAAACCTGAGTTCCAAAAATTCTTTTTAGAACGTAAGGTCAACTTTGCATGGTCTTATGTTGATATGCCAGGGTTGGATCCAGAAATTGTCTTGCACCATTTGCCATTATTTCCAAACGCCAAGCCAGTGAAACAGAAGCTGCGAAAGATGCACCCACAAATCGCCTTGTTAGTCAAAGTAGAACTTAAGAAGTTGTTAGATGTGGTATTCATATAGTCCATTGACTATGCCAAATGGATATCAAATCTTGTACCAGTCACAAAGCCAAACGGTCAAATCCGCATCTGCACATATTTTCGGGACTTGAACAAGTCTTGTCCAAAGGATGACTTCCCATTGCCAAACATTGACATCATAGTAGACCTTACGGTAGGATATGAGATGTTGTCCCTCATGGATGGTTTTTCTGGTTATAACCAGATTCGTATTGCCCCTGAAGATCAACACAAAACAGCCTTCACATGTCCCTGGGGCACATACTATTGGAACATCATGCCTTTTGGTCTTAAGAATCCAGGCGCCACATATCAAAGAGCCATGACAACCATATTCTATGACATGATGCATCAGATAATGGAAGATTATCTAGATGACCTTTAGGAAAAATATTTGACACAAAAAGACCACTTGAAGGTGTTAGATAAAATTTTCAAGAGGCTGGAAGAATACAAGGTTCGCTTGAATCCAAAGAAATGTGTCTTTGGTGTGACATCAGGAAAATTTTTGGGATACATTTTTTCTCGTAGGGGCATTGAAGTTGATCCTGCCAAGGTAAAATCCATATTAGACATGCCTCCTCCAAAAGGAATAAGCGAACTTAGGACACTACAAGGTAGGCTACAATCTATCTAACGCTTCATAGCACAATTGGTAGACAAGTGTCATCCATTTCAGTATCTTCTACACAAAAGTATCCCTTTTGTATGGACAGATAAGTGTCAAGAGGCCTTCCAACAAGTAAAAGACTATTTACTATCACCACCTATTTTAATGCCACCAATCGAAGGTAAACCTTTGATTCTGTACATTTCTGCAACTACTTCAGCACTAGGGGCATTACTGGCACAAAATGACCATGAAGAAAAGGAAAGGGCCATATACTATATCAGTAGGACACTGATCGAATATGAGCTAATTTACACAACCATTGAACATGCTTGCCTAGCAGTTGTCTTTGCTACTCAAAAATTAAGGCACTACATGTTGAATCATCAGACACATTTCCTAGCAAAGATTGATCCCGTGAAATATCTCCTAAGTCATGCAGCATTGACAGGTTGCCTGGAAAAATGGGTAATGATCTTGAGTGAGTATGATATTTAGTATGTTGAAAGAAAGGCAATAAAGGGACAAGTGATAACAGATCAACTGGCAGCCACACCTATAGAGGGAAATCATCCACTAGTAGCATATTTTCCAAATGAGTCAATATTTCATATAGAACCTAAGTCACCTTGGAGGCTATACTTTGATGGATCTCATACTAATCATGGCTCGGGGGCAGGAATACTGTTTATCACCCCTCAAGGATACTCCATCCCTAAGTCCTTCCACATTGCTTTTCCATGTACAAATAATGTGGCAGAATATGAGGTGCTTGTCACAGGACTTAGAATGGCCATCAAATGGAAAATTAGAACACTTCATGTCTATGGAGATTCTCAGTTGTTCATTAACCAAGTCAACAATGACTATGACACTAAGGACAAGAAATTAATGCCTTATAAATGAATGGTTGATAGCTTTCAAACATATTTTCACATGGTGACTTTTGAGAAAATTCAGAGAATAGAAAATAAGGCAACAGATGCAATGGCCACAATTGGCTCTCTCTTGGATATTCCTAGTAATGTACCTCAATTTGAATTCTTGGTAGAACAACTTTTGGTTCTTGCATATGACATACCAGAATCAGAGATGGTTTGCGAGCTTGTTGGTCCCAATTCTCCATGGTATCAAGACATTCATGACTACCTCAAGTCCCAAACCCTCCCCCCAACCTATCCAATAACCAATGAAAGTCGTTTATCTGAAAAGCTGCCAGATACGCCATCCTCAATGACACTCTTTATCATCGAAGCTTTGATAACTCCCTTCTTCGATGTCTTGACACTGATGAAGCACGAACGACCTTACGAGAGGTACATGAGGGTATATGCAGATCCTATTCAAGTGGTCCTACTTTAGCCAAAAAGATAATGAGACTTGGGTACTACTGGCCGACCATTGAGAAAGATGCACTTGAATTTGTCAAAATATGTCGCCAATGTCAGATACACAGTGATTTGATCCATGCTCCAACATAGGAACTTCGGCTGATCACCTCTCCTTGGCCTTTTTCCCAATGGGGACTCAATCTCATGGGTAAGATTCATCCTACCTTGTCCAATGGTCACAAACTCATCATCACCACCACTAAGTATTTCACAAAGTGGATCAAAGCCATCCCTCTGACATACATAACCCGCAAACAAATATCCAAGTTCATCCTTAATTACATAATTTGTCGGTATGCCCTTCTACAATCCATTATCACTGACAACGGAGGTCTATTTAAAAACCAAGATGTTCGAGAGTTATGTAAACGATTCCATATCAAACATAATTTTTCATCTCCATATTACCCACAAGGAAATGGTCAAGCTGAGGCATCAAATAAAACCATTGTTAAAATCCTCAAAAAGATTGTCAATGACGCTAGTCGTGACTGGCATATCCAACTCAACCCTACTCTGTGGGCTTATCGCACAAGCATTCGTACGCCTACAAGAGCTACTCCATTTGTCCTAGTCTTTGGGGCTGAGGCTATCTTACCTATTGAAGTTGAAATTCCTTCTTTATGAGTCTCCCTGAAGGGTCTAATGGATGACAAAGAATATAGACAGTCACACCTAAACGAGCTGGAAATGTTAGAAGAAAGGAGGAAAAATTCCTTGAACCATCTATAGGCATATCAAATATGCCTCTGTCCCAGTTACAACAAGAAGGTTATGGTTAGGAAATTTGATATTGGCGACTTAGTTCTCATGCAGAACCCTAAAAACCAAGCTGATAGAGAAAAGCCAGGTAATGTTGAATCCAATTGGTTGGGTCCATACATCATCACTGCATCATTCGGTTCAGGCACATATTAGTTGGCTACTCCAGATGGTGAACAATTGTTAGAGCCAATCAATAGTTTGAATTTACTCAAGTTCTATAGATAGTATCAGAAAGTCTAGCCGACAACCAAAATAAAAATAAAATAATAAAAAAATAAAAAATGACAAAAATAAAGAGAAATAATTCATCCAATAGTGAAAGCCTAGTAAATAGGCACTTTGGATAAATACGATGGTGAAAACTTGGAAAACAGGCGCCGTGTGTAGTCAGTCATTGCCTTGACATCTACTACCACTCTATCTACCTTAGTCCATAATAAAAATCCTTTTTTCTGACATTCATCACAATGTTTCACTCTAACATCATGACGTTTCTTTCCATGGCCGACAATGGTTGACATCAAAGTCTTATGCATCGCCTATCATCCATACCAGTCATGTCCTTTCTATTAGCTTTACTAGGGGAAATATTTTATCATGGTACTACAGTGGGTATCGCACATGGTCTTGCCAATTGCAAAAAGTCCTGAAGAAAGACTAAAAATTGCAAAATGTCCTGAAGAAAGACCAAAAACATCGCAAAATGTCCTGAAGAAAGACCTAAAAATAAAAAAATGTCCTAAAGAAAGCCAAAGAAATTGAAACATGTTAAAAACAAAAAAACATCCAAATCAACATCAAAATCTTAAAAATGGAGTTAAAGTTAGTCTTGTCAGTCAATCCATGTCATTTTCCAAATTACGTTGTCTCTGCGCATTTACTACGTAGGCAAGTCTCATATTTGAGTCCCCGAGACATTAGGTTAGTCCTTTTAGGTTCCTCAAAATAAAATCATGGCGCAATATTTGGTCATCAAGACAAAGTCATTGGTTGTGTTGAATTATGAGGTCTCTAAGTGCATGATGTAGGCAAAGCCATCTGTTGATGAGCCCCCAAGGTCGTACTAGGTTAGTCCATTAGGGTTCATAACACTACATTGGTATACACATCATAAATGTTCAAGTCAAGAAAAATCATTTTCCAAATGGAAAAAATCTTAAAACAAGGTATGGAAATCTATTATTCAAACACGTTAATCATATTATCATGGAAAAATTGACATAACGTCAACACAAGTCAAACTCGGCCAAACTTCGGTCAAGACTTGGTCAAACTATCAATTCTGGTCACTTTTAGATGTGTCCTTCTAAAAGATAACCTTTTGTCATTCATGCCTTAGGATGTGTCCTTCTTAGGCATCGTCAATGTCTTCAGATGTGTCCTTCTAAAGGACAAACTCTGTCATTTATGCCTTAGCATTTGTCCTTCCTTGGTATCATCATTGTCTTCAGATATGTCCTTCTGAAGAACAATCTCTATCACTTATGCCTTAGGATGAGTCCTTCCTAGGCATTGTCATCTATCATCTAGCATGTTGAGGGGTCTCTTTGACCTTTAAGGATCAAAATCCTCTCGACATCAACATTATTCAGGATGTGTCCTTCCTGAATTTGACAATCTTTGACATTTCGACATCAACAAAACATGACATCTAGGCATCTTGACATCATCAAACCTGACATCTTAAACACTCAAAATCCAGACACACTCAGAAAACACTTGACAATTGTCTTTTGGTTTTGTATCATGTTATTAGTTTTTCAGTGAGATCCCACTAAACAGGATTTAGAGAAGCAGCGACGTATCATGACGATTGACATGCATGACTACTAGTTTCTTAGCAAGGTCCTAATTCTAGGATTTAGACAAACAATGACATATCATGGTAAGGAGTCTTATTTTGTATTTTGACAATCATGTTGCTAGTTTCTCAAGGATGTCCTGGTAAGAGGATTTAGAGAAGCAATGACGTTTCATGATTTGTCTTGCTTGTCTTTTTCTGCTTGTGGTTGCGCATGACAAAAAGATTGGGGAAATTGCACTCTTGGTATGGCTCATGATCATCCTTTTCTATGACTACTTATCTTAGGTGATGATACGACCTTGCACACTTTGATCTATGTCATATCATGGTGTTTGTTGGTCATCATAACAATCTTCCCAATGATGATTAAGATCAATAAATATTAAAGTCCTATGGTAAAGTTTTGAAGGATTCAGTCTAGGAACTAACATGCATTTCCTCTAGTCTGATCATCTTCTCTCGTTAGTCTGGTCATCTTCTCTTGTCGGCTTGGTCATCTTCTCTCATCCATCTCACGATGATATCCTTCCTAATTGACCATTGCAGTTGCGTCGTGATGCATCGAATGCATCAAATGTGAAGGCGAATGTAGCTTACACAAATGCGTATGCATCTCGGAACATTCATTCTTTTCCCTACAAACCTAATTCTAGCATGCAAAACAAAAAAATTACAAAGAAAGGAGGGGGTACATACCACTGGCTCCGAGCCCTCTGGCTACTTGAAAGTCTGCACGAGCTCACCATGATGCTCTGTCACAAGAATCCGCAAGGTAAATACTAAAAGTGAATTAACTTTTACCCCTTTGTCAACCTATTTATAAAGCCAAAATGGCATTTGTCAACCAGGGTATTATAGGATGCTCATTTGGCAAACTTTGACTATCCTTTAAACATGTCAGAATCCAAAACTGACTGGGCCATCATTTTTCTAGTCATCAAATTGACTATTCGGGACCCTTTCCAAATTTTCCTACCACTGACCCAAAATTTGAAAAATTTCTCAAGGGGGCATTGATACTCTATACCTTCACCAAGGCATGGCTTTGACTTATTTTCTTTGTCACAACACTACAAGTGACATTATGACAAAGAGGGGCAAAATGTAGACACTTAAAAATGACCTAGGCCTGCAAGCTCTATTTGTACCACTTTCGTCCTAGCATAATTATGACATTTAATTATGTCCTTGGTCCACATTCGACTATTAATTAAATAATTCATTATTGTTTAATTAATTCACGTCCTTTTATTCTTCATGATTATTAAATAAATAAATTTTATTTATTTATTCAATACGTCTTTAATTATCTAAAGTCTTCCTTTAATTAAATAAATTTCGTAATTTGTTTAATTACCTTAATTCGTTAATTCTTCCTCATTTAAATGAATTATGTCTATTTATTTAAATACCACCCACTTGCACAAATAAATCAATTTATTGATTTATTAAAATCCTTATTTTCTTTCAACATGCCATCTTTCAGGGATATTCTCCACTCAACATTTACAGAATTTTAAATTCTGACATGTCCTCCACTCAGAATTTTAAATTCTGACATGTCCTCCACTCAGAATTTAAATTCTGACATGTGCTCCACTCAAAATTTTAAATTCTGACATGTGCTCCACTCAAAACACTCAGAATTTTAAATTTTGACATGTCCTCCACTCAAAATTTTAAATTCTGACATGTGCTCCACTTAGAATTTTAAATTCTGACATGTCCTCCACTCAAAATTTTAAATTCTGACATGTCCTCCACTCAGAATTTTAAATTATGACATGTCCTCCAGTCAAAATTTAAAATTCTAACATGTCCTCCACTCATAATTTTAAATTCTGACATGTGCTCCATTCAGAATTTTAAATTCTGACATGACCTCCATTCAGAATTTTAAATTCTAATATGTGCTCCACTTAGAGTTTTAAATTCTAACATGTCCTCCACTCAGAATTTTAAATTCTAACATATCTTCATCCTCAACCACTCATAGGTTGACAAGTGGCCTCATCTCATTGGCCATTTTCTCCTCAGAATAGTCTATAAATTGAGGGCCTCATTCTTCATCAAGAAGGACTCTTGGAAGTAGGAGAGGCATTATAGTCCAATTTGCATAGGCATAGGCATTTTGAGATTCAAATCCTTCAAAGCTTGGTGTAGGACTTAGATTTGTATTTTCAGATTGCTCACATGTCAAATTTGAGGGCAACACATCAACCAACAAGCTAGAAGGTGTTACAAAAGTGAATCATGGAGGTATCGACGATTAATAGGTATAATCATTCTTTTGTTTACTTTCATTGTATTTTGTAATTGCTTTGGGTTTATTGTCTCCATTGATAATATAACTCAAAAATAACCCTCAGTTACAATATGACTAGGTAACTAATCCTTCATACCTATAGAAAAATTCAATGAGCCTTTCTTTATCATGATGCAGGACGTCTTTCCCGACTTTGAGTGTTCTCCCATCTCTGGCTTGAAGGTCTACATAGTCACTTTTGTTCGCTATAAATTTTCTTTTGTCATTTTTGGCATCGTCACAGTCAAAAATATTTTTGAGAGTGATAAGCCCCTTTGGAAGTTTATTAGACCTTAGTTGAATAATTTGTCTATCATAGGCCTCGACAATCTTTGGTTGGAGTTGGTTGGAAAACTCTCTTGACTATTGGATGAACAAGGTGATGTGTTCATCACTGTCAAATACTTTCCAGCTCTAATCATTATCTGGAATCATTGGTCAGAATATCACTCGTACAAAGTGCTTGTTATGCATTAGGTCATAGGAAAGTTCAATTTGAGATCCGAGTACTGCCATGTGATCCACATCAACATTTTGTTCTCGAGGCACTATCTGGATGTTGAAGGCTTAAAAATCCTCAATCAAGTCCCATACCCTATGTCTATATGATCTCATGTGGACATTATTGGTTACGGAAATCCCTTGGACTTGGTTGACCACCAATTCAAAATCTCTAAACACCATTAATTGCTTGATTCCCATCCACTCTTCAAGGTCCATACCTTGCATTGGGCCTCCATATTCAACTTCATTGTTTGAACAAGCGAACTAGAAGTGGAAAGATTGAAGTGTTTTTTCATTGTGTGGGGATGTCAAACATATCCTGGCTCCTACACCCACTTTGCATCTTGCTCCATTGAAGTGAAGTGTCCATAGTTTTGACGCTTGGTTACCTTTGGGTTCCTTCACAACCTTCAAAAGCACTTGATCTTCATTGTAGATAATATAGGTGCCTAGCCTGATAGCATGATAGTTGCTAAATGGGTCAACATCTATATATTCACTCAAAGAGACTTCTTCTTGATTGATCTGATCTTCGGTCACCTTTTCATCTTCCATCAACTTAGTGCAATATGATTCTTCCTAAGTCAAAGAGGTATGGGCAGCCTCAAAATTGATTCTAGCTTCATCAACCACATGTTTTGAATGCAGAGATTTAGAATTTATCTTCATTTTGGCTTCGTGCGTGGTCCTTAGGATCAAGTGTGACCAGTCTAGAGAAAGATACCCACCTATTTTTGAAGTAAACTCCTAGGATAGGTAGAGACCAAACATAGGGGGAACATCTATGATCACAATGTCTTGCTGGACTGTGGTACTAGGGTAAGCGAATAGAGTCAATGGGAGGTCCTTGATGAAGTTTATGGTCTCAACTTTGTTTTCAGGGTATGTGCAGGATCATGATGGGCCAAGAAGTGGCAATATGATGGGTATGTGGCTGATGACTTTTTTTTACCCAAAATTGATGGAATGAAAAGGGTTTTTAAAGGAGATTCATTGTTTTCCACCAATATAAATTATTCTTTACTTTGAATTTAATAAGTAATTATTATTCATTTTCTATTCAAATTACGACTAAAGTCTTGATTGATAGACTGATTAAAAAATGTCTATAGCTTTCAAACGATATCACATTTTTTGAATCCAAAACATGTGTCACATTCTATGATTCGCATATTATAAGATGAAAAAAGAAAAAATGAATTTCATGAAGTTTTAACCAAGTTAAGGTGGTTAGACATATGAGTTTTTTATTTTTTAAAAAAATTTGTAATAAAAAATTCACAATTAATTATTTAGTTGGAAAAAAATTACAAAAAAATATGCATCACATTGAGACATGAGTCCTCTAATTATATCAAAAATATTATTAAAAAATATTATCATTTTATTGTGGTTAGGGTGGTCAGATAGACACATACTTCTTATTTTTCCCTGAAATTTAAGTACTACTGCATGTTGAAATTTCAAATTTTCACCAAATAGTGTTTTTTTTAAAACAAACCTAGTAGTTTAGAAACTACATTCAATTTTCTATAGATTCTATTCTTACATATTTTTGAAATAATATATTTTTACGTCAAGTTGGCTAACTCAGATTTTTCTATTTTTTTTCCACTTAAGGGCATATTTTTAAAATGATGATCCTACACATACCCTTCATCAAGCTACACAACTCCCTTCTTTAAGGGTTCATAGCTAAGTTCTAAGGCCTCAGCTATCTGCTTGGGCATGACTATAGTGCTAGCACCTATATACACCTAAAAATGGTCTAGAGAATATAATTAGTTAAATATGATTTATTAAATTAATTAATCCTAAATTCATCTACTTAGTAAATAAATAGAAATATTTTTTTATATTAAGTTCACTATTAATTCTTCTATTTTATCATATTATTTTCCTCTTAATTAAATAAACAAAATTAAAATACTTTGTTATATTTAATTATTATTATTATTATTTCTTCTATACTTTATCTATTAATTCTATCTTAAATTAAATATACAACTTCAATAATTTTGTGTTATTTAATTATCTTATCATAGTTCCTCTTAATTAAATAAAGATATCCTAAAAGATTTATTTAATTATCATATTCCTCTTTATTAAATAAGCAAATATCAAATATTTTTTTTATTTAATTAAATCTTCTTATTTTGCTAAAATTGAATAAATAAGAAATATTCAGTTAAAAGGCATAAATCAAATATTCATCTATTCACTCACCAATAAAATTAGATTTTTCAAATCTAATTAATGCAACTGGCATTCATGGGAAAGCCTCTGGGACAAACCTATAGGAAATCCTCTCAATCTTCTTCCTCTGATCTTTCCTATCATCTTCCCTGGTGTTTTCATGGGGAGAAACCTTCTCCATGATCAGCTCTAGTTTCTCATCTCTTACCATTCAAATCTCCAAATTGAATCTCAGCCTTTATTGTGCTACCTTTGTGCAAATGTACTATCAAAAATCTATATATACAACCTTTTGAAGCATAAAAATGATCCCGAGAATTATTATCTATTATGCAAACTTACTCTGCAGGAATTAGCACTCAAGCATCTTAAGCATAGCATCAATATTTTTAGCAATAGCATCATAGCATCACGACATCAGTAGATTTAGAATCACGGTAGCATCATTAGTTTTTATTGTAGCTTCCATTTATCAGATTTCATGTCAGAATAGTTTACAATAGCTCCATATCATCTAGAAATCATTAGAAATCATTGAATCATGGCATTTAGCATCAATTCCATTCTCTAGATAGGCATTTTAAACAGTTATGGTGCTTACAAATCTGAGAGCCTCTGTAACTTGATAAATCTTTGGAGATAGGAGACAATGGGATGCATTCAAGCTTTTTGTACTTTTAAATTAGTTTAATTGCTGATTAATCTTGATATAATGTTTCATTAAGAAGTGTTTTTTTTGTTCTTTACATTATTACTTATTCAAAATTACATTCTAGTGCCCACCGTGGGGTAGAACCCCATGTTTTTAACACATTGTTCTGAAAATTTTTTATATAGGAATTTGGTGTGTCTCTTTTAGCATGATCGGAAGATTCTATAGCGCTTCTTCCAGAAACGATAGCGCTTATACCTGTTTTAGCACTTTCAAAGAAAACTATAGTGCTTTTAAGGACCATTTTAGCACTTTTGTCAAAAGGCTTTTAGCACAGTCCCTCTGTTCACCTTCAACATCTGTTTTAGCACTTTCACTGAATTCTATAACACTTCTACATAATATTATAGCACTTTTGTCACTTTCTATAGTGCTTTCAAGCATTTCTATAGCACTTCTAATCTCTGTCATAACGCTTTTGTGTAATTCATTTTTTGGATCTGACATGGCTATGACTAGTAAACTTCATTTCTCCAGTTGGGTTAAAATGAATCAATCTAGGATAGATACTTCTTCAGTTGGTTTAAAAATGAATCAATCCTAGGATAGTCACATTTTCAATTGGACTAAAATTTATCAATCTAGGGTAGTCACCAAACTTTTCAAAATTAGATTTAAAAATGAACACCATGCCTTTCTGTGAAGCAACATCTTCACATAGATAGAAATTTTTTGTTTGGGCTCTAAAAATTGAACAAGTGATTTTTGTGTTTTTGTGGTGATAGTCATATGCTCTCCCCTTATCTAGGTGATCAAAAAGCTAGACTCATCCTTTATTTCTTGCATTTTCAATCTTTGTTAAAACCTTTAGAAGGCTTGCTATAGTGGGAAAAAGTACTCACCCTATGGGAATGACTTAAGTGGGTTCAAACCAAAGTCATTTTTCCACCCCACTATAAAATTTAAAGAAAATCTGGGGAAACCCACTTTTTTCGGAAGTGTGAAAGATAACCATCCCTAAAACCTTTGTTCTAAAGGCTGGGAGGTCTCCTAAGGGAGTTTATTATTTCATCTTTGAATGAAAACCCTTTCTAAGAACCATAGTGTAGTATCTAGTTGAGTCAGTAACCAGACATTGTAATACTTGCAGTGCAAGGGGAGGAAGAATCTTCCCCCAAGTCACTCACCATATAATTTCCAAGGAATTTTTTCTCAAGGGATCAAGAAATCTAACCTTGAGTACACACCTGGAAAAGACAAAAATATGGGCACCCTCTAGGGGGTGACTGATCTGATTTAGGATCTAGACTAATTGCATAATTGAATGCTTAACGTAAACAATTTAATGGAAACTCAAAAACAAGTGTACATTATTGAAATTATGCTTTAAAAATCAAGGTGATAACCAGAATGTGAGAGAGAAGAAGAGAAAAAGTGCAAACAATCTGATAACGGAGTTTGCCACAATCGTGACTACGTCTCCGGGTCCGCTCCAATGGAGTGAGACCGATCCAATTATTCCTCCAGAAACTCGGTTACAATCTTTGGCATAGCCTCCCCTTGGATTACAAAGAAATCTGAAAATGCACTTCCAAAGTGCATGAGAACAAGCTTCTCCAAAAGCATGAAGTTACAATAAGATTTCTCCAAGGAAGAAAAATCCCAACTCTCCACTTACAAAAATCACCTCCAAAAATTCCTTACAAAAATAATTAGCTAAAACACTCTTACAAACTCTCACCCATTTACCCCTTTTTATACACCAATTTTACCCAATTTGTTGTATAAAAACTTGATTTACAATCTCCCCAAATTTACATGTAAATCCAAAAGAAATCCCTCTGTTACATAATAAAATCTCTTCAAGATAAATAATGAAGGGTCCTTATAATTTTGGGCTTACAAAGGAAAATAATAATCCCTATAATTTTGTTTTGATAACTCTTACGGGATTATTTATATATATTTTTAAGATCTTTTAAATTTTATCCCTTAAAAATAATCCCATTTCTATCTTATAGGATTTTATCCCTTTTGAATAGGGGTAATAATAATTAAAAAAGGGTTTAAAATCTCTTAAAATAAGGATTCCATGAAAATAGGTTTTTAAAACAAAACTCATGGCTTTAAAATAGGGTGGCTTTAATATGGGCTTTAAGATAGGTGGAGATCCTTTAATATAGGAGATCCCACGTTTATTAAAAGAATGTGGCATTTTATTTTTATTTTTATTTGTTTTATATATTTTATTATTTTTATTATTTTTATAAAAATAATATGCCACCTTTTGCCAATAATGGCTTGCCACATGGAGGGGTGAGATGATGCCGTATCAAAATTTCATTTGTCGGTCAAAGACTTTGGAGTGATGTGTCCACTGACTGGATTGATGATGTGGTGTTGACTGGACTGCCACGTGTCCACACATGATTGGCTAATTTTGGCTTCTTGTAACTTGGGCAAACGAACTCCAATTTTGATGAAACGAACATCATTGGAAAGCTTGCGATGAGCTCTTTGCATTGACACCAGTCTTGACCACATTTGACAACTTTGATTTTTTGACCTTTTTTTGACTTGGGTCTTTGAGTTGACTGAAGGTTTGACTGAGTGTATCTCGAGCACCGTAGCTCTGATTGACTCCGTTTGAGTTGCATTGGAGTCAAAATTCCCAATATTTTTTGATGAAGATATTTCTGGAGAAAAATGAGGAACTTCAAAATTTGACAAAAATCCTCCAGATCAGGCCTCCCCACTAGAGAGCTTTTGGACCTCCAAAAGTGGCATTTATTTAGACATTAAGTGAGGACTTTGCCTCCCCACTTGTCCTGTATCATCTGTACATCTGTAAGCTTGACTTACAATCACAATGAAGACTGCAACAACATTGTTGAAAAAAAACATCATTCTATCACTTCCATAAGCATCTACATCAACTGTCGTAGCTACTAGGCAACAAACATTGACTAGCATCAGGCTGAACAATAATGCAGATATGATAGAGAATAAATCAACAACATATCGATCTCTTACAATAGAAACATTTTTACCCAAGGGACCATCAATGCTTTCAATCACCATTCCCTCATGTTGTACTGTGGGTGCATCCTGCGACATCTGACCCTGGTTAGCTACTCCAAGTTCCTATCTAGAACCACCTGTGCTGACATACATAAGAGTTAAATATTTACTTGCATTAATCACCCTCTTTAGTTGTCCTGTGTCTGTAATAGAACGATCAGTCTTAATCCTGTGAGAATGTACAATATACTGAATGCCATCTTTAAACAAATGATAATGATTCTTTTCCCTGTAGAAAATAGCTTTCTGATCATATAGATAAGGGCTACCTAGAACTATCCCATAGATATCTAGTGGAACCACATCAAACTGTACTTCATCCACAAACTTACTAGTGATTGCAAATTTTAAAGTGCATTGTCTTGTTACTTGCAACTTATCATTCTCGCAAATCCAACCTAGTGGATAAGGTTTCTTATGTTGTGTAGTTTTCAATCCCAAGTTTCTTACAACATCTTCAGAAATTAAGTTAACTTGAGAACCACTATCTATGAGTGCATCAAGTTTCACATTCTTAGCAATAACCCTTATGTGAAAAAGTTCATTCCTTTTCTTATCATCAGAGACTTCATTAACTTTAGGTGTAGAAGCACAACTATCAAAGGAAACACTAGCAATAGGAGCTTTACCTTTCAAACCCATAGATGTTATATTAGTTTCATCATCAGAATCGGAACCAAGATCCATAACAACATTTGTGTCTTTCTCCTTACCTTTATGTTTCTAATTTTGTTTCCGAGCCCACTTAGGCTTCAGTTTCAGATGCAACTTCGAACAATGATCTTCATCATGACCCTTCCTGTCACAATGAGAGCAAGAAATCTTGTCATCCTTCTTAACTATAGTTGTCTTCTTTCCTTTCCCTGTCTCTGCAAACTTAGATGATTTCTTTACAGAGTTATCATTATCAAACTTATCAATAAAAGAACCGTTTCCCCTTGACTCTAAATGTGTAGCTTGGACACAAACTTCATCCAAATTACTAGGGTTCAAGACCAAAATAGAATGTCTAAGATATGAGTGAAGACCTCCTATGTACTTTAGCAAAGTATCCTGGGTGTACAAAGGTACATTTAATGCAATAGCCCTTTTACGAAACTCGTGGGTGTAATCTTAAATAGACTGTCCTTTCCCTTGCCTAAAAGTTTTCCAGTTCATCATTAACTGTTGCATATGGCCTAGGGGATAAAACTGCTTTTTAAGAGCATTAACAAATTCTGACCAAGACAAATTGACTCTACCATGTTGTGAAATTTTTGCTCTAGTCCTACTCTCCCACCAAGTGAGAGCTGAACCTCCCAACTGAAGAGTAGCTAACTGAATCCTAGAAGCATCATCAAAGAGGCTTTAGACTCTACAATAGACTTCTACTTGCTAAATCCCATCATCTAGTTTTTCAGCATCTAATTCACCACAATACTTAGGTAGTTCAAATTTTACATCCAATTTAATCTTAGGCTTATTTACACCCTTAAAAGGATTAGCAGAAAGAGAATGTGTAGAAGAAGGAGAAGAAGGGGGAGAAGAAGAAGGATTAGATGGAGGAGATTTTGGGGGTTCATCACCACCTCCTAGTTGCTTCTTCTTGCCTTTATGGTCTCCATGATCTTCTTGCTTCAATGCATTATCTTCTTCAAGTTTCATGCGTTCTTCCCTTTCTTTGAGTAGCATTTCCAACGCGGCTCTCATTTGCCAGAAGGCTCTTCGAAATTCTTGCTCACTGAGTTCTTCGGGCACCTCCATTCTAGACACAGAAATTTTTGGAAAATTTATTCGTTTCCCGATCTCAGGATTATATTCTTCAAGCTTTCCTTCGCCCTTCTGAATCCTGGATCTTGTTAGCATTCAAAATCAACTGCAATAATAGTCACCAAATGCTCTGATACCAAACTTGATCTGATTTAGGATCTAGACTAATTGCATAATTGAATGCTTAACTTAAACAATTTAATGGAAACTCAAAAACAAGTGTATATTATTGAAATTATGCTTTAAAAATCAAGGTGATAACCAGAATGTGAGAGAGAAGAAGAGAGAAAGTGCAAACAATCTGATAACGGAGTTCACCATAATCGTGACTACGTCTCCGAGTCCGCTCCAATGGAGTGAGACCGATCCAATTATTCCTCTAGAAACTCGGTTACAATCTTCGGCATAGCCTCCCCTTGGATTACAAAGAAATTTGAAAAATGCACTTCCAAAGTGCATGAGAACAAGCTTCTCCAAAAGCATGAAGTTACAATAAGATTTCTCCAAGGAAGAAAAATCCCAACTCTCCACTTACAAAAATCACCTCCAAAAATTCCTTACAAAAATAATTAGCTAAAACACTCTTACAAACTCTCACCCATTTACCCCTTTTTATACACCAATTTTACCCAATTTGGTGTATAACAACTTGATTTACAATCTCCCCAAATTTACATGTAAATCCAAAAGAAATCCCTCTGTTTCATAATAAAATCTCTTCAAGATAAATAATGAAGGGCCCTTATAATTTTGGGCTTACAAAGGAAAATAATAATCCCTATAATTTTGTTTTGATAACTCTTACGGGATTATTTATATATATTTTTAAGAAGATCTTTTAAATTTTATCCCTTAAAAATAATCCCATTTCTATCTTATAGGATTTTATCCCTTTTGAATAGGGGTAATAATAATTAAAAAAGGGTTTAAAATCTCTTAAAATAAGGATTCCATGAAAATAGGTTTTTAAAACAAAACTCATGGCTTTAAAATAGGGTGGCTTTAATATGGGCTTTAAGATGGGTGGAGATCCTTTAATATAGGAGAGCCCACGTTTATTAAAAGAATGTGGCAATTTTTTATTATTTTTATAAAAATAATATGCCACCTTTTGCCAATAATGGCTTGCCACATGGAGGGGTGAGATGATTCCATATCAAAATTTCATTCGTCGGTCAAAGACTATGGAGTGATGTGGTGTTGACTGGACTGCCACGTGTCCACACATGATTGGCTAATTTTGGCTTCTTGTAACTTGGGCAAACGAACTCCAATTTTGATGAAACGAACATCATTGGAAAGCTTGTGATGAGATCTTTGCATTGACACCAGTCTTGACCACATTTGACAACTTTGATTTTTTGACCTTTTTTTGACTTGGGTCTTTGAGTTGACTGAAGGTTTGACTGAGTGTATCTCGAGCACCGTAGCTCCGATTGACTCCGTTCGAGTTGCATTGGAGTAAGAATTCCCAATATTTTTTGATGAAGATATTTCTGGAGAAAAATGAGGAACTTCAAAATTTGACAAAAATCCTCTGGATTAGTGACACGATTGTGTGAGTTGACACAATTTTAAGATGTGGGTTGTTGAGTATAACAATAAGCTTTTGACTATTAAGAGTGAGTTTTTTTGAAGTGTTTTATTGTTATCAAACTAGTGAAAATAGGACCATGCCTGGTTCTTTTTGAACATACACTATCTGTTTAGATTAGAATTTTAAAAACAACTATCTACATTTGATTGCTGTGTATTCCAAAATCATTAAAATTTAGATAAAAGATCATCCTAAAAAATACAACAAATTGGACATAATCAAATTGAGAATATATGATTAGAGATTGGAAAACCACTAAGTTTGTTAGAAAATATCTTACCAATAGGATTAGAAAACCCAGGACACCACTTAGTTTCAGACACCTTTTGCAAAGAATACATTTCTTGTATCAAAATAGTAATATTTTTCTTCATCATAGAACATTCCTACATAGGTTTCATGATTTCACCAGGGGTTACACTAATGATTATGTTGTGGAGCACTTGAATTCACAAGCCTATATTCAGAGAAGTGCTCTTTCATAGGAACTTAACCATAGTTAATGTATTTGTCAATCTTCCATTCCACAACTCCCCATAGAATACCCAACCAGACTTGATCAGATCTTACAATAGAAAAATATTTGGAAACATTAAATTTGACATCCAAAATCAAGGAGTTACCACCACACCTATTGACCATTTGACGACCTACAAATCCCATTCAACAACCAAGCCTTATAGCACCTATCATTCAACCTAGCCTTATACACATTAAAAACGGCCAAACCGACATCATCAATAGCTTGAGAGCATTCATTTTTGAAGAAAAAAACACACCCCATCAATTTCTTACAGCATCCATCATCTTGAACAAAGAAGAAGAAAAGACAAACATAGTAGTAGGAAGACCCATGTTACTACCTCCTTCCTATTAATAGGTAAAGAATAACATTACAATAAGGTATTGAAACCATCATACAACATACCTTATTACAATTTGGTGACCTAAAAATCTCGTTCAACAACCAAGGCTAACCACACCAATATTTTAGCCTAGTAATGTACACATTGAAGGAACCCAAACTAACATTATCAACAATTTAAGAAAATTTATTTTTGAGAAAAACAAAAAACCCCATCAATTTCTCATAGCATCCATAGTTTTAGATGAAGAAGAGGAGAAAGCATACATAGCATCCAAGAGACCCATATTTCCACGCCTTGCTTGGCATTAAACAAAACTATAGTGCTTCTGACATTTGTTTTAGTGCTTCTAAGCAATATTACAACACTTCTATCAACAACAAACCAAACTTTTTCAGTAATCAAAAAGTATCATAGCGCTTCAACAGAATGTTCTAACATTTTTGTGCTATCTTTTAGCACTTATACATCAAAAAACAATGCTTATGGCATCTGTTTCAGTGCTTCTAATTAATTTTATAGTGCCCTGTCATTATCAAACATTACCAGTGTCAATTACCAATTAGTCTTTTAGTGCTTTTGTGCTCTATCTTAGTGCTTTTGATTTATTTGACAACACTTTTACTAGAAAGTTTAGCACTTTGACATTCTGTTTTAGCGCTTCTACCCTCTATATTAGTGCTTCCACAGAACAAAAAAAAGAACCTTTTGAAACAACAGTCAGATATATTGACATCAGAAACATATAATTTTACCAGTCAAGAACATTTCATAGATTGGACAATGTCCTAAAAACCTAAAACAAAGTAAGTTCTTGAAATTCAAATTGTTTTCAAACATAAACCTGGATCTTGAAAAATGATTCAAGTTTCTTCATCAGGATTCTAACATCCTACCATCACGAAATAAGAACTTAGTAATCAGTTTATTAACTTAGCCCCATCAATAGAATACATGATTCTATTTGGCTTCAAATTGACACTAATCCCAACACAAAAGATCCAAGTTTAGTGGAAACAACCAAAACTTGTATGCCAATATTGACAAGGTTGCAAAAACAAAAACTCAAAGAGAAGGAAATTGAAAATCAAAACATGACTGAAGAAAACCCCTTTTATCGATTCCAACAAAATAATACCAACGAAATAACTGAAGAGCATATAAAACAAGCTCAACAGGATCCAAGTTTTCATAAATTTATGGAAAAGGTCTTAGAACAAGACATGGAGAAATATCTCTTGATGTTAACAGAGTTAGGCACAAAACTACCAAAGGATTTTGACATGAATCGATTAAAGGAAACACCAAAACAAATGAAACAAAACCACCCAACATATAGGATACAAACCAAGTGGTTGCTTTAATAGCACAAATGCAAACTTTGTAGGAACATATTCAAAACATGCAAACATGAACTACAAAAAGGTACCTATTAAAGGACATTTTTGCTTACGCTTTTCATCCATGTGTGGATATGATAACTTTCCCTAGACATTGTAAATTTCCTAAATAAGATAAATACACTGGTAAATCAGACTCGATTGACCATGTAAGGGAATTTAGAACAATGAGACTCGAGTTTTCACAAGAATATACTTACCTCATGAGGTTATTTCCTAGGAGTTAGAGATCCCATTGCATGGAATGGTTCTCCAAGTTACAACCAAGGAATCGATCCTTTGAAGAATTGGTCAACAAATTCATCTCCCAATTCTCGTTCAACATACAACACGATGTAACCATAAAAGATCTGTATAACTTGAAATAGAAAAATGATAAGACATTCATACCATTCTTACAATGGTGGAGAAAGTTGTTTGTTAGATATCCTCGATCTATACCTGAAGAGGATAAGATTGAATTGTTTATAGAAAACTTAAATGATTAGATGAGTTATAGACTTGAATTACAATGTCCCCCGACATTTGAAAAAGTAATTGAGAATGGGCTTAAAATCGAAGAAGCCCTAGTCAAATGAGGAGTGATTAAACACTACAATGATACATTAAACAACAAAAATCACTATGGAAACAATGACAAGCCAAAATTTTGGTAGAAAAACATAAATACTAGAAGCACAGATGCTACAACTAACAATACAAAACCAGTATTCAATTTGATAGCAACAATCTTCAAAACAAATCAAAATGAAAACCAAAATAACAATGAAAAAACTACTCAAAACAATAACACCAACAATGGGGAATCTTGACCATCATATCAAAGATAATCCAATTGACAAAGATTTACCCCATTAGGACAAACTTTGGAATCAACAATGAGAGAGCTCATTGCAAATAGACTTATCACTCTACCAGAGGCTCAAAATTGGGAGCGGAAGGTAAACCATCATGGTAGAACGATGCCAATTATTAAAAATTTCATAAGAATAAGGGACATAAAAAAATGACTATATGTAATTGAAACACTTGATACGAGACTTAATTGAGGAAAAGAAGGTGTTTGTTGAAGGGAATCAAACAAACAATGATCATAGTGCATTTACTAATCCATTACCTAACTATGAAAAAAGGGGAGTCTTCTTCAAGTGGTAAGGGAAAAAGCATAAACTATGTCTATGGCACCACCATTATTTTCCTTTCTGAGGTTGATAAAAATGAAAGTGATAATCAATCACACAACACAAACATCAATGACATTGAATCCCTGAACATGATACCAAGCACAAACACATCAGAAAACCAAATCAATGTCCTAAAGATCAGGGAAACACAAGACAATCAACCAGTTAATGTAACAATAAGGGGGTAGTCCAAAGTGGTACTAAAAGGAGTCTCATCTAAAAATATTGCTCCCCCATTTAATCAATACAACATCGTGGACCAATTACAAAAGATACTAGCACAAAAATACATTTTGGAACTTCTCAAAATTTCACCATCACACAAAGAAGTTCTAGAACAAGCTCTAGTAGCTACAACTGTGCTTAATAATTTAGATGTTTGTTAGTTCCAAGCTATGGTGGGACATCTTACCACACCTCATTTTCTGTCGTTCTCAAACCAAGATGATGTGTCATTAAATCACCCACATAATGCATCCTTACACATAGAAGTTCTAATCCATAAACACTACGTCAAGTGTGTCTTAATAGATGGTGGAGCGGGATTAAATATTTGTACTTTGAAACTAATTCATGCACTAGGCTATTCTAACAATGCCATTGATGCCAAAAGAAAGATAACAATAAAGGCATATGATGAGGAAGAAAGGTCTTCCAAGGCGTTGATTGTACTTCCAATTCAAGTAGGGCTAATTGTCAAAAAAATTGTTTGTCAAGTGTTGGACAAGGATCTCACATATAACATACTCTTAGGTCATCCATGGATCCATGAAATGAAAGTGGTACCCTCAACATACCATCAATGCTTGAAATTTCTAGTCAACGAACAAGAGGTTACAATATCAGCTAACGACAATAATCCACAAACTTCCAACATGCTAAAAGAAAATCAACTAGCACATCAACTTCATCCAGTGATGAAAGACAAAAAAAATTCATATCTAAATTGGTTAAGAAGAAAGATCAGGTAAAAGAAACAACTGTTGCAGACACAACCTTATCAAACACAAAAAGGTCTATAAATGAATTATCACAACAATTAGTAGGCAAGGTCTAGTTGAAGGAAAAAGGCTTAGGATAATATTCCCTTGAGAAATCTTTGTGTCTATCACAATTTCTACCATCACCAAAATTCCTATGGATGACCCACATCAAACACACCACATTCATCACAACCAATCACAACTCTTGATGAAATATTTGTTAAAGAAGGTACCCTTGAAGATGAGTCAGAAGACAAAGCCATTATCAATTGGCTATACAAGGATGAAGAAGCCTCAACACCAACAAGTATCAACATCAAAACATATTAGTATGGAAAAGGGAAATCCATTTAGGAGAAAATGGGCTATGAAGGCAAAGGACTAATCAGAAAGAGAAAGGATGGTAATATAGAACCTATTCAACCTCTAACACTATAGCCTAAAGACAAAATAGGATAAGGCTACATAGGGGAAACAAAAGAGCAAGCAACTCTGAAAGTGGTAGAAAGGATTCTACAAATGAGAGATGGTTCTGACACATATTCCAACAAATATGAATGGGATCATTTATTTGCTACATCATATACTGACATAAAAAATTGATGTCATTCAAACATATACACCCTTACGAGAGGAGGGACAAAGTTTAGGGAATATACCATTTATTATGGGATCCACAAATATTGATGACTCAAGTGAGGATGATCACACATCAAATGAGACAAACAACCACCTAGCTATCAAAACACTCACAATTTTTGACCTTACTCAAACAGATGACTTATTATCTTTAATACATCCCAAACTTATTGACTGGGAACCCACCGAACCTATTCATTTACAGTCTTTTCAAATGATAATGCCATCATAAACTATCTTTGTAGCAATGAATCTTGTACAAATTCCATCCATAACACTCATAACAACGCTTCACAATAGGAGGGTGCCAAATCTTCCAATTGCAAAAATGACAATAAGAAAAATAAATCTAATGGTGAAAACCTTTTTGAGGCAGCATTAGATTTTGAAAAAGAAAAAATAAAGAACATATCCAACAGTGAAAACCTTTCTGAGGCACTGAAGGATGGAAGATTTGACACTCTCCTAGATGATTACCATGGCAAATCATCAATATTGGTAGAATCGACACACTCTATAAATCTGGGAACAACTGAAAAGGAAAAAATCCTACATCTGGCAGAGTCCATTACAGAGCAAGAGAAAAAAACATTCACCAAATTCTTTGAGTGACACATCAATTTTGCATGGTATTATTTTGACATGCTAGGATTAGATCCAGATCTCCTCATGCATCATCTGTCGCTAGCAAAAGGAATCAAACCAATCAAACAAAAATTGAGAAAGATGCATCCCCACATCGCCTTGATGGTAAAAGTTGAGCTGAAGAAATTATTGGATGTAGGATTTATTAGATCGATAGATTATGTAGAATGGATCTAAAATATTGTTGCATTCACTTGTCCTCGGGGTACATTCTGTTGGAATGTCATGCCCTCCAGGTTGAAAAATGCAGGTGTGACATATCAGCAGGTGATGACCACTATTTTCCATGACATGATGCATACTTTCATGGAGGATTATGTGGATGACATCTTAGAAAAATCATACAATAGGGAAGGACATCTAGAAATTCTTGATAAAATATTCACTAGAATAGAGAAGTTTAATGTCAGGTTGAACCCAAAGAAATGTGTGTTCGGGGTAAGATCAACAAAAATCCTTGGTTACATAGTATCAGAAAAAGGTATTGAAGTGGACCCAACTAAGGTTAAAGCAATAATGGAGATGCCACCACCAAAAAAATTAGTTAATTAAGATCCATACAAGGCAGGTTGCAATCCATCGAGAGATTTATCTCCTAGTTGGCAGACAAAAGTTACCCATTTAATCATCTACTTCATAAGAATGTTTCATTCAAGTGGGATCATGACTATAAACCAACTTTTAACCAGATAAAGTAATATCTAGTGTCACCTCCAATACTCATGCCACCTGCGGAAGAGATACCATTGATACTATCTATCGCAACAACAGACATATCCTTAGGAGCTTTATTAGCACAAGAAGATTTTGAAGGAAAAGAACAAGCTATTTACTACATCAATAGGAATCTCAACGAAGATGAAATAAACTACACATTCATAGAGAAGGATTTTTTAGCAGTGGTATTTGCAACCTAGCATTTGTGACACTACATGTTGACTCATACTATCAGGCTCATAGCTAAAATAGACCCATTGAAATATCTACTTGGTAAAGCTGCTCTAATAGGGAGACTGGAAAAATGGGTTATGATCTTGAGTGAGTTTGACATCCAATATGTCAACAAGAGGGCTATCAAAAGGACAAGTAATAGAATATCAACTAGCCAAAGCTCCATTATAGGATCATCATCCAATGAACATTAACTTTCTAGATCCATATATCATGAATGTTACAACATAACAATGGAGGCTCTATTTTGATGGATCATACACACAAAGAGGCTCTGGTGCAGGAATTTTATTTGTCTCACCTCAAGGGCACACCATTCCAAGATCCTATAGGCTAATGTTTCCATGTACTAACAATATAGTTAAGTACGAAGCATTGATAATCAACATCAAGGTATCTATTGAATGGAAAATCATAGAAATGCAAGTCTATGGGGACTCACAGCTTCTCATCTATCAAGTAAATGACAAGTATTAGAAAAAGGATGAAAAGATTATGCCTTACAATAAAATGATAGATGAACTTAAAAATTAATTCATAGATATCAAGTTCGAACAAATACCAATGGAAAAGAACAAGGTTTCAGATGTCATGGAGACAATTGCTTCTCTTTTACAATTATCAGAAAAACAAGGTCATTATGAGTTTATGGTGGAAAAAGTATCTAACCCTGCATATGACAATCCTGATTCATATGCCAAATAACTGACACTCAAACCTCACAATATGGATAATTCTATACTTACGTCAAGGATAATATCCTTCCCCCTATCTGTCTAGAAACCAAAAGAAAAACTTTATCTATCAATTTGCACGACATACATTGATTGCTGACACCCTTTACCGTCGAGGTCTAGATGGTACTTTTCTTCGGTTTTTGGAACATCACAAATATGAAACATCCTTACAAGAGGTCCATGAAGTTATTTTTGGAACCCATTCAATTGGACTAACCCTAGCTAAGAAACTCCTACGTTTGGGGTATTAAAGGCCAAACATGGAGAAGGTGTCATATCAATATGTTAAAAAGTGTCAGAAATGTCAGATTCATGGTAATCTAATTCATACGTCGGCACAAGAGTTACAAACTTGCACATCAACTTGGCCCTTTTGTCAATGGGGACTAGACTTGGTAGGGAAAATAAATCCTTCCTCATCTCAAGTTCATCATCATAGCAATAGAGTATTTCACAAAATGGATAGAAGTAGTTCCTTTAACAACTATCACTAGAAAACATATCTCATCTTACATACTCAACTATCTCATTTTTTGGTATGGGGTACCCCAATCCATTGTCATAGACAATGGTAGGCCATTTAAAAATTAGGTCATCTAGGAATTATGTGAACAATTCCATATCCAACATCATTTCTCAACACCATACTATCCACAGTGAAATGGCCAAGCAAAGGCCTCAAATAAAACAATTCTAAAAATATTAAAGAAAATAGTAAATGATGTTGGACGTGATTGGCATGTTCAACTAAATCTTTCACTATGGGCTTATAGAACCAGCATCAGAAACCAACAGGAGCTACACCATATTCATTGGTGTATGGATCAAAGGAAATTTTAGCCATTGAAGTAGAGATACCATCACTATGTGTTTCACTAAAGGGTATCATTACAAATGAGGATTACAGAGTCTCTCGACTATAGGAATTGGAATTACTGGATGAACATCATCAGCAATCAGTCAATCACTGGAAGGCCTACTAGCAAAGAATGCCGAGGAGTTACAATTGCATGGTAAAACCTAGTCTTTCAAGTGGGAGACTTGGTCCTAAAGGAAAACCCTAAAAATCAGCATGATATAGAAAATAAAGGGAAATTTGAACCTAACTAGCTAGGTCCCTTTGTAATCATATCAGTGTATGGATCAGGAGCATATCAATTGTCTACACCAGAAGGGGATCTATTTGATGAACCTATCAACAGTATCCATCTTAGAAAGTTATATACCTTAATTAGCTTTTGAAAATGGTTACCTTGATAAAAACTTGGTAAACAGGTGTCCTAGTGATAGAAATTAAAAAAAATAGAAAAATACAAGAAAATCAAAAATACTAAAAAGGTGCAATAAAAACATATAGTGAAAATCTGGAAACATGCACTATTTGTGATTCGAATCAGCTCCCCCATCTATTTGGACACATGTCACATTCATTGCTTTGACCATAATTTTACATCCATTATCATATCATATCATGTGGTCATGTCTCACCCTAGCTTGGTGGCAACATTTGAACATCATTGGGGGAAATAACATCAAGCTAAACCAAATAGGAAAACAATGGAAAAACAAAATAAGTTAAGACAACAAACAAAACAAAACACAACATGGAGCAAACAATCACCATTGGAAAACATCCATATCACATCGAAAAATAAAAATAAAAACATGTCGAAAAGGTCTATATCAAAAATCCGAAAACATTAGTCTATGTCAGTCGAACTATGTGGTCTCTGCATCTATAACATAGGCAAGGCTAATTATTGATCAACCCTTGAGGCCCCTAGGATAGGTCTTTAGGTTAGGTTTTTGGTCAAAACTCTCAAAAACATAAAAACATCATAAAATCAAGATGGGTGATTTAATTTGAATAATGATTGAACTACTTTAATAAAATGTGGGATATGTTGTACTTTGATCATTGTTATCATATCTTTTGAGCAACTCAATGATGTATTGAACTAGAGAAGCAAGGAAAGAGAATGATATTTTCATTTATTTGTTGTTTGTAAATTAGTCATAATTATTGTGTGAATTTTCACAGAAAGTACTCTACAAAGTATCATGGATGACATTCCAATTCACATAGGAAAGGGGTTAATTCTTGTCTATTTTATGCAAGAAATGCTCAGGTCATCTCGGTTTAATTATACCTTGATGCTTGTGTTAGCTTGCAATATCAAAAATCATGGAAGTAGTATTTAGGTCATCATTGGTTTATATTATACCATCGATGCTTGTACTCACTTTTAACATTTTGAAAGCTCAATGATGATAAAAAGTACAAAAGTACTATTAAAATGCCAATATTTTTGCATGTAGATTTACATGATTAAATTGGATTGCATTTCATAATAGTTTTTAAATCTACAGAATATTTGTTACTAAAGCTCGTGAAGGATCCAAATTAACAATCATCTTATCTCATAAAAGATTGAGTATACTTGACATTAACAAAAACATCATTATAATCATATAAGTTGCATCATCAAATTAATTTTCAAACATTAGAAATCATTTCATCATCATTTCATCAATCACACATTTGAATCAAATCATTTTGCATTTATCATATCACATTTTCCAAATCACATAAAATTGCATAAATGAAATCTCCAAAACATAAATCTTTATCATTGCATTTTTCAAGCATCCATAAAAAATTCATATTTCATACATTATCTTCATCTACACATAAATCTCTATCAATTCACATGGCATACATCAATTTATTACATCATATATCATATATCAAAAATCCATCCATTTATTATATCATATAACATACATCATTTTCATCCATTTATCACATCATATATTTGCATCTACATCAAAATAAAAGAACACATATCCCATTTACATCACATATATCATTTCAAAACACCATATCCATAACCCTATGTGTAATTACATTATACATCATACATCCATACATCATACATATACACCTCATATCCATACATCATGCATCCATACATTCATTAGGCATCATCATAATAAAATGTCATACATCATAACATAATACATCATGATATAAACTGCATCCATAACATCATAACAAAAAGGAATCATCACATAGCATATAGAACATGAAATAAAATGCATCCATTAGAAAATTAGTTAGAACACATATGGATCGAAGAATCCACTACATATCATATAATCAAAATAATAATGTCAAGTACACAATGATGTCTAAACATGAATAGAGATATATAATAAAAAATTGGTTGTAATCAGAATGTACAACATCATCTCAAATACAAAAGTGGAATCACATTTGCAACTATGATGTACTACTGGCTCTAGACGGTGTAGGCACAACAAGACCAAACCCTCCACCACCACCTATACTAGGATCTCGGGGATCTCTCTGAGGAGGCTATGTGACTCCTGCACTAACGGTCCTAGAGTGAGTCTTTCCAGATTGACACTGCCTATAGCTCACTCGCTGCTCGGAGGGGATGACATCATAATATTTACCTTTATAGTACTCTACCTCCCCACTAATATGGGAAACCTCTCGCATATAATTTGCTAGAGAAGTACCATAGGCTAGTCTTTGTAATCTCTCGAATGTGGCCTACACACCCTCTACTATAAACCTGGTAGCATCCCTCTCAGTTATCATGGAGGTAATCTGAGCCTGGGCTACCCTAGCAATCTGCCTAGTAGCATCCCTCTCAGCTATCAATTCTACAATCTATTCTTTTGCCATGGCTAACTAAGCCTACACTGATGTTAGAGCCTTTTCATGTGACTGAGCCTATGCATGCATATGAGCCTAAATGTACTCTAGTAAGTCCTGTGCCTGAACAAGCTTCTCCTAAATAGTCTCTAACTACACCTAAAGGTATGCTATCTGCAGCTACTTTGAAACATCCCCCATGGCCTGCCTCTTACGATGCATTGTATCATCCAGAAAATAAAAAATAGGACCCGACCTACTTGCAACATCTCCACTATCAAATATGAAATCATCCCTACTATTCTCATCCCCACTACTCTCATCTCCACTATCTCTATCATCTCCACTACCCTCCTCCTCACCAACATCCTCCTCCTCACCAATCTCCACCTCAGCATCACCAACCTCCACCTTGACATCACTGACCTCCACCTCAACCTCCTCTCTCCTCTGCCTACGACCATGGGCAACACCAACATCCTCCTCTACGAGTAATGGAGCAGGCTCATCTGTAATGGTAAGACTTGGAAATGGATGCAAAGCGAAAAAATTAGCATAGTCTACTATAATTGGAGGCTCGACAATGTCTAGCCAAATGTCCCACTCAAATGGCTATAAAACCTGATACTCCTGAACAACAACATCATATGACAAACTAGGTCCCCAATCTGTATTATCTTTCTATCATCAAGCATAATGGGCAACACCCTGAACCATCCCATACTGTCTATACACTTGTCTGATAAAAAATCTCTCCAATACTTGACGGGAATGACCAATCAGTAGCATGGACTAACATAGAGATAGTAACTACACATCATCATCATCCCAATGATCACAATCTAGGTATAGACACCAAGTCACAACCTCTATATCATCAATCACTCTCCTCCAATACTCTAACTTATCCAATCTAGACTGAGTAAGTTAACCAACATATGTAAACACATAAGGTCTCATAGGTGGCCTCTATCTAACTATAATTGGACACATGCCAGCTATGTGCTCCCACGCCCATACTTGCAACAATGTGACATTGATAGATAAAATTTGACCTTGAAGATACACGGCTAAATATAAATCATGATATAAGTGGGAAAGCATACACATGCCCCAAGCAAATCTGGTGCCATGAACAACCATAATCTCAAGAAACTTGGCCCCAACCAATAGAGAATCCATTAGACCTGTGATCAGGACTAAGGAATCCTCTGATAAAACCAACAAGCATTGTAGGAAAAGTGGCATAATTGGCTACCATCTCTCGCCATGGAATCCACTCCCCAACAATTCAATCATCTTGAAACACTGTACGAAGGGAATCAGTCCCACCCTGCTTCTGTAGAATCATATACAACAATGTCACCAACAACTAGAATCTACAAGATCCTCTAGACATCCTCTAGAGTGACAGTCATCTCACTAGTAGGAAGGTGGAAGGTGTTCTCATTATGCCACCTCTCGGATAGCGCTATCAATAGATCCTGATTAATCCTAATCTAGGGCATGTATAAAAGAGGAGATAGTCCGAAACATGTAATAATCGATGTATCAGGCTATGCCAACTGAGGTATGAAATCAAATATCCAAGGAAATCACTCTCAAACCTGAAGTTTCTCCAATGGCTCCTATCATCAAGAAATTTTCAAAAAACATCATACATCAATTATCCTATCAAAACTAATCAGCTCTTGGTGAAAATTTTGATCAAATCTCATGAGAAAACATCATTGAAACTCACCTATCATGAGGTCAAATCATCAAGTATCATTGAACCTCACCTATCATGAGGTCAATCATGAATGCATCAAATCAATCTCGCTTATCATGAGGTACATCAATCAAACTATAATTATCATCAAATCAAACATCAGACCTCGCCTATCATGAGGTTGAACATCATCTATTTGATAAGGATAATCAATCATATCAAACCAATGCTAACACAATAAAAAATTAACAAAATCAAGGACAAATTTTGACAAACTATATCAATTTGATTTGAATACACTAAGTTAGGCATTCAAAGCACCAAATCATGATATGCACCATTTCATTAGTTAAAGCGCTATTACAGATGGTCAAAGTGCCAAAACTACAAAAGGGCTATTCTATTTGGTCAACGCACTAAAACCTTGGATCAAAGTGATAAAAATATCAAAGCACTAAAATAGGAGGCTTAAGTGCTAAAAAATTTGACCTAAGCACTAAAGTTCTAAAAGTGCTAATCTATCCTACCAACGTGCTAAAACAATTATCCTACGTGCTAATCTATCCTAGAAAAGCACTAAACAAAACTCCTAAGCACTAAAGTCTTAAAAGTGCTAAAATTTTTATTAGAAGTGCTACAACAGAACTAGAACATGCTAAAATAATTTGAAAATTAAAAATCCGTAACTATATGAAAAACTAAGTAAAATGCACAGAAAATGAGGGAAAAAGGGTACATACCGTAGGTCCGTAGGAGGTTGGTCACTGGTGACGCCGTACACGCTCGAACCAGTGGGTGTGATATGGAATCGACATCTCGCTCCAAGTGGCACAAAAGGTCTCTCACAAAGTTTTCAAAAATCAAATGCACAAATGAGTGTGAAAGGGACCTTTTGACCTTTTAATAGGTTATTAAAGATGGGATTTTTGTGAGGTTATTTTAATTTTGATAAAGGAGATTAATTCAAAAACATCTTGGGGCACTTACAACATAAAATATTGGGAGATAATTATTTCATCACTGAATATATTCATCAAATCTACATCAAAATCATCAAAAAATTCAAAAAAATTCAAAAAAATTCAAAAAAATCAAAAAAATCAAAAAATTCATCAATTTATCTCCTGGGGGCATATATCCATCAATCACCTTAAAATCATGTATGGGGTACACTAATTTTTTTTTAATTGATACTAGCAGCAGCAACACAAAATTTTCTTTGAAGCAATGTGTAAACACATCACTTCAAAGAGGGGCAAAATGTATACACCTAAAAATGGTTTGGAGAATATAATTAGTTAAATATGATTTATTTAATTAATTAATCCTAAATTCATCTACTTTATTTTCCTCTTAATTAAATAAATAAAATTAAAATACTTTGTTTTATTTAATTATTATTATTATTTCTTCTATACTTGATCTATTAGTTCTATATTAAATTAAATATACAACTTGAATAAGTTTGTGTTATTTAATTATTTTATCATATTTCCTCTTAATTAAATAAAGATATCCTAAAATATTTATTTAATTATCATATTCATCTTTATTAAATAAGCAAATATCAAATATTTTTTTATTTAATTAAATCTTCCTATTTTGCTAAAATTGAATAAATCAGAAATATTCAATTAAAAGGCATAAATCAAATATTCCTCTATTCACTCACCAATAAAATTAGATTATTCAAATCTAATTAATGCAACTAGCATTCATGGGAAAGCCTCTAGGACAAGCCTGCAGGAAATCCTCTCAATCTTCTTCCTTTGATCTTTCCTATCATCTTGCCTGGTGTTTTCATGGGGAGAAACCATCTCCATGATCAGCTCTAGTTTCTCATCTCTTACCATCCAAATCTCCAGATTGAATCTCATCCTTTATTGTGCTAGCTTTGTGCAAATGTACTATCAAAAATCTATATATACAACCTTCTGAAGCATAAAAATGATCTCGAGAATTATCATCCTTTATGCAAAGTTACTCTGCAGGAATTAGCACTCAAGCATCTTAAGCATAGCATCAATATTTTTAGCAATAGCATCATAGCATCACAACATCAATAGATTTAGAATCACAGTAGCATCATTGGTTTTTACTGTAGCTTCTATTTATCAGATTTCATGTCAGAATAGTTTACAGTAGCTCCATATCATCTAGAAATCATTAGAAATCATTGAATCATGGCATTTAGCATCAATTCCATTCTCTAGATAGGCATTTTAAATAGTTACGGTGCTTACAAATCTGAGAGCCTCTATAACTTGATAAATCTTTGGAGATAGGAGACAATGGGATACATTCAAGCTTTTTAAGTCACATCAATTCCATTCTCTCATTGTCACATCCTCCAACTTTTGCAAGTTGGCCTCTAATCCTTCTTAGCAATCTAACCCTCTTTTTTAGTCATAATTAATTTATGATTAAGATGTGCACACTTTTAATCATCATTAGGATCACATCCTCCATCATTTCCCACTTGCCTCTAACATGTCATTAACTAGTCTAATCAAGTACTTGCACAACCTTAATTACCTAATTAAGTCATCTCTAATCCCCATATCATTTATGGAATGTGTCCTTAGTCAAATTCATTAAATATTTTCTCTTTTTGGACAAGGCACTCCATTCCCCATGTGAATTTTTAATTCACATTTAATCCCCCAATGCATGTAAATGAATTTTAAATTCCTTCTCTCTTCCCCATGAGAATATTTGAGTAATTTTTAATTCCTCACATGTTCTTTTACCCACATAGGGACAAGTACCTCATTTATGAGGAGATCTTGTCCAATCCCAAGGTACTATGTACCACCTCCATGCCATGTAATATCCTTCCACCTCATGCACACATCACCCTTTTTAAGCCATATCACATGCCACATGTCAAGATGTGAGGGCTTGTGAGTTCTCAACTCACCTTAGCCCTACATCTTGATCTTGGTGGCTCAATCTTGACCGTCCATTTCCCGAGAGAGTCCCAAAATATCTATAAATACCCCCTCTTTTCTCTCATTTTGGGGGAGATCATTCATTGTAGTCAAACTCTCGCAAAAATTTTCTAAGACCCATACTTAGCCATTTTTCACACTTGCATCCACTTTCATTCATTCTCATATCATCATCTAGCTTGCATCTTTTTTCCATCCAAGGAGCATACAGCACCAAAGATCGAAGGGCCAACCAAAGGATCAATTCAACACAAGATATAATTTTTTATTTTGTCATCTTCATTTTGTATTGAATCCAACTAGGCTTATCTTGAGGTGTAGAGTGTTTTAGTGTTATTTGCATTCTCTTGTTTGTTGTTCATTTTCTAGCACTTAAATTCACCTTATCACATTTATGGAACGCCTGGTGGGACCACAAATGGGTCTCTTGCTTTCACATTTTCTATTTTTTGACTTTTTGCAGGTATAGGTTACAAAGGGGTGGACCCGACCTACATAGGGACAGATTTGACCTTCCTGGGGTGGACCAAACCTACAAGGGTGGACCTGACCTGATAGACAGGCAAACCCGCCCTACATAAGCGGACTTGACCTTTCCCTGGGGCGGACCTACCCTCCACAAACCTCAAAAGTTGTTTTTGGCCAAATTTTCACGGATAGGCAAATTTTCCCTCATGGATAGGTAGATTTTCCCTCACAGTTAGGCAAATTTTCCCTCACAGACAGCTGGAGTTTCCCTCACGAATAGGCAGATTTTCCCTCATGGACAGCTAGATTTTCCCTCATAAACAGGTGGATTTTCGCTAGACAACTTTTTTCTAGAAGGTAAAATTTCAATTTTTAGCAATCTTTTGGCTATTTTAAGGGTTTTTAAACCCTAATTTAGGTACATAGTATAACTAGGATGTGTCAATCAACCTTGTTTTCTATGTTTTTAGGGTAAACGATTTGACATATCCAGTCCCCTTGCGCCATTCAATGATCCTGGGTGACAAGAAATCATAGCTTACCACATCCTTTGAGTCCACCCCTTTTTATTTTTCTTAGCAGGATCTGCTTGGGGATTTCATCATCCATAGGGACGATTCCAACCACACGTACTGACAGGGTATATAAAGGGGGGAGAGCAAAATTTGTACCTCAATCCAATCACGTTGTAATTGACGAAGCATCGAGATGATGTGAAGAGTTGGTCCAAGCCTTTAAGGTTCCCGACTCATGCTTGTAATGGGTTGGTTTTCATGGTTTGGGCTTCACGTACCGGGTGTATATCGAGGACTCCCTAGTATCCATCTTCATCCTAGATTAGAGGACTTTGTCAACCATACCCTCTCTACTAGACTTAGGCTTGTGATTGTCTGAATTGTCTTCTTTGTACGAAACCCATGATTATCTGATTTATTTCACTCATTCATAGTCTTTTGATTGATGATTGTTGTATTTTGAGTCCTTTTCCTTAGTCTTTTTTGTCAAAAAATCAAGTCAAACCTGTAGACAGGCAAATTTTCCCTCACAGTCAACCATATTTTCCCTCATAAACAACTAGATTTGACTTGTAAATAGCCATATTTTCCCCCCTCTGTGAAAAATTTGACCAACTTTTGCTCCTTGGGCAAACTTTCCCTCATGTAGGGGTGGACCTAACCTATAAACTAGTCCTTTTGGAGCCTTTTTAGGCCATTTTTGACCAACTTTTGCTCCTTGGGCGGACCTGACCTACCTAGGGGCAGATTTGACATGTTGACCCACCTCTTTCAAGCTTGTTTTGACCTAATTTGATCAATTTTTTACTCCTTGGGTAGGCCTGACCCATCTAGGGGTGGATTTGACTTGTTGACGCACCTCTTTTAGGCCTATTTTGACCTAATTTGATCAATTTTTACTCCTTAGATGGACTTGACCCAGCTAGGGGCGGATTTGACCTATTGACCCACCTCTGTTAGGCCTATTTTTGACCTAATTTGATCAATTTTTACTCCTTGGGAGGACTTGACCCACCTAGGGGCGGATTTGACCTATTGATCCACCTCTTTCAGGCCTATTTTGACCTAATTTGATCATTTTTTACCCCTTGGGTGGACCTGACCCACATAGGGGCAGATTTGACCTATTGACCCACCTCTTTCAGGCATGTTTTGACCTAATTTGACCAATTTTTCTCCTTGGGAAGACCTGCCCTTCACAGGGGTAGGCCTGACCCTTGACTGATCAATTTTTTTATCTACTTCGCCATTTAGGACCCTTGTTCCACTGTCTCGATGACTCATCTCCCCATTTTGGACATCCGTACACTTGTTTTGAGAATCCATTTGCCATCCTAAACATTTATCCCCTCAGCTCATGCATCCATTCACCCATTCAGAACCCACGTTCTGATTATCATTTCTACGTTTTAGACCATCAGTGTCCCATTGAAACCTCGTTAGAGCAGTTATCCAAATTGACCTAGGTGTTCATCTCTAATCGTCATCCATCAAAACCAACTTCAGATAGTCATCCATCCTAAGTCGGTCGTCCTTGTTAGCCCAATCAATCCACTTCTATCTGAAGATGGATTCGGTGTCATTATTGTACATCGCCCCTTTAATCGATTAATCAACACCTAGCATTACCAAGGATCACTCTTGAACTTGGTTTTAGATTCTGATCACTATCATTCATTCTAATCAATCATCAATCCAAATCGAATCATTATATCATCCAATTCAAATCGACTCATTTTCTACAAATCAACCCAATCCACTTAGGACAAATTGAATCAATCCTATTAAGCCACATCCTCATCAAAAAATTATTCATCAAAATCAAATCAATCCTATCGAGCCACATCCTCGTCGGCTAATCAATCATCAAATCAAATTGATCCTTTCACCGCCAAGGTCATTCTAGCATCCTAGTCCATCATATTATCTTGCATGCCCATTCAAACCCAGTCACAAACAAGGAAAATGGCCAAACAACAATCCCAACCAAACATTCCTCAAGACTCGAACAAAGTGGCTAACGCCTCACAAAATCCCAATAACATTGTGAACATCCCTCGAGATCCATACAATGGTACATCATCACAATCCAATATTGATGGTCAAAACACATCACCCCCCAGGGATGAAAAAATGGTCATTCAACCCAAAATTACATTTGAGGAACACTTTAGTAACCCGGTCAATGTGCAAATGACAGATCGTCTTCTTGAAAAACATGGTAAGGAAATATTGGCTCACTTAATTGACAAGGGTGTCAAACTGTCGTCGGGTATCAACCTATCCAATTATGGTGGTTCTGCACCTAATATACCCCAAGGTTCATACAACGTACCTCGTAGTTCATACGTCTGCAATGTTCCTTCCGTAGAAGGTTGACATCAACTTGAATTCGGCAATGCCTTTCTGCATCCCATTAGTAATCCCCCACATCCCACAATCTCAGTCATAGGGGCACTCCAAACCATTGATCCCAATTATCCTTTTTCCTTTGGCATGCCACAAAACATCCCGCAACCACAACCACTAATGCTACCGACACCACCCCCTTCAAATCCACCTCCTGTCAACACTGGGGGCACCCCTTTTACTACCTTCCCTCCACCTTCTAGGGCCATAAACCTTCCATTTCCTTCATATGCATCTCCATAACCCCCCCAATCTAATCTACCACCTCTAAATGTCCCCTTCGGTACCCAACAATCTCGCTTGTAAAAGACACCTTACACTATCTCAGCCACCCCAACAACAACAACCACTATTTTCCTCACAACAACCACCATACCAACGACAAATCAATCCTTCCCGACCTCCCGCTCAGACCATATCCCCCTTCCTCACATCCATCCTGCAACTGCGAGTTCAAACACAATACAACATCCTGTCTCATCCCATGCAACATCTCACATCACATCAGCAACCACCACAACATCTTTATTACCAACAACAGTCCCAATAGCAATTGCCTTATGCAGCTTCCCAACAATCAAAACAATAGCCCCAGTATCAACAGGTCAACCTGCAACATCACATCCAAGCTCCTAACAGCCCACCTCACATTTTTATCAAATGAATTTGTACTATATCTCGCAACAACAACCCACATATCAACAAAATCCCCCAGCATACCAACAAGCGATGTCATCACTCCACCATCCAAACCCATACCTCAACAATTTTATGCTCTCTTAGTATGATCCTCTGTTGTCCTACCATCTATATTCATCCAACCAGTCACTAGTCAACTCAGATTTGCTAGAAATTAAACCCACTCTAAAAGATCTTTAGGCAGGGACTGGAAAATAATCGTTCAAATTCGAAGACATATGCCCATATCCATTCAACCCCTCCATCTCATTCATCCCCTTCCCTAAGCATTTTGAAATACCAAAATTTGACAGATATAAGAGGAACAAAGATCCTAAGGCCCATTTGCAAGAGTTCTACTCCCAGTGTCAAGAAGTTATGCACAACGAAAATTAACTCTTGCGCCTATTTCTGCGGAGCTTGACAGGCATTTCCCTAGAGTGGTTCATGACCATTGAAAGAGGGTCCATAAAATCTTTTGCAGACTTATCAGAAAATTTTGTCTCCTACTTCTCCTTCAATTTGGAGGACACTGACACCTTAGATCTCCTCAAAGAGAAACAATGGGAGGGTGAATCCTTTGCTAGCTACCTTCAAAGGTGGCATGCGTTGGCAAGCCAGATGAAGATCCCTCTAAAAGAAAAGGACATGGTCACCCTCTTCGTGGAGAACTCTCATCCTAACATGGCTCATAACTTTAGGTTACATTGTGTCACCACTTTTGGAGAGCTAGTGGAAAAGGGACCTATCCTTGAACATGCCCTTGTTGCCAAAGGGCGCATCAAAATATATAACCAAGATAAAGAAAGACCATTCAATGAAAAGAAACATTTTTGGAACAAGAACAAGAAAGCATTAAATGACAGCGTCACTGATACTAAACATGTCCAAGTGGCTAATACATCCTAGAGACAACAACCATTTGTACCTAATGCCATATCTGTACCATAGGTGGCATCTCGTCCTCCTCAACAATCAAATCAGAACAACCAGGGGAACACTAAATGTCAGTTTGCTCAATTAGGAGAACCCCTGAGTGTTGTCTTCAATAAACTGTTACAGATCAATTATCCAATCACATATCCTGTCACCAAGCCACTTGACGAATCCAAACCCAAGCCTACATGGTTTAGGGAAAATGAATATTGTGAGTTCCATAAAATCAAAGGACACTCTTTGAATAAGTGTCAAGGTCTAAAAAACTACATCCAAGATCTCATTGATCGAGGAGATATCAAGGTTGACACCAGTCAAGCCTCGTCATCCAATGCTCAATTGTAGATATATCAAAATGCCTTTCCAAACCATAATCAAGGCGTGAGCACCTCTAGCAACAATCCCCAAGACAACAACATGAATAACGTAAGCTATAATAATGTACCCCTCAATTACGAGGGTATTATTCATTATATTGAGTAGGCAGAACCCCATGTATCTATGATACATGTCAAAGCCAAAGACCCTCAGTGTGTTGTTACTACATGACAAGCCTGCATCACTTTCCCCGCGGCCTCTGCACCCGCCCAATCAGCTCTTGTAAGCTCTTAGTAAAACATCCTTGATCACTTAGGAAAGACCCCTGCTCATATCTCCATTTTGTATTTGCTTAAGTCTTGTCCTGTACATCAAGAAATCATCAACAGAGCCCTATAGGAAACCTATGTACCTAATGACATTGATACTACACAATTCCAAGCTTTGGTAGGACACTTGGCTTTATCTTATCAATTGCACTTTAGCCAAAATGACATGCCAAACATCGATGTCAATCATAATCGCCCCTTGCATATCGAAGTCGTGGTTTCCCATCATAAAATAAAAAGGGTCTTGGTAGATAATGGCTCTGCCCTTAATTTGTGTACTCTGAAATTCATAAAATAGGTGGGGTATACTCAAGCAGATTTAAGTAATCAGATCATCATGATCAAGGCCTATGATAATGTAGAAAGGAATTCAAAGGGAATTATCAGTCTTCCTATCCAAGTGGGACCTATAGTTCAGTACACTACCTGTCATGTCCTTGATCTGGACTTGCCATATAATCTCCTCCTTGGCCTCCCATGGCTCCATGCTATGCAAGTCGTCCCCTCCATGTACCATCAATGCCTAAAATTTCCACTGAACAGACAAGAAGTCACCATCTATGCTAACCCCCAACCATTTGAATATTGCCATGCTTCAAAAGTGTCATTTCCCCATTTACATTATTGTCCTGGGGTCAAAATGGGGGCATCTCAGTCATCATCTACTAATCCACCCTCCACCATGACAACCACTTTATCTTCCACCAGTGATCCTACAGTCACAAAAGTCCAGATCATTGACAAAGGGTGTGGTGAATATGAAATGCATACTGCTCTTAATATAGCAACCATGCCCCTGTCACCACACGAGTATGGCCAACCTTCACATGCTACTCCAAAGGAAGACAAGACTATCACCTTCAGTGGTAAAAACATCCCTACCACCACTTTCAGGTCCCCTAGTATCAAGATAGATGCACCAGAATAAGATATAAGTTAATGGGTATACTGAGAAGAACCCCAACTAGATCCCCATCTAAAGGAATATTTTCAAGAAGCATATCCTTGGTCAGCTAAGTTTGCAAAAAAGTATAACTACCAAGGTAGAGACCTAGGTAAAGAAGATCAGGGGTGGTTGCAACCTATTGACACATCAAAATTTTCAAAGAACATAGGCATCGGATATGATAAAAAGCAAAAAGGCCCTGCAACATTGTCTAATACCTCCAATAGTGTCGTAGTGGACAATGGCTCATTGGAAGACATACCAGAGGAGGAATCCATCATATGTGCATACAATGACATCGATTACACTGACCTATCATCCATGTTTGAATGCCTATCCATTTGTACCATTAGCCTATCCCTTTGTCACCCTGAGCTTATTGATTGGGACCTACAAAATAGCACACCTACCAATATGTCTGCGGATACATATGTCAACCTCATGGGATTGGGGGAGGATGGATACTCAAGTTGCAAAAATAAGAATAAGAAAAATAAAAAGTGGTCATCTAGTGAAAACCTCCCTGAGGCACTTCCTAACCTAGAAAAAGTAAAAATAAAGGATGCATCTGATGGCGAAAACCTCAAAGAGGTGCTGGAAGATGGAGATGTTCATCTTCCCCCTGTGAGAACTCAGTTATCTGCTTGATCATCTATTCTAATCGAAGAGACCCAAGAAGTTAATTTGGGTATTGTTGAAAATCCTAAGATCACCTATGTAGCTAAGTCACTTTCAGAGCAAGAATATCCAGTCATCATGCATGTACTCCAAGAGGGAATCATTAACTTTGCTTGGTCATATTTAGACATGCCAGGCTTAGACCCCGCCTTAGTGGTTCATCATCTAAACGTTCACCCAGATGCCAAGCTTGTCAAATACAAGATCTGCAAGATGCATCCACTGGTAGCATTGTTAGTCAAGAAGGAATTGGAGAAGTTACTAAATGTAAGTTTTATCAAACCAATTGACTACTCTGAGTGGATCTCCAATAGAGTACCAGTTGCCTAACCAAATGGAGACATTCGGATCTGCATAGACTTCAGGGATCTTAACAAGGCCTATGGAAAAGATGACTTCCCTCTGCCTAACATTGACATGTTGGTCGACCTCACAACAGGGCATGAGATGCTATCCCTTATGGATGGCTTCTCTGGTTATAATCAGATTTGAATTGCACCTGAGGACCAACACAAGACCTCCTTCACAAAACCTTGGGGTACTTTCTATTACAATGTTATGCCCTTTGGTCTCAAAAATGCGGGGGCAACATATTAGAGGGCGATGACGATCATCTTCCATGACCTCATCCATATCATCATGGAGGATTATGTTGATGAATTGTTAGGGAAATCCAGAGCACGAGTGGAACCTCCTACCGTCCTCAAAAATATCTTTGAATGGTTGGAGCTTTAAAAGTTACGGCTAAGTCCAAAAAAGTGTGTCTTCGATGTCACATCAAGAAATTTGTTGGGTTTCATAGTCTCTCGAAGGGGCATTGAGGTTGATCCTGCCAAGGTGAATGCTATCCTAGACATGCCATCCCCGCGTAATCTGAAACAGTTAAGAAGCCTCCAAAGGAAGATACAATCCATCCATCGATTCATAGCCCAACTCAAAAATAAATGTCAGCCATTCACTCATCTCCTGAAGAAAGAATCCACCTTCTGATGGAACCAACAGTGTCAAACAGGTTTTGATAAGATCAAAGAATACTTAGCTCATCCTCTGATCTTGATGCCACCCATTTCAAGGAAACCCCACCTGCTGTATATCTCTGCCACTTCAGTCACGTTGGGGGCATTATTGGCACAACATGATGAATCATCGAAAGAGAGGGTGATCTACTACATCAGTTGAACATTGGTTGGCTATGATTTAAACTACTCTCCCATGGAAAAGGCCTGCCTTGCACTAGTCTTCAACACACAGAAACTCTAACATTACATGCTCAGCCATCCAGTCAAATTAATTGCTAAAATTGATCCACTGAAGTATTTGTTATCTAGAACCCCTCTTACAGGTGCATGGCCAAGTGGATCATGCTCTTAAGTGAATTTGACATAGAGTATGTGGAGCAGAAATCCATAAAGGAGAGGTCATAGCTGATCAGTTGGTCAAGGCACCATTAGTAGATGCTTACCCTCTGGACACTAAATTTCTAGACAAAGAAGTTTACACAGTTACAAAAGCACTAGCTTGGACATTGTATTTTGATGGCTCATACACTCATAATGGATCAAGCGCAGGGATTTTATTAGTTACCCCTCAAGGTGACTACATTCCAAAATCATTCAGGATAGCGTTCCCATGTACCAACAACATTGCAGAGTATGAAGCCCTCCTCACTAGCCTCTGAATTGCAAAATAGTGGCATATAACTCACTTGAAAGTCTTTGGTGATTCACTATTAGTCATCAAGCAAGTTAATGATGAATTCCTCACAAAGGATGGTAAGCTATTACCCTACAAGCACATGGTGGATGATTTCCAGAAATATTTCACCTTCATACAGTTTGACCAAATTCCTCGGGTACAGAATAAAGCATCAGATGCAATGGCCACTATCAATTCCCTGATTGGCACGCTTAAGGACTGGACGGAATGTGACTTCCTTGTCAAAAAAAATTTAATCCCAGTGTATGATTTTCCTGAGACTGATATGGTGTGTGATATCGTAGGTCCTACCTGCCCTTGGTATCAGAACATATATACCTATCTCCATGATAATATCCTACCCCCAAACCTCACACGGAACCAACAAAAATCCTTTATTCAATGTTCGGCTCGTTACATTATCATCGGTGATACACTTTATCATTGCAGGTATGATGGGATCCTCCTTAGGTGTTTGAATGAGACCAAAACCTACACGACACTAATGGAAGTACATGGTGGTGTTTTTGGAGCTCACTCAAATGGTATGGCCTTGGCCAAAAGGATTCTACGAGTTGGATATTATTGGCCTACACTAGAGCATGATGCTTGTGAATTTGTGAAGAAGTCTCTTCCATGCCAACAACATGTAGATTTGATTCACACTCCAACACAAGATCTTTAGTCCCTTCTAGCACCATGGCCCTTCTCTCAATAGGGTTTTGACTTGATTGGAAATATTTACCCACCATCATCCGACGACCATACATTCATAATCACTACCACTGAATACTTCACTAAGTGGGTGGAAGCAATGCCACTCTCGTAGATCATTGGTATTTAGATCTCAAAGTTCATCCTTTACCATATTCTTTGCAAATATGGTATCCCATCCACCATCCTTTCTGATAATGGAAAACCCTTCAAAAACCAAGCCATGAAACACCTTTGCAAAACCTTTCACATCTAGCATCGTTGGTCAACGCCTTATTACCCCCAAGGTAATGGTCAGGTAGAAGCAACCAACAAGAACCTCATCTGCATCCTTAAAAAGGTTTCCAATAACACCGGTTGAGGTTGGAACCTCCATATTCATCCTGCCCTCTAGGCATATCGCACCTCCATCTGCACCCCTACAAGGTCCACTCCCTATTCTTTGGTCTATGGTGCCAAAGCCATCTTTCCAATTGAAGTTGAGATCCCATCACTGTGAATTTCCCTAAAAAATCTTATCAGTCAGGAGGATGCTCATGTTGCACGACTTGCACAACTGGATTTACTTGATGAAGGAAGAATCAAAGCTTATGATCACCTGCAAGCATACCAAAACCGCCTTAAGCATCACTACAACAAGAAGGTTCACCCTTGACATTTTTAGGTGGGTGATATTGTCCTCAAAGAGAATCAACGTACTTAGTAAGACCAAGATAAGAAGGGAAATTTTGAGCCAAACTAGTTGGGGCCTTATATTATAGCCACCAAATATGGATGTGGGGCATATAGGTTGACTACTCTTGAAGGAGATCCCCTTGATGAACCCATCAATCACATGCATCTAAAGAATTTTTATGCCTAAGTATACTTGGTAGCCCCACCTATCGGAAAAATAAAAAAATAAAGAATCAGAAAAATCTAAAAATCCAAAAAAAATAGTAAAGAGAAATAGGTTCATCCTATGGTGAAAACCACTTTTTGGTGGCACCTTGGATAAGTATGGATGGTGAAAACTTGGTAACAGGCGTCAACTGTAGAGGGATTAATCATTATCTACTTGGAATCCTAGTTCTTTTATGCTTTCATCTGCACTATCGTCCTCACCCATCCCATCCTTGGCCACTTGGTATATTTTGAATGAGCATTGGATGACCCATCTAGCTTATCCACCATCCTGAGATTTTCAGTATCCCACTCTGAGCTTATGTCATTCATCTCCTCATTGGTTGGTCTGTGTCATCACATGGGATCGTCAATTGTGTCGATCTTCATTTGGATCTAATCCTGTTGCGTCACCAGTCGAACTACATTGCCCTTGTGCTGTCACGTAGGCAAGGCTGATCATTTGATCTGCCCTCAGGGTATTCTGACCATCACGTGTTGGTCATCTATCATTTGTCTTCACCATGCTCTTTTCACTTTATCCATGGTCTTTTCATGAACTACGAGGGCTCGACACTTTCACTTAGGCAAGGCTAATCTCTGATCAGCCCTTGAGCCCCTAGGTTTGTAGGGTATGTTAGTCTGTGTCCTTGTCTGGCTCGTTATTCTCAAATAAAATCCCCTATTATCAAGAGATTTGGTTAATGAAAAACATCTGGCATTAAACTAGGTCATTCTAGTTTAGTATCCATCATTGGTCTCAACATGATGCATCCTTCCTAGCAGACCTCATCAATCCCATCTGTCCCCTTGATCCTATGGCAAAGGATGTTTTGAAATTGATTGTGATATTTTGATGTCTTGGAATTTATTTATCATTTGAGCTCACTATCAACACTTGTCATGGTCACCTTGATCCATCATATCATGGTGTTCTTTGACTCATCTACATAGGAGCTTATCTTGCTCTTTTCTTTGTTGTTTTCTTCTCGGTTGTCCCACGTAGTACCCACCAAGATCCCTGAGGTCTTGTGTTACGTTGGGGAATCCTTGTGTGTTTGTGGTTATCCCAATACCTAGCCCAACCAAGGTCATCATGACCTTAGGGTGTTGGGGTAGCCCTTTTGTTTAAAGTGTTTGTTTTATGCATTAGATGCCAACTCGCCTTGGTCTTACATATCAAGGTATCTGGTATCTTATGCTATAGAAAAAATCAATGCTCCAAATATGGAAACTCATATTAGGATCGCATTTCATCATCTGTTACATTACATTCACCTTATGATTTTGGTTGTGCAAATAATTTATCCCACTCTCTCCCATTCTTCTGAGGATACTAAAGGTTTTTGACATATGGAAAATTACACCCATTTTTCACAATCACTACATACCCATTTTCCATTATCATGTCAGTTCTTATTGACGCTTATGACTATGTGTTATTTCCTTTCATTATTAATTCACTATAAATTACAAGAGAATTATCACATATTAGGTTCATTCTATTAACCACACATACATCGCCACATGCATCACAAAGTGTTAGACTCATACTACATCACATCTTGCATATATAAAATATTCATACAAAATCCATCATACACATATACATACATGTCAATAGATCAACTAGGAATCCATACACATAAGTCATCATAGATACAACATGTGCATACATCATATCATCATGTGAATATCTGCATTAATAAAATCATCTATATTCCACAAGTACATAAACCCAATCATCCACATAGGCATGAAGTATCATATATTCATACATCCACATAAAATGTAGTATCATAAACATGTGCATAAATAAACCAAATTATCCATCCAAATAAGCAGGAAATATCATATACATGTGCATACATAAACTGGATCACCCATCACAAAAGGAAATATATTGCATAGTGTCAATAAAGACTATCCCATATCATAATAAAAATAATACAATGTACATCATATGTCCATCATACATCAAAATCTATCATGTGTCCATCACATAGCCCTCATACATCATCAAATAAGGTACAAAATTGAGAGATGTAGAGCATCTATGATCTCTATCGATAAGTACTACATTCTCCACCCTGCATCTGTCAAAAAACTGGTATCCTGTCATCTCCCGAATGAGCTACCTGCATCTAATCTCTGTGGTGAATCAGGTACTGATCTCCTACCTGGGGTGACACCTGGTGAATCACTATAACCTTGGGTCCATGTCCCCAATGACTGAGATGGCGCTGGCATTTGGGGTGTCTGTCAAGTATACTGGAACAGCCGCTAGGCCGGGTATGGAACTGCATGGTAGTATGCGGCCATCCAAAATCCTGCCTCCCTTGCATTCTCCTCTCGCTCAGCAACCTGAACCTGAGTGGAATTCAAATCCTATCGATATCTATCCTGATATCTCATGATCAATCTCCTCTCCTAATCCTAGGCCTCCTGGGATAGTCGTAACTGTGCCATCTCTGCCTGAACCCCATCTCTCATCTCCTCGGTAGCCACTATTGCATCCCTCCCACCCTATAACCCCTGTGTATCTTTCCCTCTCACATCACTGACCTGCACTGATTGCCACTGCTCCACTATGACATCTCGCTCACCCTATAACATATGCATCCATACCTCTGCAACATCTCTCTCTATGCGGCCTATGCCTGAGCCTCTGCTACATCCTTGTCCCTCTAAAGTGCCTGCAATCTCAACTCGATAGAATCTCGCTCTTGTCACAGATCTAACACCTATGACACCATTGCATCTCTCTCTGGAGAGACTGAACCTTTGCCTTTGCTACCAACCTATCACTCTTAGCCACCTAAGTGCATGCTTGTGCCAAATCCCTATCTCCCTCTAAGACCTGCACCTATACCTGTGCCACATCTCTCTCTAACTGCAGCATGTGCATCTCTCTCCTCATCTCCTCTCTCTACTATATCAACCCCATGTCCCCAGCTGTCTGCTCTAAACATTCCACTCTATCTTTGAGCTCAGCCCGCTCTCGGTGCCATTCTACCGTCTCTCTCCACAACCGTTCTAGCTATCTCTGTAGACCCTCTGTATCTCCGGCATTCCCTATCCTAGTCTCTGATGACTCCTACCCTATCACCCCTCCAACAACCTATTGTATCACCACATTTTCCACCAAGTGGTCTCACTCCCATCTCATGACATCTCCCTCCTCATGGTCCCTGACCACCTCTACTTGTAACCCCTCTATCTCTGCTCGAAGGTCAACTGCCTGATCCCATGCCTCATCTCTCTCTCTCATGAATCTCCTCTCCACATCCAACACCAGTGTGGCTAGGACTAAATAATCTCTCTCACCCTGGGAAAATCATGCCTATAGCTTGCTTAATGCTACCTCTAATCTGATCCACTCTACCTTTGTTTATCATAACTGTTGCTCATTGAGGTGTAGTATCTCTACGGTCTCTCTCAGCACCACTGCAGGGTCCTCTCCTCTAGGTGGTATTGTCGACACTGGTCGGAGGTCATACACATCAATGTCAATATCCATCTCCAACAGTTCATACCCCTCACTCTTTACTGATGTCTCCATCGCATCTACATCTATCACCAAAAGGGCTCCCTCTCTCCCTATCATCCTCTCATGTGTTATGCTTCCCTCACCCTCCTCATGTCTCTATCTCTGATGCCCTCCTATGGCCATGTCTGCCTCATGTCTCTCCCGCACTCTGCTAGTCTCAACCTCCTCCCCTCTCTCCTACTGCTGACCTCCTGGGGATGCGCATGCCTCTTGGTTCCTCTCTCCCTAGATCTCAAGCCCCTTATCCTGCTCTATAGCAGCCCTGACCTCATCCTCTCCCACTTTTGCTCCATCCCCTTGGGATCTACACTATCATCTCCTCCTCCTAGCTGCCCTCATTGGCTCCTCGGCTACTCCAACAACCTCCTCTCTCCCCCTCCTGGCTGCCCTCCCTAGCTCCTCAGCTGCTCCCACCACCTCCTATCCCTCCCCCTACTATCCTCCCCTCGCCTGACCTCCTTTCTGTCATCCTCGAGGTATTGGTCCCGCTGCCCTTAGCTATCTCTCGTCCTCTGACCCGAACCCTAGTGCTCCCTCAATCAACACTACTGGGGTAATCTATGGCGATGGATGTTGCCTGAACCACTGTCGATATCAATCTGTCACCTATGCATCCCTCTGCCCCTCCCACCTGTCTTGGTATGGCATAAACTATAATGTCTCTAGATCCTCCCACACTACCTCCAGGAACAATGGAGCCCCCCATGGCCACTCCTGTGATAGTTTCTGGAATCTCACCTGCACTGCGGAAATGTCCTACTTCACTCCAAACTATTGTGTCACCCGATCGGGTCTATGTAGCTCCACTATAAGTGGAACTCTCCTAACGATATAATAGCAGGTGAAGAAGTAACTATTGTGTGCCTCCACATCGCTCCTCTAGCCCTTGAAGGACCATAGCATATAAGGTTGCCACACTATCATCTCCGTCTGCACATCATCTAACCGTTTCCTCCATATGTCTACATCTCTCACATCCTGATGTTGCAGTATCGCTCTTGTCTCTGCTCCTCACCCCTAGGCTATGACCTCTTTGTCATCATGCTCTCATAATCTGCGCACAATCGGTCTAGTCATCCTGATGTGCTCCCACACCCAAAACTATAGTAGTGTAATATGGGCCACACTCAATGCCCTCCATTAGCATACCCGATGCATGTCCCAATACAGCTATGCCAGCATGCATGTCCCCCATGCAAACTGCCCCTCTCAGCCATCGATGATATGCTGAATCACCTCCACGAACCTGAGATGTAGGAATCGACAACTCTAATCTAGCACCAAGATCTCGCTAATTAGTCCAACTAAGTACAAAGACAGTGCCAATACCCTGCACAATAAACACCAATCCACATCCAGCTATCCCCACTGAATCGATAGATCTCACTACCAAAAAAAAATGCATGGACTCATGAAACGCATCGTTCGCTAACCAACACTCACTAACCACCATCCCTGCTATAGGGAGCCTCAAAATTTGACACACATCATCCAAGGTCACCATAATCTCCCCTATCAGTAGATGGATTGTCAATGTCGTCAAGTCCTAGTGCTCTATTAGGGCTATCAACATGGCCCTATGGGCCTTAATCGTTGGATATGCTAGCATATGAAGTAATCCTACCTCTAACAGTCTCTGGTGCTCCATGCCCATCATCCGTGCTATGCATCTCACCAAAACCTCAGATTGACTCTCTCACATCTGCAAACCTGACACCTTCTGCATCCATCACAATGACACCTTGTTAGTCTCTTCTAGTATCGTCTTGTGCTACTTTTTCCCACCCCAGGATTTCCCTTAACCATCCCTTCCCCCTACCTGTGGCTTATTTTTGGTCGTCTCGGCTTTGTCCCGCCCCTTGGGCGGACTCGTCTGGGCAGACCCGCTTGAGCTCACGAGTGAGCACGTCCAGGCCAATGCAGACTCGCCCAAGCTCACGGGTGAGCCCATTTGAGCCCAGGCAGACTCACCTGAGCTGGTTGGGCAGACCTTCTCACAATGGCTGGGCGGACCTGCCCAAGCTCGGGCAGACCCACCCGCGCTGGCCGAGCGGACCCCCCTGTGCTGGCTGGGTGGACCCGCCCACACTGGCTGGGCGGACTTGCCCAAGCTTAGGTAGACCTACCTGGGCCTGTGTAGCCCCCCAAAATCATCTGCCTCAACCCCCCCAACCCCCTACTCCACCCAAACTTTTGCTAAAACAAAAATTTCCTGGTAACCCATTTTTCCTCCCGACCCACCCCACAAAACCTATACTTTTGTTTTTGCAAAAAAAATAGCCAAATTGAACAAAATCACAAGCTGGGGTTTTGAGCTAACTTGATATGGCACGACACACTCCTCGAAGAACCGTTGTCTCTTATCCCTTTGATGAATGATGTCAGAATTACTTTGGCATTGTTCCCCCTCTTGCCCTCTCCTCTTCTCCCTCTTCTTCTCACTTGACAGCTGTCCAAATGAGGAGAAATACCCCCCTCACTCCCCTTTTATAGCTCCCCCCTTTTTCCCTTTTTAAAATGAAAGGAATTTTTCCTTTTATTTAACCTTTTTTTAGCCTCAACTTTTCCCTCCCCCCTTATCTTCCTGGGGCTCCCATTTCTACACCCTACAACCATTTTATTTTACACAAATGCCAATCTTCCGTTTTTTCCATGCTCTTTCCATCACATATACCGCTTCATATTTTCAAGAAGTTCCCCAGAGCCACCTTTTTCATCCCATCCCCTTCTCGAGGGGGCATACCCTACCATTCTCTCCCAATATTCTGTCATAAGCCTTTCCTTGTGAGACCGAGGCATCCCCTTTAATTCTCCTCTATTCAGGTAGTTCATAATCTCTCTCATGCTGGGGCATCTCTTTTCCAGTCGCTTCCTCCATAGAGTCGTCTGTGTTTTATTTTTCTTTGAAACCCTATTATCCTAATAGTGTTTCAAAGAGGGAAAAAATGTAGACATCCAAATTTGACCACTTCCATATGGTCAAAGTCATCTCCTTAATTATCCCTTTACTCATTTAAATCATCCTCTTTTCTGGTATTAATTAAATCATTTATTTAATTAATATTGTGTATCTTGCATAAGGTTTCCCAAAGTATTTAATTTAATAAATACTTTTCCCCTCTTTCCTCTCTAAATTAAATAAATATATCACTTTATTTATTTTAGTCATATTATCTTTTGGAATTTTAAATTTATTTTTAAAATTCCTTATTTTCTCTCTCATTGTCACATCCTCCAACTTTTGCAAGTTGGCTTTTAATCTCTCTTAGCAATCTAACCCTATTTCTTATCCATAATTAATTTATGATTAAGATGTGCACACTCTTAATCATCATTAGGGTCACATCCTCCATCATTTCCCACTTGCCTCTAACATATCATTAACTAGTCTAATCAAGTACTTGCACAACCTTATCACCTAATTAAGTCATCTTTAATTCCCATATCATTTATGGAATGTGTCCTTAGTCAAATTCATTAAATTCTTTCTCTTTGTGGACATGGCACTCCATTCCCTATGTGAATTTTTAATTCACATTTAATCGCCCAATGCATGTAAATGAATTTTAAATTCCTTATCTTTTCCCCATGAGAATATTTGAAGATTTTTTAATTCCTCACATGTCATTTTACCCACATGGGGACAAGTACCTCCTTTATGAGGAGATCTTGTCCAATCCCAATGTACTATGTACCACCTCCATGTCATGTACTACCCTTCCACCTCATGCACACATCACCCTTTTTAAGCCATATCATATGCCACATGTCAAGATGTGAGGGCTTGTGAGTTCTCAACTCACCTTAGCCTTACATCTTGATCTTGGTGGCTCAACCTTGACCATCCATTTCCCGAGAGAGTCCCAAAATATCTATAAATACCCCCTCTTTTCTCTCATTTTGGGGGAGATCATTCATTATAGCCATACTTAGCCATTTTTCATCCACTTTCATCCATTCTCATATCATCATTTAGCTTGCATCTTCTTGCCATCCAAGGAGCATAAAACACCAAATATTGAAGGGCCAACCAAAGGATCGATTCAACGCAAAGTATAAAATTTTATTTTGTCATCTTTATTTTGTATTGAATCCAACTAGGCTAATTTTGAGGTGTAGAGTGTTTTTAGTGTTATTTACATTCTCTTGTTTGTTGTTCATTTTCTAGCACTTAAATTCACCCTAGCACACTAACAAACTAAGATTATTCATTTTTTGGGACCTACTAACAAGCCGATGGCTCATACATCCTCTTTGAATTGAGATTCATTTAAGCAAGTCCCACTGGATGTGCCATAAGAAAGGAAACTGTTGATGCCAAAAATTCGCAAGGTAATAGCTTTTATGGGAAACTCAATTAATGGGGGGACCAATTTGCACTAAACTGAGTGACCTCCAGAATTTTAAAGAAGTCGACTTCTTTTATAATTGTGGTTTTAAATGGTAAAATGAAGCAAATATAAAATGAAAATATAGCTAAGGAAATGCACCAAGATGTAGATAAGGGAACGGTAAATCTATCCTTTGAGATTGGATTCAAGGGCCCAGTCAATGATTTGCTATGTTCCAAAATCACAGAAATCAAAGATAAAGATTTGAACAATTCATCTAATGACATAAAATGATTATTACATACATTCATTGAAAACAGGAGTCAAAGACATGATCTTAAATCAACAATTTGTATTCAAAGCCATAAAAGTTCTTGCAAATGAACAATCTAGATAATAATGGCACAGTATTAATGTCTTATCAAATAACATAAGAAAAAATAGAAAGGCTAAATAATGGCATAGTCTGAAAGTTTCATATAATAATATAAAAACAATACGAGAGGCCTGGTGTCTCTCTCTAACTTTTTTACATCTTTTGAACTCATTTTCTGAAGTGAGAAGCAATAATTATAGCCAACAACCCATAGGTAAGTGAGCGTGTAACATAACATATTTTGTATCTTGAGCAATGATTTCTCTCAACTGTTGCAGTATAAAATATTTGGGTCAAGGCATGTAGAAACTTCCCAGACATATGCATCCCCTGTAAATGATGGAAGTGGTCCAAAAAAATCTTGTGCAAACAAGTGCCGCTTCCTAGCAGACGCGGTTAGAACACGCAGTAGTATTTGCATATCACTGCTCACTCCATCCTCACTTTTAATATAAATACCCGTTGGAGGGACATGTGGCAAAAGTTCATAGTCTATGGTTCATTCCTTCCTTTATTTTTTGAAAACTTGTTTTGGGATGACACATACTGACAATGTTTACTATTGGCGCCATTTGTGGGGTCCGCCAAATCTTTATGCGAATGGAAGCTATGTGGCATGTGGGCGGGGTCTGACTGGAAAGTGAAGGGAAACAGTTAGAAATAACCCATGGTGAAGACACGTGGAAGCATAGTGGGAGCCACCTTAAGAGTGAAAGAATCCTTTTCCACGAGGAGCATTGGCGGACATGTGGAAGCAGCCAACAAAGTATAGCAAAAAGAAGCCCGATGAAAGGCTAAGAGTAGCATGTTGAATATATGAGGTGGGGGCCAGAACTTAGCAAAACACAAAAAAACCTAAAGGGAGCTCGAAGAATTTTGCATTCACAGATACATTTAAATGTTGGATAAATCAAACCTTGACAAAACACATATATTGTAATTTTTAAGGCGATGATGGGTCTAGGATTAGCATGGAGTTATCGTAGTATTGGTGAAATGGGTCCTCATACCTAATTATTTTTTAATGTTATTGGTGAAATGTGTCCTCATACACAATTCCTTTTCAATGTTATTGGTGAAATGGGTCCTTATATACAATTATTTTTTAATTTTATTGGTGAAATGGGTCCCCACATGTAGTGGATATTTAATGTTTTTGGCAAAATGTGTCCTAATACACAATGTTGTTTTAATAGTATTGGTGAATATGTAGGTAATTTAATAAATGCTTCCAAAATTCAAAGCTAAAGTATTAATTAGACTATTGGAAACATGTAGTTTGTCATGAAAATATTATTAATTACATAGTCATCATAAAATAAATTGATGGAAAATTGAAATGTATTAGACTGATAATTCATAAAATTTGGGCGATTTGGCCACCCTGATGGTTGCAATGTATTCACCAATTTTGAATTGGCCAATATAAAGTATTCACCAATTGGAAAAGATTTGCCACTAAAAAATCCTTGTTGCTTTAAAAACTTATCTATTTGAACATAATAACCTAAAGTTCATTGTGTATTTGGAACACCCTAAATGGTTTTATGGGTTTTTGGATTTCAGGTATTCCTTGAGATCAATAAATTTTGTTTTTAATTTCTCAAATAGTTGTATAGAGACAATTTTTTTTTTTGCTAATTTGATTGTTAGTATGTTCATGATAAGGGATAATATAAGTAGTAATAAATGAATAAGAAGTTGAAGCAGTGGATGTTTGAAGAGATTATACTTGTTCAAAATTTTCAAGAGCTTCATCTAACATAATAAAACATTCTTCAGAAAGACATTATTAAATGCATTAAAAGTTTGGAAGAAGAGATCAAACATATTTAGATGACATTTAGTCACCAAATAAAGATCATAATAGAATCTATTGAGAAACTATATTCAAAGAGTATACTATATAAGAAATAGAAAAGAAGAGGTGTTGAAGAGGCCTGGTTCGCCATAAGGTAAAAGAGGCAAAATTTTCTTTAACTAAAAGATATCTAATTTTATAAAAAAAATCCTACTTTGCTTCAAATGAAATAAGAAGAGCATTTATACCTAAATATATAGAAAGGATATTTTTTTAAAATCAAATGAAACACTATTTACGCTATTTGAATATCATAGGAAAATAATAAAAAATATAATTACATAAGAAATATAAAATTTATTTCTAGTTTATTCTAATAGAATTGAGAATAATATATAGAAAGGAACTTGGCATTAGACACTAAAGCTCACTTCCCAACACACAAATATATGTGAATTGTGTTGTCATAAGTATGCTAGTTGTACTAAAAATATGTTGAATGTACAACTTTAGCTATAGACCTTTTCCAATTTGTAAATACAACAAAATAAGGATAAATGTTGGGGATATTTAGGGGTTTCCCTTAGTAAAAACCTCATTTTGATCTTTTGACCTCCATAAAAAACCAAATAAATAATTGATAAAAATGTGTCATTTAATTCTAAGTGCATTAAGGAATAAAATCAATGACATAAAGATAAATATGATAATGGTGTCAGTATTGGTCTATGGAGAAAATCACCATTACAAATAAGTAATCAACTATGAAAGATTTTCATTTCTACTACAAAGAGCTTGTCCAACAAGTGAAAAGAAAGAAATATAAGGAAATAAATAATATTATGGGTGATCCCACAATAGTGGTTTACAATTTTTGGCCAAACTAGACACTAAAATTATTATTTTTAACTAAATATTCACATTCGGACACCTATAGCGGCTAAACCGTGTAGAATTTGAAGAAGATGCAAACTAGAGTCTCATCACATTTTGTTTGTAGATTCTAAAAATATTTTTTTCAAAATTTTTGGAATCAGATTGTACTTCTTTTTTCATCTCCCACAAAAACTTGATTTTTTCAGAAAACAACGTTTTAAAAAAGTGACGCACACTATATAACGTATAATTTTTTTTCCATGAAGGATAAAATTATAATTCTTTCAAATTAAGATTTGTAACTTTGATATCTAGTGCTTGCACTTTTTTTTTTAGACTACAGGAATCAGGTAGCACAACCCCCTATAAACTGTAGTGCGCTTGGTAAACTTTTTAACGTGACGGGAAGTGTTGGCACAACATGCCATCCGGTACCATGGGGGTGGGGGAGACTAGACCTTGTGACCAACCTCCTGCAATAGGAAATATTTAGCTAACTGAGCTAGGGCCCCAACCCCATATCTAGTGCTTCCACTTGATTAGATAGTTTTTTATTGAATATTTTTTCTTTAATCAAGTTTCAAAGTCAAACCAATTACAATTCAGACATAGTGCGATTATATAACATGTAACTATTTTTGTATATATCAAAATTCATTTTTTTTTGTTGGATTAAAGACTGCAATATCTAGTGCACTCATTATTTCCAATTTTTTTTTATAATCTTCTATTTTTCGACATGTGTAGAACAAATACTTCATTTTTGATGAAAAACCTATGTTTAATAAAACTAAAAAACAAATACATAATAAAACCAAAACATATTAAAATAATATTTGTTGGATAGCTCGTTCTAAGGACTACTTGATTCTAGTTGGGTTTGTGAAGAATCCTCCATTTTCATCCTCAATTTGAGCTTCAAAGTGTAAATTTTTTTTTTTTTTTTTGTGTTTTAGGGGGAGAACGAGGAATAAGGGGGGTTCGTTCGAACTAGGGTTCATTCAAAACCCCTTCAATATGCATTTTCTTTTGTTTTATTAGGCACGAAATGTGAGTCCAGTAATTAATGGGTTCGCTTGAACCTTAGTTTGATCGAACCCTTTTTGGTTTGGTTGAACTTGTAGGTTCATTTGAACCCCTAAAACCAATTTTTTTGCCACGGGGTCATTTTTTCTAAGTCTTCCTTGATAAAATTGTAAACCACTATTGTGGCTTCACCCTTATTGATAAAATAACAATATTACCAGCAATAGGAAGCTTTTCCAATGGATTTTATTTAGATGAAGAAAGTTTTTTATTCCTCTTAAGAGCTTCAATTTGTTGGGACGAGAAACAAAGTGTCAAAAAGAGTGCAAGATAACTTCAATGAAAACTTTGATATAATTTCCCCAAGAGAAGAATGCAATTGCTAGAAGAGAAAATATCAAAAAGTATTTTCAAAATGGAAAGGAAACTATTTTTTTTCTTGGATGAGAGAGGGGAATTAATTTCTTAATTGGGTGTTACAATAGGTTTCATGAATAAGCCACACATAAAGTGCATTTTTGAATTCCAAGAATATTTGGGATTTCAATGTTAGAATTTGGTGTTGTGCACCATTGCATAAATTGATTTAATTTTTATTCGTAAGAGAAACCCAAGGATGCATGATTTCTATTAATCCTGTAGTGTTGAAAAATATACTCCTTTATATTTTCATACTATGTTTGCATCCCCTTAATTAATTGGACTTAATTAAGCTTATAATTGCCTAAATTATGCATTCATAAGTCTTATTATTCCCATTTTCCGAAAGGAAAGCATACATTAAACAAATGCTAACATTATTTTAAACACCTTGGAAATTGTGTGTATTGGATTTAGGTTCCAGGACCCATTTTCCCAAGGGCGAATATGTCCTCCTTAAGTGCCAAGAACCAATTTTTAATATGTTTTTAGTTGGAATTTTAATGATTCAAATTCAAGTTTCAAATGTCGGCTTGTGGAATCTAATTTTTCAGAAATTAGATAAACATGTATAAATACATAGTTATTTTATCAATTCAAACTTAACACACTTTATGCAAGAATTCCTAAAGCAAATATTATTGTCAAGAAAATTAAAGACAAGATTTATTAGTCATTTACAACAACATTAAAGATCATATCATCATGTCAATATTCATGTGTGTTCATATTATGTTTTGGAGCTAACATTGTGATGCAAGTTTCAAGCATTCAAGAATCAAATCAATAAATCATTCAAACCAATTCATGCAAGTTCAAGCTCCTTAGAGAGATGTGTTAGATTTCATTCCTCTTAGGGCAATCATTAAGGGTTTGGTGAGTTGTGGCATAACATTGTTCATTCATCAAATTCTTTCCATTTTTTCATTATTTTATCATCAAGGTTTAATTACCAAACTGGGTTTTGACCAAGGCAAACCCCTATTCACCAAAAAAAAACATTTTTCCCTCTCTTTGTATGTGTAGATTTGTAGGTGAAGAAGGACTAAAATTGGATCTAAAGTGAAATTTTGCAAAGTTGTCAAGCCACAAAAAACTCACCTACAAAATTTATTTTTGACTTTTTGATAGTAGAATCCAGAGGAATCAAGCGCTAAGATCCAGGACTAATGGAATATGTAATCAAATTTTGGATCCCTGTACAGAGACCCATTACCCTAGGGTGACTATGTCCTGGAAAGACACTCAACACCCACTCTTGGTGGCAGGTACACATCAATTTTCCCTTCTCAGATATGTCAAAAAATTATTGTTTCTATTTGTGCTATCCTTTAACTTTGCATTTTAAGTTTTACATCACATAATTGAGTTCATTAGGAATTTTATTTTCATCTCCCAAAAGTGCATTTCATTCATTTTCTATCATAAGAAAAATCAGAGATCCCCATCCCCATAAAGTTGACTCACCTCAAGGTTGAAAGTCAATTCTACCACTAGTAGAATTTGGCAAATAAATGACCACATGACTAAAATTTTTAGTAACAACAACTAAAGATGACTAAATTCTACTCATTTTTTGCAACACAACTATAAATGATTGATTTGATCGTCAGATAAAAAACACAACTCAATAATTAGTCACACAAATGGAAATTAGACAATATGATATTAAAGTGGAGAATCAAAAAAAATATTTCGAATTGAGGGAGTGGGTGGTATTATAATACAATATAATATAATAATAATATATTATATTAGAATACAATACAATACAATATAATATATTATAATATAATATTATATGATATTATATAATATAATATTATAATATATTTAATAATATCTAATGTGCAAAAGCAAGAGATTTATGTATTGTATTTTATTTACTTTCGATTCCATTTTGAATTTTTTTTAGCAGGTAAATAAACCCTAATGGGCGGGAAAATTTTGGCCGTAATTTTCATTTTAATAAATAGACTCTAAAACCCTCATCAAAACCTTATTTTAGGCTACAAATCACCAAATTGAAGAAGTGAAAGGTCACTACTAGCAAGGAAGAATTTGGAGGAGTTAAAACCAATAGCAACGAGGAAAGCACTGATGCTACTGCACTAGGTTGGGTCTCATGTGAATCTGATCCTATGCGAATCAATCTACTTTTCATGCCATGCATACCACGAAAAGAAGTAGGGAAATCCCAAAACTGGACAGTCTTATTCTAGCTAAGGTAAAGGATGTCGTAATTTCATTTTAATAAATATACTCTAAAACGCTCATCAAAACCTTATTTTCAGGTTGCAGCTCACCAAATTGGAGAAGTGGAAGGTGAATACCAGTGAGAAAGATCTTGGAGGAGCCGAAACCAATAGTGATAGGGAAAGCAACAAAAAATGGAAAAAAATGGTAAAAACCTAAATGTGCTCATTATCGGATCTTGGTTGTAATTTAATTTTAATAAACATACTCTAAAACCCTCATCAAACCTTATTTTCAGGCTATAGCTCATCAAATTGGAGAAGTGAAAGGTGAATACCGGTGAGGAAGATTTTGGAGGAACATTTTTTTTTTGTTTATGTTTCTTTGGTAGGTTACTATTGCAATCATTCAATATGCATTTCCTATAATGTGTTGGCCAATCACATTCTATTATTTAATCTTATTACTTTCTATTTGTATAGTTTGAATTTTAAAACTTATTTTTCATATTTAAAAATTGGAATTTATCTCTTTGTCTATTCGTTTGAGTAGCTCTATAATTCATTTTTCTTTAAGAAAATTAGGAAAATAAGATGACATAGATGAAAAAAATCATAGATAAAAATTGGCGACTGGGCGTACAAAATCACTGAATGCATAGTTAATGCACTAAATTCCGTTGAGTTCAAGAGAAGCTATTGGAAGCGTTGGATGGCTACACATGCTCATTGTGCTTTGTTTAATATTGATTAATGCATTAGATAGGAATGTAAATTCTTTATTTTTGTTCATATAAACTTCAAGCTTTGGGTGCTTAGTTACTCTTACTCTTATTGTGGAAATTTTTGTTGGAGTGACATCTTTCTTGAGGTGGGCTTTTTATTTATTTTTAATTTGTGTTAATCATAGCTACAGTTTTAGTAGAAACCCAATTGATCATTCGATTGAAATCTAAGAATACTAAGGATTCTTTTACAAGTAAACATGTAATGTTGATTGATAGTTGAGGTTTTTTTAATTTGTTTGTATACTAAGTTTTGTTCAACTTTCCTATTATTATTCTAAACAGTCAATCATTGGTTGATTTATGCAAGGGAAAATTGTGGGAACAAAGAGAGATCAACAATAGTGGAAGAGGAAAAAAAGAAAAAATTTATTCAAAATACTCATTTTTACTTCTCATGATGAACAAAATGACTAAATATACTACCAATGGACAAAAATCAGTTAATACAAATGACTAAATATACTACTAATGGACGAAATTAATGATTACAATGACTAAATAAATGACTACTATGACTAAATAAATGAACAATTAATTATTAAAATTACTAAATAAATGACTACCATGACTAAATAAATGACTAATTAATGATTACAATGACTAAATAAATGACTACCATGACTAAATAAATGATCACTTAATAACAATTAATGACTAAATTAACGACTAACTATACTACCAAATTGATCAATCAAAACAACCAATAAATGACTAAAAATGGTTTAGTCATGAATTTGGTCACGTTATAAATGACTAGCAATAAACTACTAATGGTCACATGACCAAACTAATGTTATTTATTGTTATTTTTCTACTAGTGTACCCTTGGAAGAGATCTCTCATTTTCTAATGAAACTAAAGGAAATATAGGTGTGTTAGGCCAACCTTCCATTGTGGTGAACCCTTTTACTCCTAACCTATCCATATTTTTCTTCATTTCATTTTGGTGAACCTAACATTCTTACACTATAAGCTTTCTGATTTGGGGATCTTTTAAACCCTAGATATAGGAGTTTGCATTAGTTTGCATTGCATCTCATTTAGGGCTTTCAAAATTGCATTAGTTTTCATTTCATTTACGGTTTTAAAAGTGCATTTTGCATCCTTTAAAATCTAAAAAATCCAAACATTTGCTTACATATTGCATTCATTCCACATAGTAGTCTGCATATTACTATTTTTCAATCATTTAAATAAAAAAATTAAAATAAAATTACATCTAGAAAGTTATAATTTTGCTTGTTTTTTGTCATCAAAATTGCACTTGCATTTCATCATAACTTTCTAGACATCTGTAATTGACAGTTTCTATTTAAAACCTAAATTAGTGACGTTAAATATCAACTAAGAAACCCATATCTTATTTGTTCAAACCCCTATGCAAGAGCCCATTTGCCTTAGGATGAATCTGTCCTTAGACAGGTCAATGTCTAGATTTTTGGGCATTAATCTATCTCTATTTTATTTGTTTATGGTTGTTTTCCTATCTCAGTTTCAATTTCTAGAATTACAATTTTCTAAAATTGTTTGCATTCAAGTTAATTGGTCAAAATAAGTGCCTTGTTCAAAGATAAAATTTCCATTCACAAGTCATCATTTTTCAGTTTCCTACATTCAAGAAATCAAAGAATTATTGCATACCATATCTGAAAATTGCAATATCTTTTTACATACTTGCATTATGCTTCCTATTTCTAGGTGTTTGCTACATTTGTTTAGTGTTTTTTGTCCATTTTGGATACACTTTTGGTTTGGTGGAACTTGTATGAGTATTACAACCTAGTGTCCTATTGCTAATACTTCGGTGATACATAGTTCAAGACTCATGGCATCTTGTGCTGGTACATCCGCTATGGATCTTGGGTTTTCTAATTCTTTTATTCATAGTGTTGACACTAGTCAACCCATGTTGGAATCCATACCTGAAATAACATGTCCTATGACCTCCAATCTTGTTGATGTTGAAACCATTGTTGCTCATGTTCCTCAACAATGTTAGAGTAATCATGCATTAGCTAATAATTAATTAATCTTTAATTGATTATTAGTCTAATTTATTCTCATGCACTTAAGCTAAACTTAAGATTGCTTTATTAGTTGAGCTAATATAAGATCATTATGTATCATCTCATGTGATGTTGACACTTGTCATGATATAATCCCTTTCTCATTTATGGTATTACTCTTATAAGCACTCAACCCTCTTTGTAATTATCTTGAGCTTTCATATCTTCTTGAAAGTTTCTTGCTTTTGTAGCTTTTTCTTGTTGAGGAATATTGCATTCTTTGTTTGTAGATCTCTTGCATGGAAGGTATATTTGTTTGTTCTTTGATCTTGTGGCTCATAGGCTTTATGCTTGTTTCACAATTCTAACATGGTATCAGAGCATGGATTCAACAAACCTCTTCTTGATTTATGAGATTTTATTTCTTCAACAAGGGTTACAGGCTTCAGATATGAATCGCCTTGGCTTTTTTTGCAAATTTTTGAGGTGAACATTTTTGTGTGAAAAGGACCTCGCCGTTGGATTTAGAGCTACCAAGAAAGTCAAATTTGGTTTTTTTACCTAATTTTGACTCTTGACGTCAGATCTACGAAGGTTTCAAGTGGTTGCTTTGTTTCCAGTTCTGGAGGGTAGCTACATTTTTGGTCTGCTTGGAGCCAAAATGGGCGTTTCCATCGACACACTCAGAAGGCCAAAAAACCTTAACATCACTTATCAAATCATCGAAATTCAAGTTGAGAGTTTCTAAGGAAAACAAAATTTTCTAGGGAAGTTGTACGACCTCCCCAACATGCGAATCGAGGTAAAAAATAAATATATATTTTTTATATTTTTTCCCTATGATTTTTATGTAAGAGAGGGGGACAACCGCATGCAAGGCCCCAGGTCATGGAGGGTCAAGATGCAAGAGGCTGCTCTAACTTACCTCAGCTAAGCATAGTGTTAGGAAATGCGAGGTGAGAGTAACGAGGACCGTAAGGCCTCTCAGTCACTCTGCAGACCTGAAATGAAGGAAGAGGCTAGGCAAGCTAGTTTCCAAGTCCAACACTATGCCTTTGGAAGCTTTTTCTAGGGATGAAAGTGCGGTCTCTAGATGACAACGCGATGCACTGGTGTCTCTAAAGTGCCTTGTAGTTCATACGACCAGACAACAGTAAAGACATGGTCAAACCAAGGAAAACTAGCTAACAACCTAGCTGACTAACTAAAGGGACAAAATGATGTGATTAAATAAATGAAATATTCTCTAATATTGTAAAGCAAGAATGCAAGGGTGAAGAGAGAAAGACAAATATCACCAAGGAATTCGTTTGCCAGTTGATCCCTCGAAAGCATGTCCACCTACACATAGAAGGAAAATGTTGGGTGGCTGTATAGAGGCTTACCTCAATCAGATCCACGTTTAGGTGTTTCCACCTCCACAGACAACCAAAGGTAACTAGATAAAGAAAGTAATGAAGTGAAAAGCACAAAAGCATTGCAAAACACTAAAGTGATAACTCAACCAAATGATAAAAGGAAAGAGAGGGAAGCTTACCACCTCCACCAAGAGCACTCAAGGATGCTTGGGGGAGAAAATGAGAGTACTCAAGCCTCTGCTGCAATGGTGTTTCATTCCCCACTTGTTCTACCAATGTGATGGAGTATTTCATTTGTTGCAATGGGGTGCTAGTATGTTGCTTGAGAGCTTGAAGGTGAATGTGGGATTGCAAGAATGGAAGCATGAAGTTGTGAAGAGTTGGAATGCATGTTGGAAGAATGAATTTGAAGAAAAGATGGAAGAAAACGACCATATTTAGGTCGGTCGTCCCAAGGGGGTGTTACAACTTGACTCCTAATGAGAAGTGTAATGCCTTTGTAGGTTCAGCCTCAGGGATCTACCAGGGATGTAAGTGCACCATGCGGGCATCCTCGACAGAAATTCCTTCACCGATGCTCAAAACATGCACCAAATGGGATGCAAGCAGCGGGCTTAGGTGGAATTAAACAACTAAACTTGGTTTTCTAAAGTGGAAAAAGGAAAAAGGGAAATTTGCACATGGGATACAAATTTGTTCCTATACATTTAAAAAAAATTAAATTAAAAGAAAAATTGAAAAACCCTTTTAGGGTACATTTTTTTCTTGTTGTTTTAAATTTATATTAAAAATAAATAAATTTGGCACCCATGGGGGGTACCCAAGGGTACCGTACTTGCCACATGTGGCAGGGCGACCCCTTGGGCCCCATCCCACCTGGAGCAGTGGTTCTAATGAGGGTACTACTCCTGCACTTTGGCAAGGTGATGGAACTTCCTTGGGCACTGCCCCAATTAAAATTTTTAATATAATATTTCAAATGACAAATTTTTTAATTATTTTTTTCTCAAAAAAATATGTTTTTTTTAAAATTATTTTCTCAAAAATAATTTTTTATATATTTTATTAAAAATTTAATAGTTTTTATGGATTTTTTTAACTTTAAAATAAAATAGCCAAATTTGTTTTTTTTTTTTGCAAAATAAAATAACATGCATTGTATTGGACATTTGGGGGATATTTTTTTTCTCCCAGCACCACTATATTTGGCAAGCCTCCATTTCTAGAGGTCTTTTGAAAAATTTGGAGGAGTTTTCTTTTACCCTACTTAGCCCCTCTCTGTTGGGCTTTTCACTTTTGTACCTCAACTTCTAGAGGTCATATCTCAACCATATAGTGGGCTTTTTCAGTGTAATTTTTCATGAAACAGGGTAGAATTTCAAGCTCTTTGCGGTGGTGCATGTTTTTTCTAGTTTTGGCTTATGTTTTTTTCTAGAATTTAGTTTTCTCAGTGTTGTTGTTTAGTTCTCATTTTGGAGACTTCAACGGGCCATATCTTCTACATCTAGACAAATTTTTGGGTGTCTTTTTTCTAAAAGTACATGTTTTTTTGGGTACTTCATCATGGTACTACCAATTTTATTTTCAATATGTAGTCCTTTTTTGGACATTATGGGCTCCCATTGTATGAATTTTTCATTATGTAAACACACTAAAATAAACTGTCATAATAGGTGTATCTTTTATGGGATCTTGCACATCACTTTGTGCCTTATTGTACTTGCACTATTTTATAAAGTACCATGAGGAGGTTTTATGTTTTTCCTTTCTTTGCAATCATACCTTTGTCAAGTGAGTATCCCTTCCACAACAACAACCTCATGTGTGTGTGACTTTTTTTTTCAAACCCTTTATATGTGGGTACTTTCATGTTTGCACATTCAGATGTTTCTAGTTCTTCTTCATACACTTCTTTCTAGCATTTAGTTTTAGTGTACCTATCATGCCTCTCCCTTTTAGCATTTTTTTAGGGGGGGTTTCTAATGTTGGTTCTAATGCTTCTTTGCGTTTGCGTTGAGTGAGCTATATATACAATATTTTTTCCTATGTACTTTCGGATGTAGTGTACATCAGTGGTTGGTTACTTGGATTTCGATGAGATGGATCATTTACCATATGGAAACTCTTGCATTCCTATTTCTGGAGGTTCTTGTTTTGGCATCACAACAGTAATTCTTCGACAGTGTTTGCAGCTTCTTCATGCTTCAATGGTGTTCTTTTTTGTTCATCCTTTGTTCCTATCTTTTGGGACAACATTGTTTTGTTTGGAGGCTTCTTCAGTCCTTCACTTGGCTTTCATCTCTTTTTGGAGTGGATTTTTTCCATGATTTTTTCTGTATTTCTCTGCATTATAGAGATCTTTTGTTTGTACATGGGTACCTTACATGGCCTTGTTTGTCAGGACCCATCATGTATTATTTTTAGGGTTTTTAGCTACTCCCTAAGTTCATCTTAAGGGGGGGGTGTTAGAGTAATCATGCATTAACTAATAATTAATTAATGTTTAATTGATTATTAGTCTAATTTATTCTCATGCACTTAAGCTAAACTTAGGATTACTTTATTATTTGACCTAATATTAGATCATTATGTCTCATCTCATGTGATGTTGACACTTGTCATGATCTAATCCCTTTCTCATTTAGGGTTTTCCTCTTATAAGCACTTAACCCTCATTGTAATTATGTTGAACTTCATATCTTCTTGAAAGTCTCTTGCTTCTGTAACTTTTTCTTGTTGAGGAATATTGCATTCTTTGTTTGCAATTCTCTTAGATGGAAGGTGTATTTGTTTTTTTTTTATCCCATGGCTTGTGGTTTTGTGCTCGTTTCATAATTCTAACAAAGAAAACTTGAAAAAAATGGATAAAACCTTAGAAAAGCTTCAAAACCTTATGAGTGTTGAATATATTGTTGGTATTGTGGTTCCTATCATATATAACATGTGGATAATACTTGATAATGAATTAGGAATAGAAATTTTGTGTAGCCTAGCTCATATCATTGACACATTCCTTAACATCACTTTGCCCCATCTTCACTCATCTCACAATATCTCTCTCATTTGTAGGAATGATTCGGTAAAAGAAGATACAATCATTGATAACCATAGTCTTCCTAACACCTCCCCTCCTTATAAAATGAATGCCTTGATGTTAGAAGTTCTAGTTGTGAACCATCATGAGAATCATGCTTATCTCCCTCTCACTACCTCTCCTACTAGGAAAGGTGTCCTTTTTTTATAAAACTATTTCAAAAGGCCAATTAAGGAATTGTGAAGGGGATAAGGTTTTCTTAGATTCTCCACCTTTATATCAACCAATTTTCGAACCAAAGAAAAATAACTTAAGTGTTACAAATCCAAGAAATATAAGATCCATGATCCTCTTGAACATCTACATGATATATTAAAACTATCCAAGATTGAGCATGATTTTTATACACTTTTATATTGGGGATTAATTGAGTTACCTTCTAAAAATGAACAATTATCAAAGAAACAAAGTAATAAAAACAAACCATATTGTGCATATCATAGAATATTTTGACACCACACTGATACTTATCATGGTTTACAAGAGCTATTGAGAAAATTTGAACCTCCTAGGGACCCAAATTGATTAGAATGCACACACTTTTCTCCTTGCCATGTGATAGTTGTAGAATCATAGTATGCTCACTACTACATGTATTAAATTTACCACAAATCATTTCCATATTGCAAGGAGCACATTCTCATCACCTATCTTGGCTCATCCTTATCCTATATTTGGGAGCTAAGGGGTTAGATAGACTTGTCCTATTACAACACTCATTGTTTCCCCTTTAGCTAATCATCTGTTTCCGTATATTATGAACAAGATTGGTATGAAGACAATTTGCTTTAGGTTGGCTCACATGTGTCATACTAGCTTTATGTCTTCTTTTCATGTTCTTTGTGTGATTGCATGTGTAATGTGATCCCTTGTACTATGTTTCTTGGTCTGTCCTTATGTTTGTGAGCCTACTTTGGATGACCCTTGTCACTCCATTGGTGAAAGGATACAAAGGAAGCAAATCAGGTGTGACATTATTCTATTTGTATATTCATTCTTCTATTTGTCGTAACCATTATCTTTTTATTTGTCTTTTTTTTCATTTTGGTGACAATGCAAAGCATTGAGACATTTATGTCTCTTCCATGTTGACCCAAAAGGCTTCTCCTTTGTTTTCACTCTATCTATGTGTCATTCTTCCTTTGTACTTGTTGTTTCATGATTTATTTGGGGAATGATGATGATTCTGGGCTCAATTATAACACTATAGCAAAGATATGCACTGAACCCAAATCCATGGATCCCTTATGTGTTATCTTAGGATTGCATATGGGGGGAAACCTCCTTTTCATGGCATAGATTTATTTGGAAACATATGTTTGGCATAGGGCTTTCCAAATAAGCTCTCATGTCTCTTTAATCTATTCTACTTAAGTTAATTGCTCACAACATGGTTTTTAGAAATTTCTTTAAAGTGGGAGGAATTATGCCTCCAACTTGTTGCTTGCTTGATGTTGTGACCTCTTGTTCAAAGTTTGGTCTTCTTATTTGATGGATGTGTATTATTTTTGGTGACATTGGGATTGATTTCCTTCAAGATTGTGACCTTTCTTGGCATATGACATTCCTCTTAATGGTAATGCTAGGGCTTACATTCCCTAAGGTGCAAATATTTTATCTCTCGACTAGTCCTCTCTTGATGGTGATATTGAGCACGATGTTCCCTAAAGTGAGACCTTTCATGAACTAAGAAAAACCCCTTTGACTATCTTAAACCAAAAAAATTGGCCAGTAAGCATTACACAACTTGCTTGGTGGTGCCTTTTGTTTCACAAGTGTCTAGCATAATGTATCTTGCTAGCCTTATGATTGTCATATGTGGCACCTTATAAAATTTATCAAGGAGTATAACTTTGGTATGGTTGAATTATGGGATCTTGTAGAGATAGAATGACTTGCCCATCACCACTTGTTTTGTGGGTACACACCTAGTGTATATCAGACTACACTAGACCTTGTGTGCTTCTCACTTGTTTGACCTCACCGAGTGTATGTCAGACTGCACTTATGAGCATGTTTTTCATGGCCACCAAACATAACACAATTTTCTTTCTTGTGGTGCCATGTGAGTGTGTTTTATGGAATTGGCATAACATGACTTTCTAGTTCATCTTTTCTTATATTAATTTTGACATTGTATGATGTTGTATCTTGTGTTGCTACATTTGTATGTCTCTTTGTGCCTTTGTTGGTTTTCCATGGGATCTTTCATCTTGGGGGCTTGATCATCTTCCTTGATCATTTTCATCTCATCTTTCCTACAATTGTACAATTAGACCTCTCTTGACTTATTTGTCTACTTTAGTGAGAGTTTGAGCATAGGGCTCATACTCTCACTAAAGTGGGGGCTAAATGTAGTGTTGAAAAATGTACTCCTTTAAATTTTCACACTATGTTTTCATCCCCTTAATTAATTGGACTTAATTAAGATTCTAATTTCCTAAATTATGCAATCCTAAGCCTTATTATTCTCATTTTTTGTAAGTAAAACCAACATTAAACAAATGCTAACATTATTTTAAACACCTTTCAAATTGTGTGCCCTAAATTTAGGTCCCAAGACCCATTCACCCAAGGGAAAATGGGTCCTCCTTAAGTGCCAAGACCCAATTTTTAATATTTTTTTAGTAGTATTTTAATGATTCAAATTAAAGTTTCAAATGTAGGCTTGTGGAATCTATTTTTTTGGAAATTAGATAAACACCTATAAATACATAGTTATTTTATCAATTCAAACTTAACACACTTTATGCAAGCATTCCTAAAGAAAATATTATTGTCCAGAGAATTGAAGAGAAAATTTATTAGTCATCTATAGTAGCATTCAAGATCATATCATCATGTCAAGATTCATGTGTGTTCATATTATGTTTTAGAGCTAACATTGTGATGTAGGTTTCAAGCATTCAAGCATCAAATCAAGCAATCATTCAAGTCAATTCATGCAAGATCAAGCTCCTTACAAAGATGTGTTAGAATTTAGTCCTCTAAGGGAAACCATTAAGGGTTTGGTGAGTTGTGGCATAACATTGTTCATTCATCAAATTCTTTCCATTTTGTCAATATTTCATCATCAATGTTTAATTACCAAACCAAGGTTTGACCAAGGAAAACCCGTATTCTCCCCCAAAAAAAAAAAATCCCTCTATTTGTATGTGTAGATTTGTAGGTGAAGAAGGACTAAAACTAGATCTAAAGTGTAATTTTGCAAAATTGTCAAATTTTTCATCAAAGTTGTCAAGCCACAAAAACTTGCCTACAAAATTTATTTCTAACTTTCTGATAGTGGAATCTAGAGGACTCAAGAGCTAAGATTTGGGATCAGAGGACTATGAAATCAAATTTTGGATCCCTTTATATAGATCCATTCACCCTATGGTAAATCTAGCTTGGCAGGACACTCAACATCCACTCTTGGTGACAGGTACACATCAGTTTTCCCTTCTCAGATTTGCTAAAAAATTATTGTTTCTATTTGTGCTATCCTTTAACTCCACATTTAAATTTTTACATCACATTATTGAGTTCATTAGGAATTTTATTTTCATCTCCCAAAAGTACATTTCAGTCATTTTCTGTCATAAGGAAAATTAGAGATCCCTCATCCCCATAGAGCTAACTCATCTCGAGGTCAAAAGTCAATTCTACCCTTGGGAGAGATCTCTCCTTTTCTAATGAAACTAAAGGAAACATAGGTGTGTTAGGTCATCCTTCCATTGTGGTGAACCCTTTTACTCCTAACCTATCCCTATTTTTTCTTCATTTCAAATCCAAACAAAATACATTAGTTCAAAAGAGATATGGCATCTCAAACCATTTCCAAAAAGATAAGAGTTGTTGTGCACAACAATATTTACAAAATTTCCCTAATACACCATCTCATGAAAATAGAGCCACCTTTTATAAAGCAAATTTTATTATTAAATGTCATTGCTTCAATTGACTACAACAAACCTTACAATAAGAAAAACTCATCTATCCAATCCCAATTACCGCTTGGTTTGAGATAAAGAATCCTCTTAAGGAAAAAACTTGCCTTTGCATCCCTACATCTATGTTGAGCCAACATCACATCATTGAGGTCGAGCAAGAATGGATGTCATTCTACCATATCTCCTAGAATTAAGAGCTTGGTAAATCCTTGGGCCTTGGAATGCCAATCCAAGCTGAGCAAACATGATCACTTCCTCCACACCCCCATAGAATCTTGGTTGATCAATAGTCTAGCAATCATGAGAACCATTGCTTATAGCTCATTCACATTTTGCAGAACCACCACAAACTAAGAAGAGATGTCAAAACTAACCCTATACTTTTCATGTGTGAAGAAAGCTATGCCCCAACATCATTTTTATTGGGACCAATGTGAGCCACTTGGATACCCTAAAGATATACTTCAATATTAAATTTGAAATGTCTCCCAAAAAGGCAATCTATTGTTTGGCATAGACCAGCCTTATGGGAGTGTCCATTTTTGTAAGCTCATTAGATTTCCTACAAACAAGCCCCTGTGAGAATTTAAAGAGTCTCACAAAGAAGCATTCCTCCTATCAAATCACAATTACTCCCCTTTCAATTATTAAATACAAGGAAACCACCATACCCGATATTAATCTGAATAAAATCCGTTATGAGTTCTCATTGATCCATTAGTAATAAGTGAACTAATCTAAAACCAAGGCCATTCTAGTACCACTTCAGATTAATAAATGATAGGAAGGCCATGAAAAATAAAGAGGCAACAATATGTCTCTCCCTCGATAGTGACATAAAGAGAGATTTCAAGTTCAACCCCAAATAGCTAAGTCAACCCAAGACACCTGACAACATTCTCCATAGATTAATGATCCACCCCATCGAACGCTACATTGGTTAAATGGTTCACATCCACATTTTACTCCCTGTAACAATGATTAGTCGAGATTTTTTTTTAAATTTCATGTTATCTTTGAGGCCACCTCAAGAAATTTTTGAATCTTCCACCTTGGAGTGTGTCCACTCCTGATTGTGTTGATGAAGATAATTGAATCACCCTCAATTAGCACCAACTCTATTTTTAGTTCTCTACATATGCACAAACCTTATATGAGATCCTAGAACTCTTCCTCATTATTGGTTCCCCTTAGGAGAGGTTTCGAGAGATAGCAAAAAGTTACACCTTTCCAATCTCTAATGATACACCTTTCTCTTGATGCTCCTGGGTTTCCCCTTGAAGCCCTATCAAAATTCAACTTATACCATCCATATTGAGGCACCCTCCAATCATCCTGATCTCTCAACTTCTATGCCTACCTACCCCCAAGCCCATCAATAAGGGGAATCCTTACTCCAAATCATTTTTTCCTCATATTTGAATCCCACTCAGTGAATGAAGAGTTTCAACTATTTTGATCACTCAACCTATTGTTTTCTATTTCTACCATAACAACCTCCACTTTATTTAGGAAGGAACACAAACCCATATCCTTGTCCTAAAATATCCTTTTGTTCCTCTCTTTCCAAATTTACATATCAAGATGGAAGGGCTAATAATCCAAATGCAAGAGAACACAACTAAATTTTTTCAAAATTAGCCATGACCTAAAAAAACTTAGAATGTAATTTGAGAGAGCACTCACCCATCCTAGTTTCATGCAAAGCCACCTCCAATGCTCTTACACGAAAGGAAATATCAACAACAAATGATATATTTTTTCCTCATTGCATTTGTAGAGAGAACATTTGGACGACCCCTAAAAACCCAATTTTCTAAACTTCTCAGTTGTCAAGATCTTTTTTTGGACAACATCCCAAGTGAAAGTGTTTACTTTGGGAATACATAGCTTATGTCAATAGAGATTGATTGGAATGAGGGTTCCTTCATTCTCTATGCCTCTCTCAAGCACCTTATACCCATCTTTTGTATTGTGTTGACCAATATTAGAACCATTCTAGACTATAGCATCCTTCCCCTCTCAACTGACAAAATTACTCTTTCCTTGAGGGCCTCCCTTAATTGCTCAACCTCACCCCTTAGCAAGCCAAATGAGTTTAGGTCCTTCCACAACCATCCAAGAACACCATCCTTTGAAAATTATTATAATTAATCCATTACATGCATTCCCCATATTTTCTTAAGTGTTGGTTTTGTTTGATCCATTGCATTGACCTTGTCTAAACAAACATATCCTCCCTATGAGTCCTAGAATAAGACAATTCTACCATCATGAACGTCCCACATAAGGTAATCAATATGAACGTCCCACATGAGGTAATCAATAATTTTCCAAACTTATGACCCATGGGGAGAATTTCTTGAGGCGAGGATGCTTGATGGCTCATTGCTAGTCAAATACTTATTGTGAATAATTTTAGCCCACTTTAGGTGTGACTCTTTAAACATTCTCCAAACTAAATTTTCTCAAAGCGCCTTGTTTTGAATAATTTACTTCCTGAGTCCCATACCTCTATATTCTTTCACTTTGCAAACCTTATCCCAAGAAACACAACTTTTTTTTTATCTAATGAGCCTTTCTAGAAAACAATTTCTCATTCGCTGACTCATTTTTCAGCTAGCCCCAATAGAGAGAGGAAGACAAGAAATTAAGAAAATGGGAACTATAGAAATAACCACCTTCAAAATTGTTATTATTCCTACCTAAGAAAACCAATGACCCTTCCATGAAGCAATTCAATTTGATATTTTATCTCCTAGAGGACCCCATAATCTATTTTTCCTAAGTCCCTTGGCCAAAGGAAGCTCAAGATAAGTGCATGGAAGCTATCGTTTCTTGAAACTAAGAGATTTGATGATTTCCTATACCTTCCTTTTGATGAGAAAAGTGAATTTTTGATTTATTCTTAGTGTCTTATTATCCCGAGGAATTTGAGTAAAGGATCAAAATTTCCTTTATTTTCTCTACCTCTTACCTCTTTGAAGCACCAAAAATTATTGTGTGAGAGAGCAAGAATGATGCTAGTCACTTTGATACCTTCTAACCTATTGATAGTGATGGCATGTCCAAAGGTTCTACCCAAATATTTGATCATTATCAAAAAGAGAAATTGTGACAAAGGGTCTCCCTTCTACGACCCTTTGGAAGCCTCAAATAATCCCTCTAGAGATCTATTAATGAGCATTGAATACTTAGGACTGGCTATGCAATTAAAAATCCACTCTAGCCATTGTCTATTGATTCCAAAGGCTTCCATCACTTTTAGAAGAAACCTCTAGTCAACTTGGTCATAATACTTTTTGATATCCAACTTAATCATCATACATTAATCCCTTATTTTCTGAATGGAGTGCATAGCTTCTTGTGCAATGATTACACCATCCAAAATAGATATACTCAAAACAAACCTCGTCTGTTCATTCAAGATGATAGTGGGTAAAAAAAATTAATCTATTCGCCAATATCTTGTAAATGGTGTTATAAAGTGAGATTGGGTGGTAGTCATCAAAAGAAGTCACTTTTTCCTTCTTGGGAATAAGTGCAATGAAAGTGTTGCAGACTTCTCTTAGAATCTTTCCTAATTTCCTAGAATCCTCTATTACTTCTACCACCTCCTTCTCCACAATATCCCAACACTTTTGAAAGAAATCGGTCAAGAATCCATCCAACCCTAGAGAATTGTCAAGATGGAGCTATCCTACCACCAATTTTATTTATTTTGTTGTAAAGCTTGCAGATAACATTTTTTCTACTCATTTGTGACTAGCTTGGGGATATTTTATAATATCTTACATTGAGCCAACAAATCAAATCCTTCCCATTTTTTAAGAAGGTCATTGAAAAAGCTTACCATTGCTCCTTTAATTGCCTCAAGGTCTTCCAAATCAGTCCCATCCACCAATATGTTTTTGATATTATATTTGATATTTTTGAGAGATTTTGTGCTATTATGGAAATATGTTTTGTTCTTATCCCTTTAATCCAAATTTCCCTAGATTTTTACCTCCAAAAGATATCTTCCTTTGTTAATACCTCTTCATACTCACTCAGTAGTATTTTTTATTTCATAACTATTTCTTGGTCCATACCATGGATGAAAACCTCCTCTTTGAGTTCTCTCAAATCCTCTTCTATGTTTTCCTTTGACTGAAAAATTTTGTTGAAGTGTATCTTATTCCAATCTTTTAGCTATTGTTTAACTAGTTTTAGTTTGGTTACAGATCTAAATTTTTTGGGCCAAACGTTTGTCCCTCCCCCCACTAGCTCTCAATTAAGTTGAAGAAGTTCAAGTGTTTCATCCACATTCTCAAATTTGAATGGACACCTGACTGCCTTCTTATCCCCTATGATGTTTAATTCGATTGGGAAATGATCTGACCCAGAATAGGGTATAATGCTACTCTCTAAACCAAATGGAAAGGCTCCTAGATCTCCCTTACATAGGAACCTATCATGTTTCTCAACAATGTTATTGAAAACTAGTGTCCCATTTGACCATGTGTAGGATCCATTATTCATTTGTATTTCCATGAGGTGATTCTTTTCGATCCGCTCTTTAAAATAAAGTTGGGTCTGGTATTTATTTTGCATCTCTCCTCTTTTGTCATAACTATGCAATACTGCATTAAAATCCCCTTCTATAATGTGAAAATAATTTGGAAAGGCTACAAGAAATTATTTTATTTTTTCTTCCTAGGTTTCCTTCTTTTTGATGCATGTTATGAAATAATAATTTTTTATTAAAATGAAATGTAATTTTTAAGTTAGGCTTCTTACCTTATAGGCCAACCATTGCTTGTTCTTTGCTATCCTTTCAACTATGACTGATTGAGATCTCTAGAGAGTGGAAAGTCCTCCTAAAGCACCTTTTGATTGCACCCATTCACCCTACCAAAGCTTCAACATCCTTTTGGAAATTTCCCCTTTGGCATTGGTCAACTTTGTCTCTAGGATCATAATGATATTTGCTTCTAATAACACCAACCAATGCTTGACTAGCTATTTTTTGTTAGGGGCATTTAAACCCCTAAAATTCCACAATAGGAGTCTTGAATGGCCCCTTGGGAAGGGGGGATCCCTTCCTTGATCTCAACATCCTTTTTATCTTAACTTTTCCTTCTGGATCCCCATAAATGCAACAATTTTCTTGATTTATCTTCCTTATTATCCTCTTCTTCTCTTCACAATCTGAGGAGGTTTTTTGAGAGTCCTAGCTAATGCCCAATTTATTTGTTCCCTTTAAAGGTTCCATTGTTCCTTTGACCTCTTTAATTTCTTTAGTGGAACACCCCCATCATATACTTTTGTCTCTTCCTCATTTCTTATCTCCTTAGAGCCTGATTCATCCCCATTTGAATGAGGGTCCAAGCTCTAGTCCATCTCTACCTCCCCAAGACCAAGATATTGATTATTGGTTATCCCAAATAGTTCACATGCAACATCTAGGATGAATGCATTGTTGGTTATGGCGTAATTATGGATTCCTTTGATTGTTACATTGAGTGGGGGGCCCTCTCTAACCTCTATATTTTCCTCCTTTCCCTCATTTAGGGCTGCTACATCCACATATCTTATTCCCTATTTTTTCCAAGAGGAATCCTTTGTAATTTTTGTATTCTCTTTGTCCACCATTTCGTTTGGTGGTGAGTCTCGACTAGAATCTATTGACTTCTCTGCTAACTTTTCCCTATCCTCTTCCCTTTCCTTCTCCAGAACCTAAGGGGAATTGTCCCTATCTTCCAATTTAGATTGATCTCTACTGGTCCTTCCCTTCGAATCGACCATTGGTTTTCAAGCTCTACCCTTTGCTACCACCTCCTATCTCTATTACAATGTCTAGTTCCTCCCAAAAACTCATTGCTTTAAGTCAAATTTCAAACATAGTCTATAAAAAATTCCAAACTCTCCTTCCACCAAGTCCACATCCATTCTTACATAGGATTCCAATTCTTCTCCTATCTATCTCAATGATTCTTTATTCTAGTATCTTGTTGGAAAATTTTCTAATCTTATCCACATTAGTGTATTTCCTATTTTTTGTGTTATCTGATCAAAGTTTGGCTACAAGTCTTTGAGGTAGAAGCACAAATTATCCATCATTAACAAACCTTCTTTCAGGATCTCATTCTTCAATTTCATTGTGTTACACTTAATTAGGAAGAAGCCATTAAGGATCGCCCTAACCTTGACCTCTACCCCCATTCAGCCCTCCACCATTTTATGACATTATTTCTAGATGGGCACCATCTAGCCCATTTAACAGATAAATCCCATTCTTTTAATCATACCCTAATGAGTTGTAGGTTTTTTTTTGAAATGATAATTTCCTTACTATGTGGAGGTTTCCAAAATTCGCGTTCTTGTTTGGTTCCCCCTCCATACCATTAATTTTGAGTCCTCTAAAGCCTATGGTTTCTATTTTCCCAAGGTTTCTTAGTGCATAGAGTAGTCCAATCCTCCTTCCATGGTTGGGGATTCCAAGGTTTCTGACCCCTAGAATCCCATTTTCTCTCGTCGTGAAAGGGGAATATCCTCTATCGAAAACTCCTACACATATTTTTTCTTCCATTTCTTGCTTGGCTCCTTAATTGGCCATTCCTTTCTATGTATGTTCAACGAGGACTACTAATCTAGTTTCATTGCCATGTCATTAAATGAAAAGCTATTAAATTCTACAATTGCAGAACACAAAGCATAATAAAGAGTATTACCAAAAAATTAGGCTGTCTTGTGATGGATATGATTGATTTGGAAATGGAATGCTAGCTTGGAAGCTTTAATATTGCAAAAGAGAAGAATCACAGGAGTTAAGAGTGCTTGCTTCAAGACTGCAATAATGACTATAGAGATTTCAATAGAGTTTACGGTCCATGTGAGAAAAGAGAGTTTTTCTTGCGTGAGAGAGTAAGAGACTTATAAATTGATTATTCTAATATTTTAATTAAGTAAATAATTAGTTGTGGTACATTTAGGAGATCCAGTTTGTCACACTAGGTAATTATTTGGGGCCACTTGTAAAGTTGTATTGTAACATTGGGTTAATTATTTTATGTGTGAGAGACATAGGATAATTATTTACTATTTGGGGAATGATATTTAATAATAATGTGAAAACTTAGTACCTAATATTAAATGAGGGATCAATGGTTTTTTGTTCTCATGGTTTCAAGGAACATGGTTTTATCTTACCAATTGTTTGTATTTGTGTGAGCTTGTGTCTATGAAAGAAAACACATGTTTGGTGGTTATGGTTGGTTGGGTGAGTGGGTTTTCATGGTATTGAGTCTTTATGAGGAGTGCAGATGTGAAGCATGACATGTGATGTGTGGATTCATGCTTGGAAACATGGAGGATGCATAGGAAGGGCTTGATGTTTTAGAAATTTTCATTCTAACTCTGTAAGTGCACACATTGTTTTATTGTTGAATAATAGATGGAGTATGGATGCTTTTGGAGGCTGGGTTTTTCCTTCTCGAGGGTTTTCTTAGGGTATATCTTGTTTCTTTGCATTATGGCTATTTTGTAAGCTTGAATGCATGTTTTTCTCTCATTAGGTTATGTAACATGTAGGTATTATGCATTATTTCCTAATAGCCAATACATTGTACTATTGTTTAGAAGAATTATATGGGTGATCCCATAATAGTGGTTTACAATTTTTGGCCAAATTGGACACTGAAATTATTATTTTTAACTAAATCTTCACATTCGGGCACCTATAGCGGCTAAACTGTGAGGAATTTGAAGATGGTGCAAACTAGAGTCTCATCAAATTTTGCCTGTAGATTCTAAAATATTTTTATCAAAATTTTTGGAATCAAATTACACTTCTTTTTCCATCTCCCATGAAAATAGATTTTTTCAAAAACAACATTTTTAAAAAGTGACACACAGTATAACACATAACTTTTTTCCATGAAGGATAAAATTCTAATTCTTTCAAATTTAGATGTAACTCTAATATCTAGTGCTTCCACTTGGTTAGATAGATTTTTATTGAATATTTTTTCCTTAATCAAGTTTCAAAGTCAAACGAATTACAATTCAGACATAGCACTGTATAATGCGTAACCTTTATGTATATGTCAAAAAAATTTGTTGGATCAGGACTTCAATATCTGCACTCATATTTTTGAATTTTTTTTGATAATCTTCTATTTTTCCACATGTGAAGAACAAAGAAATTCATTTTCAATGAAAACCTATGTTTAATAAAAATTAAAAACAAATACATAATAAAACCAAAACATATTAAAATTATATTCATTGGATAGCTTGTTCTGAGGAATACCATAATCATTTGAAATAAATTTTAAATGAATTCATTTGATCCCCCAAAATCTAAATCAAAAGTGATTTTTTATTAGCATTTTGATAGGTGTAAAGGAGATGCATGTATATGTATGGTTTAAAACTAGCGAGGTTCTATCCAAGGGGGTTTGATATAAGGTGATTTGATCAAACCCTCTTCAATTGGAATCCTTTAAATGGAACTTTTTAAGGCTTAAATCATTATAGTTTCTAAAAATATGTGATTTCAGCTAAAATTTGTTCCTCTCAGGAATTATAAACCACTATTATGACAACACCCATATAGAAATTTTGCATTTGTGGTCCCAATAATAAATAAAATATATTGAACTCTTCAAATGTGGGAAAAATATTTTATGATAAAATATTTAAAATATATTATTGAAATAAATACTAAAGCGAGTTCAAAATATAACATGAATTTTCCAAGTACACAATTTTCAACATTACAACATTCTATAATATGTGGAATATTATTCCATATCAAAGGGATCTAGTCACATAAATGGTTTTAGGTGTCCCTTAAGCAGGTTGATATCTCTCATGCCAAATTAAGGTTTGGGTGACTTAGGGTTGTCTAATATCACAAGTTTCTATAATAATCACATTTTATATTCTTACAACAATAAAAGAATGTATTACATGATTCAACTACCTCATTAAAAGAATCAACTTTACTTTGAAACCATCTTTGGAAATCATCCTATTTTTTTTTTGTTAATACACTTATGTCAAAGGTTGCACAAATGATCAACTGTAATTGGATAGATGAACATAAGGAAGCACAAGATCAAGAGGTTGTGATAGAAAGCAATATGATTATCACTAGAAAAATTAAAAAGACTTGAAATCAAACCAATTATTCCAAGTTCTATTGATCATCTCTTGTAAACAGTGGTTGAATAATGTGACAAATATGAAAATATAGTTTCAACAGAATGTTCCAACTCAAAAATGTTAGGGGAATATCACAAAAATGCTAGTCATTTTACTAGAAATGGCTGATTTAAATTACTTCCTCCACTTGAAAAGGTTTGTCTTATAGATACCTCATGAATATAACTTGAATAACTATTATTCCTTCCATGCAATAAGAGACCAATATGCGATAAATTGTTAGTATATACTTCATACTATGTAGTTCATGTCTTCTTCTCGAAAAAATCAATAGAATTTTTCAAGTAATCTTGAACATATTTGAGATGATATTTATGGTGAGTTTATGACATGATATTTTTAATATAAACCTATTTATGCTGAATATATAAATATATATTCAATAACTATGTATGTGTTTGTGGAATTGAAGAGTTGAAAAAGATCATATAGCTGAAAAGAGGAAAGCTTAGAGAATCCATAGAGGGAGTCACTAGTGGTATCTTATTTCCGAGACCCTATATATGCCCCTACATCAACAAATCATACGAAGAGTTAGATTTTCATCTACCTCATAAGCATTGCTCAAATTCTATAACGAAGAAGAACAACCTTCTATATTGGACATCGAAAGAGCTGGATGATTATATCATCTATATCTAAAGGAATAGAATGTTTCCCAAAAATCTAGAGAGCTGAATAATGATTACACAATGGATGAAGATGTATTGCCCATTCATTGAGATTTCATTTCATGTCTGATGTGTAACTTGACCTTCAGTGTACTTTTCTACAAGCTTCATGAAAAATGAGCTTTGTTGGAGGAGTTGCGATGGAGAATCATATTCCACAATTCTGCCTGCATAACCCCCTGATTTTTAGTTTTGCTTTCTGATGTTAACTGAACAAAAGTAAAGAGATTAGTATGCTGACCGAAAAGATTCAACGTACCTTCATTGAGCACTAGAACCAAGTCAGCGTCCATTATAGTAAAGATTCGATGTGCTATAGTAATAACTGTGCTTCCAGCATACTCTTTACGAACTATGTCGTGAATAAGAAAATCTGTTTCAGTGTCTAGTGAAGCTGTAGCTTCATCCAGAACCAGTATACGATTTTTCCGAAGCAGAACCCTTCCTAAACACATAAGCTGCCGTTGACCCATACTCCAGTTTTCTCCATTCTCACTCACTGCTAGCATAGAAAGAATGAGATTACATTAATGCCCATGAATAACCAAGGTGGGTTTATGGAGAAGCCAGTAAGTTCGAATGGTTATAGAGAGTCTTTGAAAGGATTTCAACACCCAAGGATAAAAAATTAGAAAGTAGATCTGTATCTAAATCTAGAACCTAATAAGCGTCAACAAAAATTCTATTGAGCATATTAGAATTTGGAGGACTCACCCTTTGAATACAATTTTCCTTCCTCTGCATGGACAGCTCTTTCAAGTTGGCATTTTCTCAAAACCTGTAATGAAGAGAAAATAATCGTTCTATGAAACATAGACACCAAAAGAAAAATATGGTCAAAGTTTGGGTTTTATGTTATTGCACAATGCAACTCCACAAAACGGACCTCCCAAATTTCAGTGTCAGAGTGCTCTTCAAGTGGGTCTAGATTCACCCGTATGGATCCCTCGAACATAACTGGATCCTGAGGAATTATACTTATCCTGGACCGGAGATCGTGCAGGCCCACTTTTGTGATATCAAGGCCATCAATCATAATTTTTCCCCATGCAGGTTCTACAATGCGAAAGAGGGCTTGGATGAGAGTGGATTTGCCACTACCAGTACGACCCACAATCCCCACCTTCTTCCCACCTGGAAAGCTACATGTGATGCCTTTTAAGATGATTGGTAGATGCGCCTGATAGCGGACCTGTATATGTTCATCTTGGAATTAACCTAAACAGATGAAGTTCCTAAATTAAAATTGAAATAACAGGGGATAGTGAGATGTAAAGCTTTGCTGGTATTCACCTGTAAATTGTCAAAATCTACAGTTCCATTTGATGGCCAATCACAGTTTAGCCGACTTTCTTCGATGAGTAATGGTGCCTCACTCGGAATTTTACAATATTGCAAGATTCTCTCCACAGAAATCATTGTGTTTTCCACATTGCATAGGTTGTATATCACCTCAAATTGCAATGCTGTCAGATTCAATCCATATGTTACAGCTAGCCCTGCAACACCTGCAAACCCCTGATGAAAATTAATCTTCATATGCAAGCAAGCAGTTTTCTTGTCTTGCACATTGAAAATATTTGTATCCGGTAATAACGCTTACTTGGATCAACGGCGCCCTTAGGAATGTTCAATAGAAATACCAAACAAGAAGAAAATATGAAGTTTGATAGCAAGTTCATTCGAAGGCCAAGCCATTCCCGGGATGCAGAGCTATGGAAACGGACTCGTGAATAATCGTCAAGTAAAGTGAGATTGGTATTTATGAAGTGATTTTCTCGATCAAATGCTCTTATAATGGATGCCCCAGAGATGGACTCTGCAAAAAGGTTTATAATTGGAGCTTTTTGAACACCTATCAGACGGGCCAACTCTCTTGCTGTCACTATGTAGTATTTCTGCATGCATAACAATAAAGAACAGTCCATTAGATGTATAATGGTATTGATCTATTGCAAATTCTTTGAAGACACAAGATCTTTTTTGGCTTCTTCCCTCAGCCAAAGAACAGTTGGGTCTATTCCCCTCCTTAGCAAGAAAGGGTCTAGCATGGAAGGGATTTGTGGGATAAAGATAAAAAATAATTGGTAACTTTACTGAATTTTGAACCATATTCAAATGAATAGAGGCCATCCACTTTGACTTCAGAATATATATGACCATCCACTTCGACTTACAAAATAATTCGAACATTTAAAAATGAAAAAAATTAACCTTAAAAAGGTAATCCCAATAATTGTCTTTCTAAACAGTCATGACTCTCGTCTCTGAAACCCCCTTTCAGTTGTAGGAATGAATCATTTCGAATTAAATACTATTTTTGGAAAGTAATAGAATAGGAGGGTATTGAAGATATTTTTGTAGGCAATGGAATCGACTCCTAGCTGAGGGGATGGACATAATTGCCCTCCTTGAAACCCATGAACATGAGAGCTGCAAGGTTCCGAACTTTGAAGGTTACACAAAGATGTCAGTTTGGAATGAGCTAACCGAAAGCGGCAAGGGATTTGGAGGGGTAACAATTTTAGTAAGAGATTCTTAGGGAAAAATCATACAAGTTGAAAAGGAAGATACGAATAAGTAGTACATATGGATAAAAATAGAGTTAAAGGAGAACATAATTTATCTTGTTACTTTGCTCCCCATGGTTCAAAATTCTACAAGAAGAAGAAATTAGACAAAGAAGACCCATATGCAGCCTTGAAAAAGGATATAACAGCATATAACCACAAAGGTGAAATCATTCTAATTGGAGATTTTAATGCTAGAACTGCAAATAACCAGTCTCTTTGCCTTGATATTGAGATGGGAATAGGGGACAACCCTTTATGGCTAGAAGAGGAAGGGAATCAAAAGTGGGAAAGATTATCTCAAGATGGAAACGGAGATATCACATAGTATGGGGCAGAATTATTAGGAATGTGCAGCTTGTATGATTTAATTATATGCAATGGTTTAAAAATGTGGCCTAGTTCTGGTAACATCACATGTCACACATACAATGGTTAAAGTGTGGTGGGCTATGTTATAAGCTCAAAGAAACTCGTGACAAGTTTAATAGAAATAGAGGTAAAGGAGTGTCCCATATAAATGAATTTTGATCACAATCCAATACAGGTGAAAATCAGCATACAAAATGGTACTCAACGGCAAGAGATGACACAACATACTGAAAAGAAAGAGGTTACTCAAGGTTCAATCCTTTTGACGCAGGAAAACCAAGAAACCTTCCGAACAATGCTAGAAAAACAATTGCACGAGGTGGGAACTAATGGGATGTTCAACTCAAATAAAAAAAGTATGGACAACACCATGTTGACCTCTATTATTCTCAAGGCCCTCAACTCTTGCAAAAGGTCTAGGCCTAAAAGAAGTGATAAAAATAGCTTTCCAGCTAACCCATGGTACGATGAGGATTGTAAAGCAGCAAAGAAAAGGGCTAAAAAATGGGGTAATAACAAAGAATATGTAAAGCTAGTCATACTGAAAAAAGAAGTGTATATGCAAACTAGAAGGAAGGAGTTAATATTGCTTGGGAGGCACAATCGAAGGGGTTTTTGGAGAGAATTGCAGCAACAAGACATGAATAAAGAGAACAATATTATAGACCTTGAATGGTTAGAGTATGCAAAGCAACTTTATGAGAGGGGGCAAGATAAAGACAACCCTCCAATAATTAACTCCTCAAGGGTTAAAATTTTTTCTTCGGATAACATTAAAGAAGGAATAAAAAGGTTGGCAATGGGTAAAACTCGTGACATAGATTGTTTATAGGAAGAACACTTAAAATGGGGATTGGAGGCTCTCACGCCTCATATTAAAAAAATATTCAATGAGGTCCTTCAGTATGGGTTTCCAGCAAATTGGACAATTAGTGTTGTCATCCCCCTACTCAAAGGTGGTGACATCAACAACCCTTCAAATTACCGCACTATAATGATCAACCCTCCTTTTGGTAAACTTTTTGGGAGCATGATGGAAAAGCAGATCAGTGTTTGGGCAGAAAAGGAGGGAAAGCACGCAAAAGGGCAAGCGGGCTTCAAGCCAAAACATTCTACTATTGATCATTGCATGACTCTTAGACACTTGATCGAGAAGGTCTAGGATAAAAAGGGAGAGGAGGTTTTTTGCTGCTTTGTTGACTTTAGGAAAGCTTTTGATACGGTTCCTAGGAGCAAATTATGGAGTAGGATGGAAGAATTGGAAATTCCAATACACTATAGAGCTGCTGTCCATAGGCTATATGAACAAGTTTGGGCCAAAATTCGAACCAAACAAGGATTTTTAGAATGTTTTGGAAGTGATATCGGGGTCAAGCAGGGATGCCCTTTATCCCCTACATTATTTGGGATATACATTGACAAATTAGAGGAGTGGATTGATAAGTTTGGTGGTGGTGGGGTCTACTTGACCAATTTGTGTTATAAAGTTGCTTTTATATGCAGTTGATCTTGTCTTAATGGAAAAAACAACACAAGATTTGAAGGAACACTTAAAAGCGCTAGAGCTCTTTTGTCATCAGGTGGGGATGCAAGTGAACACTACCAAAACTAAGGTCATGATCTTTACCTTGAAGAGAAAGAAGGTTCATAGGGAATTTGTTTTTGAAGGCAGCCCCTTGGAGGTGGTCAATGAATATAAGTATCTTGGCCTTGATTTTCACAACAAACTCAGTTGGGAAACATGTAGAGCAAAGAGGATACAAGCGGGATGGAAAGCTTTGCACTCACTGCAAAATAGATGTAGAAGGGCCGAGCTATGGGATTGGAAGACAAAGAAAACTCTTTTTGGGCTTTTAGTTGTTCCAGTGGTACTATATGGATGTGAAGTTTGGGGTAGCAACACCTCAGCAAAAAAGTGGAGACAGATAGAGAGATTATAAAAACATTTAATCACACATAGTCTCAAGATTAAATCTACTATCCCTTACGAGATTGTTCTAGCTGAGGCCGGGGCTTTCCCTATTGAAGTGTCTGCTATGTTTCGGTTGCTAAGCTATCTAAGAAGACTAGATAACATGGAGACTCATCGTTGGCCAAAAATGGCAGCTAATGAAAAATTAGATAGAAGAAAGAGAATGTAGATGAAACAAAATATCAAATGGATGAGCAAGTGGGGTATTAGCATAAGTGAGTGTCCAAATAACAATAGGGAAATAAAAAGGTATGTGCAAGGAAAGTTCAAAGAAAGCATGTGGAAAGGGCCACTTGGGAGGAAGAAGGAATACTATGTCAAACATTTTAACCCCACACATGACCATACACAAAAGACCTACATCAGAATGGAAATAAAATGCAAAGCAAAAATGTTGATAGCTCAATTAAGAACAAGTTCGCACCAGCTTAGATGCGAGACCGGAAGATGGATGATACCTAAAGAGGAGTGGGTAGATAGAAGATGTAAATATTGCACTCAAGAAGTGGTTGAGACAGAATGGCACTACATCAAGGAATGTTCGGCTTACAAGGACATCCAGATCAATTATATTGAGACATTAAAAGGGAACAACTTGGGTGATTTGTTTGAAGAAGAGAAGATAATAAGGTTTGTAAATTTTCTGGTCAAGACACGCAGCAGAAGATCCAAGATGTAGAAAGAAAAAGAAACATAGGTTTTTGCATTTTCTGGGGTTCAGGTTTCTTCCCTGGTTATCTGTGGGTCCCATAGGCTGCTTGGCCTCGTGGATGTGATTAAAAAAATTTATTCATTCATTCATTCCTCTCATAGCAGCTAGTCAACAAAGCTCCATGCTCTGCCATTTTTAGGTCCTTTGTCACAAAAACCAATACTTTTATCACAAATCTACAGCTATGTTTTCTATGGAATCGTATTGTCTAGTTGAAATCAAGGGCGTCTTGTATTTCACTTGGAGGTCTCCTATTTCGATGCCAAATCTCCTTTTTGGCTACACCTACTTCATTGCTAAAATGACATTTATAATAGGTTCAACCGCCTTTTCTGTCACATCTCATTTAATTAGCCTAGTTTAATCACTGGATTATTGTACCGATTATTTAAATGAAGACAATTAGATAGACAATTTGAATATGTTAAGTATTGTTGAAGTATAAATAGGAATGGATATGTTGACAATCAACTGATTGTGCAAGTGATGCAACTATTTCTTGACTGATGTTGATCTGTTGTTAATTTAGTGTTGATATGCTTATTAGTCTTTGTAGGAGTTAAGTTAGGAGTTGATTACTCTGTTTTGGACTATTGTTACTTTGTAGTCTTCATAGGAGTTAAATTAGGGGTTTTTGGTGGATAAAGGAGATAGTTGGTAATGTAGGGAGGATTTTTTGTTTGGTGAATATAATGATCAATTTTAGAATAATAAAAACAGAGTATAGTTTGAAAAGGAGTAAGAATCTCCATATTTTCTTTGGTCTCTATTCTATTGTGCTTATTTCCTTTGTATCACAGAGGGAAAGTTTGTTAATTTGCAAGATCTGAGGATTTTTCTGCATTAGTTTGGTATCAAAGCATAGGTCACGTGTTTGAACCCCTCACTTGTGCTGGGGGGAGCGGGGAATTGTTGCAAGGTGTGTGCCCTTGGTCTCCTTGTGTTGTGTAACATAGTGCTTCGATTCATGACATGACTTAACTACCTCCCGTGGATTCATTAACTCTAACGGTTCTATCAAGCATTAATAGGTTGATCTTTTGGTGCAATGACAATCGTCTTTGCAACAATTGGCATCAGAGCAATTCACTCCTCTGCTTGTGAGCCATCATGCTATATAGCAGTAGTAGTTTTTGTCTTTGTTTTTTCTTTTTTCCTGTGAACATCTTTGTTCATTACGTGTATTCAATTGAGGAGAGTTCAAAACCTAGGAAAAAGAATGATGAGGTTAAATACTTATCTTGTGAGAAAAAGGTATTTTGAAAGAGGAAAGACATAGAGGAAAGGATTAACCAAGGGATAGACCTATTAGAACTAAGACAAATTAAATCCCTTGAAGAGTTGGCAAGAATATTAGTGGATAAATTAACTTTAAATGTGATTTTCGAAGAGTTCCAGAAAGAAGAGAGGGATGTAAGGGTTGAAGATGAAGAGATGGACAAGTTGGATGAAGAGATGGACAAGTTGGATGAAGTTGTTGAATTGTGTTACCCTGAAAAAGGGGAAGGTATTATAGATTACAATACACGAGAAGAAGAGTTTGAAGATCGCAATGAAGAGGAATGCAACCTGTCACAAAAAGAGGCCCAAAATGTTGTAACAATGGAAGTGGTCCACATTAGAGAGGAAGCTACAACGAAGATGGAGATATTTGGGAGCCCCATATGTGATGAAGTCTTATTAGTTTTTGATAACACAACCAATCAAAAGCAGCTAGAAGAATGTGAGAAGATAGAGGAATGTCTAGTGAATCCCATGATTAATGGAAAAAGAGAAGAAATGGATCATCCCTTTTTTGGAGAAGAAATGAGGATGATTGAGAGAGAAAATAGAGAAATGTTCTTTTGTGGCATAAAAGAGGACAATGTAAAAAATGAGTTGTTTTGTGAACAATATCACATTGAGCTAGCAAATGAAGTCCACCTCACAAAATATAAAATGGAAAGCATGCCTAAATGGCATAATGCAAAGGAGGATGCACTTATGGGAAATTTTTATTCCTTTAATTTTATTTTTGTTTTTAATGATTTATGTGCAGGTGCAATAAGACCCAGTATAAGTGATGCAAAGAGCAGTGCCAATTTTCAGTGGAGGAGGACTACTAAGCTTTCAAGTAGCTGGGAAAAGAGGAAGGGATTCAATTGGCAAAGGAAGAGGATATTTATTCCAACAAGAGGCTGAAAATGAAAGAAGAAAAAATATGATGATTTGCAAAGATATCTAATTTGGTGGAAGGGAACATCGTGGCTTGGTCCTTCAAGTCAAAAGGATGGTTCTACCATCTATTTGAACCTCTTAAGTACAACAAGACAAATCCACAATATGACTTTGAACCAGGAGGTTCAGAAATTCTAAAAGATGGGGAGGATGATGCAACTATTTCTTGATTGTTGTTCATTTGTTGTTAATTTAGTGTTTATCTATTGTTGGTCTGCTTATTAGTCTTCCGAGGAGTCAAATTAGGAGTTGATTACTCAGTTTTGGACTATTGTTACTTTGTAGTCTTCATAGGAGTTAAATTAGGGGTTTTTGGTGGATAAAGGGGATAGTTGGTAATGTAGAAAGGAGTTTTTTTTTGGTGAATGTAATGATCAGTTTCAGAATAATAAAATCAAAGCATAGTTTGAAAAGAAGTAAGAATCTCCATATTTTCTTTGATCTCTATTCTATTGTACTTATTTCCTTTGTATTACAAAGAGCAAGTTTATTAATTTGTAGGATTTGAGGATTTGTCTACATTAGCAAGTATGATAGAAATCAATAACATTCTCTCAGGTTGGAGAGAGAGAGAGTATCATCATAAACAAGATTCTAGTCGGTGGAGGTAACTTGCTATGATGGAATCAACACAAAAACTCAACTAAATTCATGTAGTTAGGTTATGTGTATGCGAATAAGATTAAAATTTTTGGCTTGCAATATATAGTGCATAAAGATATTGTATGAAAATGAATTAGCTTTAAATAAATCTATGCAAATTAATAATCTGGAAAGCTCGTATCAATATTGGGTTATGAGCCAACTTAGTGCAAGAGTGTGCTATATGTAATTCCTAGAAAGCTTATGGCATTTGGCTTGATATCTGCCTGCAGCATTTGTTCAAACAATTAGATAGCCTGATGTCCTAATCCATGTTGTGCACATTATATCAACAAGACAACTCCCCACAAAGGCAGCCATCTCATTTCCATTTTCGATAATGCATGCATGCACGCACTTCTCCTGTTCCAGAATTGCAATGCTTGCAAAAGCCTTTAAGGTGCTCGGATAAGGGAATAACTCTACCTTAACCCTTTTCTCTAAACATTCTCCGAAATAGCTTCACAGCCTCCTCGCCCTGAACATCCTGTGCATATCCAGAGATCATAGCATTCCATGACACAGCATTCGCTATGGATTCACCCGAATAATTTTTTGATGCTTCACCGAGAACAAATCCAACAGTCATCTCGTTTAGCAATCTAAATCTAAATTTTGTCATTCTGTCAAATACATGGCGGACAACATCTACACTCTAGCAGTTCGCATCGGGTTTGTTCATTCAAACCATTCTGTGAATATCCTGCAACCATTGCATTCCATGAAAAAACATCTTTGAGGCGTCTCTCTCTCCCTCTCTCCCTCCCTCTCTGCGGCCCTCCGTCGGGTGGATTTCTTCAGACGCGATGTGCGTGCATACCTGGGGTGAGCTTTTTATTTTATTTTACCTGCCAACTGCGTCTGCTTATAATTTTCTTAGGAATTTAAGAGATAATGGACGCCCATCCATTCATTTCCCTGCGCCATTCCTCTCATTTAATGGCCGTCTCCCCAGCTGTCCTTCTCCCTTTCCTGAAATTTTGTATTATTTTGTTTTGTTTCTAGTATTGGCCGCGTGGGATGTGACAAAGTAGAATTCGGGACTGCCTTCAAGAAGAAATTGTTGGGTGATCGCTACTCCAAACACTATCCATTCAAGATGAGATTGTCTAAGGTAAGTTTCATTCAATTTTTGTGTTCAATCAGCAAGAAGACATTGTTATACAATGATACATGCGCGGATAATGTGAAATAGATAAATCTTCAAGGTAGTAGAACCAGGAGGATATAACATTTTTTAAGGCCTCTTCGTACTTTTAGAAAACTCTTGAATTATCAGAAATTGTGGGAAAGTTCAAGGGACGAGAGTTATCTTATTTGCAATCCCCTTACCAGGAGAAAGGAGATGGAAATCAACATTTCATGGATATTATTTTATTTCTTAGTTAAGATAATAAATTTAAGAAATGTGAAGGGAAACATGTCATAACAGAAGTTGATTTTTTTTTTTGCCCAGACTCTATAATCTACTATAAGCTGAATGGTTTCAAATAAAATAACAGTTATTTTTGATCCATTTTCTATTCCACCATATAACGATATGTCTTAACACTTAAGGGCAAGGTTGTTCATCTCAAACAGAAAATTTCTTGCTAGAGGAAAATTTGACAATATCTAAGAGAAACATACCTGGTACCATACAATAATTGCCAAGACTAGTATGGATACGGCAAACACCTCCCATGAAACTTGAGACATAACAGTAATTATCCCCAGTAAATCTATCACTGAGAAAGCTAGCCTCCCCAAGTTGAAAGGAAGTGTCCTGTCGACTGCGGTTTGATCCGTGGATACCTATCAATTCCAATGATGTACTTTGAATTAGCACAAATCAATGAATTTACACTCTGTGTTTGACACTGTAGCATTATATATCCCTTAACTGATATATATGTGAAGCCAAACTACAGCCTCTTTACGGAAGTACAAATTACAGACAATATTCTCAATGGAATGAACAATACCAACAACAGATAGGGAATGCATAGGATGAAAGAAGAAGGATTTTTGTCAAAGCAAGTATATCTATAATTCTACATAACAACAAAATGCAAACTGTTAAAGGAATACTGAACTGACCCGATTTAATATGCGACCGGTAGGAGTTGCATCAAAGAAGGCCATCGGTGCATGGAAAATACTACTAAGCATTCTCACAAAATACAGTTGTGCTGTCTGAAGAGCAACTTTTGACAGAACTACAGAGCGCAACAATACACAAAAAGCACTGCCCACTGCCAGTGAAATATACACAAAAATGAGAAAAGAACTGTCAATGATTTGTTTGTTATCTATCCTTGTGGGAGATTCAGATGCCATCCAATAGTTACTACAGATTTCCAATATTTGGAATAACACGTGAGCCACTAATATTACAATGATTAGGAGGCCCTTGTATACTGCAGTTAGATAGGACCAGTAAATCTGAAAACTAACTGTCCCTCGCTCCTTCTCTTCAGCCTGCACAATCTGTTCTTTCTTGAGCCTGGAATCCTCTCCTCCATTTTCACTACCATTCTTTTCTATATTTTGTACTGGATTCTGGATATTCAGGGTACCTGCTGGCTTGCAAGAGTTTTCAGGTGCTATGTGTCCCTTACTCATATGTTCACTCAGTTGCTCCTGGCCACCACTATTAAAACTGGATTCATTTTTTAATGCATTAACAGCCTCTAAAGCTTGATTATGTGAACCAATCATTCTTATAAAATCCATGCCTTCTCGGAGAAGATTGTTGTATTGACCAGCCTGAGTGACCATTCCATCTCGCATTACCTGTTTGAGGATTTGACGTAATTTCTTAAGAATTTTTATGACAAATATTTTTAAAGATACGACAAAAAATACTAGCAGGCATGGATTTCTATATAAGATGAGGCTTACTAGAATGAGGTCTGCAGGAGGTAAGAATCCAACTTGGTGAGTCACATATAATATGGTCTTTGATCTCATAATTCCTTGTATGCATTCCTATAATCAACAAATTCCATTCAATACATTGAAAAAAAAAAAAGTAAGATTGTGTGCATTGCTGTCTATAAGAGCTTCCAACTCACGAGCATTACCTGGAAGAGAACAAACACTTACCCAAATGCATATTGGAACAAAGATTAAAATTCTAGATTAATGTTCTTATGTCATAGTGTTGCTACGAGCTTTTACATTTTATTCCATGTTTCTGAGACAACTGAAACGTGTGGGCATTAAGTATGAGTTTCTGTTGTATTCCAAGTTTCTAAAACTACCTTGAAGAGGTGAGTCCCAGTGTCTGCATCGACAGCACTGAAAGGGTCATCAAGAAGATAGATATGGGCATCTTGGTAAATGGCACGAGCGAGCTGTATTCTTTGCTTTTGTCCACCACTCAAGTTAATACCTCTCTCTCCTATCTGAGTTTGGTCTCCCTGGGAGAACAGCTGGAGGTCCTTCTCTAATGCACAAGCTTTGATAACTTCTTTATACTTTATTTCATCCATTGCCTTCCCAAACAATATGTTCTCTTGTATTGTCGCAGATTGTATCCATGGAGACTGAGAAACATATGCTCTGCGGCCTCTCACCTTGACTTCCCCGGAAACTCTTGTCATTTCTTTAAGAATACATGATAGAATGTTTGACTTGCCTGAACCAACTGGTCCGCAGATTGCAACTTTCATCCCAGCTTTCACATGCAACCTAATTACTGATAGATTAGATGCAGGCGAGAAACGATCCCAACTGAATTCTCCACCTTCAATATCAATTACTGCTCCGCCTGCCCTCATTTCTATCCTTTCTACTGCAGTACATTGAAGCTCTTCCATCTCCAAAAAGTTGGCAATTCTGTCGAGAGATACTTTAGTCTGAGCTAGTGCAGAAACTAATTGTGGAAGGCTTTGTATTGGTTCTTGAAGGACTTTTAAAGTTGCTAATGTGGCAAGGACTTTTCCAGTGGTTAAATTTACTCCTACGAATACACAAATGCAAAATGTCGCAGACGAAACAAAAATTGGTGTTACCCAGAAAAAAAATGTAATTATAGCTTTAGCGTATAAATACTTCCACAGCCATCCACATTCATTTTTCCTCATATCCAGTAATCTTTGCATGTATTTAGTTTCCCAAGCATAAAGTTTTAATATTTTCATAGTTCTCAATGCCTCCGAAGTGGTCTTCATCCTCTCATCCTTAGCTTCCATAATCTTATATTGAAATTTCTTTTGCAATCCCGCAAAAGGCTGGCTTGCAAGTGTCAAGGCTATTGTTGCTGCCAGACCTGTAAACAGGGTAAAATTCAAGCAATGGAAAACCTTTAGTAAGCCTAGAATGGTCGGGGATTTTTTATCTTTAAACATGGTGAACTGATATTTGAGTTTTAAAGAATGCAAAATTATGCAAACCTCACTTTCGAAAATTATGTGAAAATTACGTAATTGAGAGAAAATAGCTCATAAAAAGCCCTCACCTGCAAGTGAAGCTATCCCCAGATTTCGATACAAAATGAAGATAGCAAGGAGAATCTGTATTGGCAACAACCAGATATCATGCCAAAACCAAGCGAAGTCCCCAACAGTATGGACATCTGTGCTTGCATAATTGATAATTTCTCCACTAGTATGGCTTTGCCTGGTTGCATATGAAAGCTTGAGACCTTTCTTATATACGGCAGCTGTCAGGGCTGCCCTGATCTGTAAGCTAAACCTATGGGATCCAAAGAACCAACATGGCCTTGTAAATGACTCTATCACCTTTGTCCCAATGAAAGCAGAGGCTAACATATATCCACCCCAGTACCCAAACACCTGTTCTTGTTTTCCTTCCAAATACTCCAATAATGGGCTCATCAGGTAAGGACCCACATAACATGAAATGGCATAGGCCAATGCAAACAGTGCATTCACAGACCATTCTTTCCAAATAGATAAGAATATAGCTTTTGCTAACAGTGTGCTGCATAAGGGACTGTTTGCCTTCAACTTACTGAGGTTGGATTGGAATGTAAGATCTGACTGCAAAGCAGTGTCGTTGCCAGCTAGAGAAGGCACATGATCAAGCTTTAAACAAGTCTTATATCCATGTTTAAGCAGAGGGTTGAGCCAGCTGAATGTGAGCAGACTGAGCAGGTTGGCATTTGCATAGGAAGTAATAGTGTGCGTTTCATTTGTGTTTACTAAGAGAGGTTTTGTGATGTCCATGATCAATCGTGAAGAGGATGTGAAGGAAGACTGGTCTCCAATTTAGTATTTAATCTCCATGGGCGTTCCTTGTTGCCCAAGGCTTGACCGTCAACCTTACTTAAAATTGTGCTAGAAATGGTTGCCTACAATAATTATAAATTTTGTCCCCCACCTACTAAACCCAAGTCGAAGAAATTCATGAGGAATCTTTTTCTTTTTCACGTGCAAATAACTATTCGTTTTTATTTATTATCACGTTCAAATAATAATATATTAATATTGAAAAAGGGGATGGTAGAAAGTTACATTCTTAGATATTGGGTGGAATCAATTCTACATAAAAGACATCCTGAGAGTTAAAAAAATCGACTAGTCACATGGGCCTAGTTCATAAGTCCATGATTACAAACATAACATAAAATTGAATTAATATAGATTAATGCCTATTCATCAAAAAAATTTGCATAAAATACAAAAACAATCAAAATGGAGTGAATCTTTTAACATCATAAAAAGAAATAAAGCTATTAAGTGTTGAAAGTAGCAATGGTAGAAGGGGGAATATGGTCATATGTTGGTGGATAGAGGTAGAGATAAGTGTGCAATGCTTATACACAAATGAATAATTTATTTTTAACTCGATGGAAAAATTGTTTACATTAGCTTTCCTTGTATAAAAGCTTTAGAGAGTATAAAGAATAATCTAGAAACTTAGCTGGCATACTACAACTTTATCTTTCTAGAAACTTTCCAGAACTTTCTCAATAACTGTAGATAGGAAGACTCAAATATTATACATTGTGAGAGAAATTTTTAGAATATTCCAAAACTACTACTTAATTTCTACCACCCACTATTTTAGCATCTACAACACCCAAATTCTCTCTTAGATATTCAAATTGTTCTTTTGCTAATGCCTTTGTGAATATATCTATCAATTGATCTTTGGATCTACAAAACTCCAAATTGGTTTCTTCATTGTTCACTAACTCTCAAATGAAACGGTACCTTGTATAAAATTATTTACTCCTCCTTTGAAAAATATGATTCTTCAACAATGCAATTGTTGATTTCTTATTACAATAGATTGATGTTGGATCATCTTGATCATACATTAAATCTATCAATACGAGCTTCACATCCAAATTTCTTGACATGATGTAGATGTTGTTGCTACATGCTCTAGTTTCACTAAAAAAATTGTCACGATAGGTTGCTTCTTTGATGATTATTTAACTAGACTTGATCCAAAATGAAATACATATAATAAAGTACTCTTGCTATCATCCATGCTAACTACCAAATCGCTATATGTATATCTGATCAACTCAAAATCATTTGTTGTGGAATATAATATTACATGCCATATTGTCCTTGCTATATGTCATAATATCCTTTTCCCAATGAACATAAAAATTATGTTAACTCCATACATAATATATGTTCTTGTTATTGTGAGATACACCAAACACCCAATAAGTCCTTTGAATATGGTTGGATCAACAAATTACCCCTTATCTTCTCTACTGTGTCTAGATCCTGGATAGGGAACTTCTTGCATGTGCCATGTAAGGTTTGATTGGTTTGTGTGGTGGTGAAGAGTGCACACAAGTCAAATTTTTTTTCTTTCACTTGTTCATATGATAATTTGTTGGTGTAAAATTATTTTTGTTGTTCCCTCTTGTCGAACCAACTATTTACTTTCCCACTAACTAATTCTACATGAGAGACAATGGATTGTAGTGATTCAACAAAGGTGGTCCTATGGGATTTTGTTCCTACAAAATCTTTCAACCTTGCAATTAACTCCTCCAGTTCTTTTCTATTGTTTCCAATTTTCCCTAATATGTTTTCTTGTGTTCCTAGAGGATGATGAGGAATTGTAGAAGGTGTTTGTTGTGGTTGTTCTTCAAGAGGGCTTTCATGAAGAGGTGAATTGGGATTTTGAACATTTGGGGGTGAATTATCAACTCTTGAAAATTAAACAAATTTCAATTAAAAAACTAATTCAATCTACCTATTTAATCCAAATTTAACACTAAAAAACTAAAAATACTTCTTTGACCTCCTTGATGTCTTCACGATATTTTGGTGATGATTTGGACAAGTTTTGGATGAAATATGAGGTTTGCAATAATGTCAGTGTGCTTGAAAGGATGCTCAAGTTGCAGGTTTAACAAAAAATGAAGAATGAAATGTCTTTTTTTATTAATTTTTATGGTTCAAAATAAGCATAATGTTGTGTTATGCTCTCATGGGGGCCAAAAAGTGTGGTGGCCACTTTTTGGTCCCCCATCTTGGTGCACACACTTTGATGGAAATGTCCAAAAATACCTCCAAACATAAATAAATTTGGATTAAACTTAACCGAACTGAAGTCAAACTCTCCTCCAAGGTTGGTGCACCCAATTGACTTTGAAGGTTCCTTAGTCTTTTTAGGGTCAATGTTATTATTTTGAATATGTGTATTAGTGGGATGTGGTAAAGTAATATAACAAGAGACTTACACATCATGAAGAAATATATTTGATAAATAAATCCACAATGTGACATGACATTGGGAACCATAAAAAACCTACTAATGACTTATAATATTAGCAAAAAATGTTTCATACTCGGGGTTACCCTACATCAAAATGAAAGCATGCAATGAGTGTGACAACCAATCCCCCAGATAGTTGGTCCAAGGTGCCAAAGCCATATAAGGAAATGTGGCATGACTAGTGGACCTAGATGGACTTTGTTGCCTTGTCCTCTATCTTTCCTAATTCTGCCTTTATGTTTGGAAGTGTTTTTAGCCTATGTTCCTTGAGAACCCCATTTTTCAAAGATAATGCACTTTTTTGTTTTTTGTCAAACTTTATCAATTCCCACACCTCTTATGTTGGTTTGATGGTTTTATCTTATGTTGGTTTGATCAATTTCCTCATGCTCTTTGTTGTCCTCTTCATGCCCTTTGCTACCCCTCCTCATACCTCTTTTGGACTATCACATATTGTGTGTATCATAATTTCATGACAAATTTCATATTTGTATAAGTAATTTATTTACTCTATAGTACTATGGTGGAACTAATATTTATCTCTTTTCATGCTACATATACAATTCTTTGTCACGTCGAGGAAATGATCAAGGATTCGACTAACACACGATCATCAAGAAGCTAATAATGCAAAGAAAAAAGAGCATATGAGGAAACTTCATAAGAAGATGAAATTGGACACAATAGAAGAAGACATGCCAAATGAAGAGGAACATAAATCATCAACAAGGGATATGGTATTGGTAGCACAAAGGGAATGAATGCAAAACCTTTGTGCAATGAGAGATTTGAATCTCGTAGTTGGAGACACATCTTCTATTGCAAGTCAAGATGGGCAAACACAATCTACAACATCTCAAGTTGAAAGTACATCATCACTCACATGTGAAGGAGGCACAAGCCATCTTTCCCATCTCAACTTCAAGGTACATCATCTATTCCATCTTCAATCAAAGGTATTCCATCTATCCCATCTCATTTAAATATTGATAAAATTCCTAATGTTGAGGAAAATTTACCTTTGAGAATACCTCCTAGAATTTTGTGTAGAAATCCCAAGTTTTTAATTAATATTGATGAGAATATTTTTTAGAGAATGGTTTATAAGATTCCAAAACGTACTTGTAGAATATATGCTAATAATATTTGGAGATTGTTCTTTGAAGGGTTGAATGAAACCGAAAGATGTCAACTAACTTTTGAAATGATGAAAAGTCTAAAATATATGTCCATTATGAAGATTCTTGGGTTGAAAACATCAAAAGCTTCAAGTGAAAAATATATTGTGAAGAATCTAATGAGTGCATAAGAGAGTGTGAGCAACACCTCATGCACCAAATATAGTAATGTCACACGACGTGTGATTACATAAACAATAGTAAGTAATCAAATAAAGAAAACTCAAATCATTAGAAAGAAAAATCAAGGATTGAGAATAAATAAAAAAACTTTTTCAAGAGTCATTGAAAGGTGCCAAAAATTTGAGGACACCAATGACAATGAATTATGGGCATTCTCTAGGAGACTACCACGAAAAGATAAACCAATTGTTGAAGCATTAAGATCACTAATTTAATTTTTTTGAAAGAATAACGCAAGAGTATCTATGAATCAAAGGGATGTGGTAAGAAGGAGAATTGGTAGTCGAAACTGTGAGCCACATCTAAAACATTTTTTGGATATGACTCAAACACAATTTTTTCAGATTCTAGAGATGTATCCTTGAGTTAAATTTTTTTAAAGATATTTTGAAATGTCAAAGCCTTTCCATCTCAAAATAAATCACACATGCACTACTTTTTGTAGAGTAAATATTGATTTTTCTAACCATTTTGATGTTTATCGATCTATATGTTTAGATTTGCATACTAACAATGCTTTGCAAGATTGTAACCTACATGCCCCACCTACATATTCAATAGAATTCATATCAACAATTTTATGTAAAAGAGAGGAAGGTCAATTATTCTACAAGAAATTATGCTTGGATGTCACATGTTAGTGGTGGCTTGCAATGTATGTCAATATGTGAACATATGGAAAGTACGCATGCGATTGAAAATGAACTAGTAGAATTCAAAAAATATAAGATAATAGCCTACAATACAAAAGATGGTAAATAAGCAAAAAGGTGTGATTTGGTTATTCAAAAGATTCCGGTGTATCAATTTATGTCTACATTTCATGAAAGTATAGTGTATGAGTATGCAAGGCATACCTATAGAGCTCAATGGTTGGACTTGCAATTCAAGTTATGCAAGGCCACATTTCCACTTGGTAGCATTGTTTTAGTCATCGACTTTGTGGAGAACTACAACCTACAACCACAACATGAGGTGTATGCATAATATTACAACTCCACACAGGTTGTTATATTTGTGCACATAACATTCATTCATGACAATATAGAGGATGACATAAAGATCATAAGGGAGTATCATTTTTATATTAGTGATGATCGTGTGCATTCTATAGAGTTTGTGCAAGGTTGCTTTCATGTGTTCTACCATGATTTGGCTAGAAGGGGCATCTCATTTTGTTAGCATATCATATGGTCAGGTAATTGTGCATCAAAATTTAAGAACTCATGAATGTTCTATTGGTTGAGCAAGATGCATAGTATTACAGGTGTTCAACATATGTGGAACTTTTGTGAGGTTAGGCATGGAAAAGGGGAGCATAATAGTGTAGGAGCATGTATCAAAAGAGCCATAGCACGAGAAGAGTTTTAAGTATAAATACAATGCAACGTTGACAGATGTGAAATCAATTGTCAAGTGGTGTAATGCTTCGATGGGTCTAGGTAATTAAGGTAAGTTCAGTTCATAGATTTTTTGGTTGATAGATGATACTAACATCACACAATATGAGTATTATTGTACACTAACATGAGCAAGTGAGCTATACTCTTTCAGAAGCTATAATTTAGGTTCATGGAGTATCCATATGTGAAAGATGGCATGCTTTTATTTTTCATGTACAATTCAATCCTAGAATGAGTGTGAATCAAAGGAGTGGGTTGGTGAATGGTGGTTAATATGTCTATGACCACTTGACATGTATTAGCTCCTAATGGCACGAAAACTGACATAGATGGAATCATCGGTTGACTTTGATCACATATCATATCTAGCTCAACCAACTAATACATCTACTTGCATAGCTTTTGAAATTCCTAATGCTATCTTACTTTGTGGTGTTTTTGTAGTTATTGAATGTAGTGGCATTCGATATTCATTTGATAAAATATGGGGGCAGACCTTTGCACAAGAACTTGTGGAAGGTGCTTGAGTTTTACCATGAGGAATATTTGATACAATAAAGAGTAGAGCAGACTCAGATGGTTCGTTGGATTAACTTGTAAGTATGCATATTGAATTTTTAAAGTCATGTTATTGATATTAATGTATTGCAGTTGATAGTTATACCTTTTGTTGTCACATTTCACCTTTACTTATGTTTTTGTTCCAAATTTCATATGGCATAGGAAGGACCTAATTCACCTCTTTAACTTAAAGTTTCTCATTTTTTGTTGCCGCATTTGTACACATATATAGTGAATATTGGGCAGATTATATGCATATTTATAGTAGGTCTATTTAAAATGGCACATAGTAGACTTTGTTGTGATAACAATAACATTCATTGTCTTTTGTTGTGTTTCACTATCAAGTCAAAATGACATGATGTGGTTCCCTTATTGGTGGTAAATGGACCATCTTCCTAGGTGTAACAATTTGATATGACATATTTAATATGACAATGTAATTTTGTTCAACTCTGTGTGGTAAGTATGATCTACACTCTAACACTAATGCAATAGCTTTGTACTCATGTGTGGGTGTGTAAGTGTTTTCAAGATCCATTTAGGTATATTGACGAGTCTCTATATGAGTATAGGTGGGTTTTTTTGTAGATTTCATCCACCTCCCAGGAACACCATCTACATAAAAAACCTTCACAAAAAAAAATGAGAGAGCTAACACAAGGCCATTTCACTATTAATATATGTGAATAAATTTGAGATGAATAAATTACATAAGGTATAGGATTTTTAAAGTCATGAAAAAGGTGATGGGTAAACAACTACGTAATACAGGAAATAAAACCACTACAGTAATTATCCCTAAGATAAACTTAACACACTAACATTTTGTAATCTCAACATAAGAGTTTTAGTGATAATACATTCCCCCTTCAATTGGTTGTATACAAAGTGTAAAAAAATTAGAGATGAAAAATAGTTTATGTGTTGGGTGAATATTTTGTAATCACTCAATTAATTATAAAATAGTAATTTCAACCACAACTATGATGAGATTTTAATCTCTCCTATCAGAAAGGGGAGGTTCCCTTCTTACTACTCGCTAAAACTACAAGTAACTAACCTAGATTATGTACACTAAATTTATCTATGGGTGTTACATGCAACCTTTTATCTTTTGAAGCAAAGCACTGCCTATTTGAGAAACATATTGAGAATTTGTGTTCAATGTGCATATCAAATATCAATGAATAAAAGAGGCAAATTTTGCATCCAACCTTTGTTTGGGATCTTATTGATTATGTGTAAGATTTTTCTTATGTCCTTACTACATTTTCTTGCAATTGATTGATTAAGTGGCATTATATCCCATATTTGAAAGGGAATTCAAATCTAATCTTGATAGTCTTTGTGCTCCATCATTATAGTTGGAGTTTATGTTCTAGTGTGTGAACTTTGTTGATAATTCAAAGACTTTGGGCTGCAGGTTATTTGCAATGTTTTGTGAATATTTTGGTGGCGTATGTTGAAGTCTTTGAGCTGCAATGTGCTTACACTCTTTATCTCTAAGAATCATCATTGGGAAAAAAAAAAGTCTTTGAGTTTTTGTGGGTTTTCTAGCTACAAAACTCACTGGTATCTCTTTGATTACTCTTACATTTAATCAAGTTAGATATATGTTATTACTACTCATAATAATTCTTTGAAGTGAATTACATATTGTAATAGTATTGTTGTAAGGAGAAAACATCTTTTCTAGAAAAAGAGAAAGGGATGCATGTAACACCCATGGATAAATTTAGTGTACATAATCTAGGTTAGTTACTTGTAGTTTTAGTGAGTAGTAAGAAGGGAGTCTCCCCTTTTTGAGAGGAGAGACTAAAATCTCATCATAGCTGTGGTTGAAATTACCATTTTGTAATTAATTAAGTGATTACAAAATATTCACCCAACATTATGAAAACTACATGAAATATAAAATTGAAAGCATGCAAGAACTTAGATCATGAAAAGTAATCCAAAAAGCATCATGTAACAAAAAATATATATTGAATGATAACTATGAAAATCATATAAACAATAGATAATTATCAAGACATAGAAGGTTGTTCCTAATAAGGGTAAACAAGCGTGATATAACATGTAGGTACATAGGAGATTAGCATCAAGGTACATTTACATTTTTTGAAAAAGATGAATCAATTGCAATAAACATTTTTTTTTGTCTTCATTTTATTCTTGATATTTTAAAGATTCTACTCTAAGATAGGGTTATCATGTGCTTCTATTTATTCAATGTCAGTTGTAAAGTTCATATTTAGGTTTTGTCCAAGTTGATCAACAATAGTAGCACCTAGCACTTGGGAATGACTAGTTCATAGTTCAACCTTTCGCTATCACATTTCAACTTTACTTATGTCAAAAATCAAATCATATTTATAATATTTTATTTATAACGTCATGCTCTAAAAATTCCATTGTATTAGTGCCCTTACCTTACTATATAACATTCAACAAACTATAAGTTTAAATGGTATCCTATCTAAAATCTACAAATCAAAATATAATCTTAAACAACTAAGTCACTTAAGCTTTCATTTACAAAAACTAGTTAGAATTTGTAAACCCTAAAGAAAAATAATAGTTCATGGAGTGAAAAGGGCGAATTAGTCATTAGAGAGTAAGTTGATAAAAAATGAGCAGAATATTGTAACACATGATAATTAATGGAGACACTAGGATGGACTGCGTTGTGTAAGAGCTCGTAGCCCTTGCCATATCTCACAATACTAAGGTGAAGTGATGGCAACTGGCTAAGGTAGAGGTGATGCCACCTATAGAAACAAGGCATTCCTCATAATGTCGTGGCACCGCTGTTGAAACGACAAGGAATTCCTAATAATGTTGTGATGTTGTTGTTGAAACAAAAAGTCATTCCTCATAATTTAGTGACACCGCTATTGAAATGGTAAGGCATTCCTCACAATGTTGTAGTGCCGCCATTGAAATAGCAAGGGATTTGTCATAATGTTGTGGAGCCACTAATATCATCTTTAAATTTATTAAAGCACCCAGTTCTCCTATGGCAATTGCATCACTTCTAGTACAACTACTCATTCTTCCAAACCCTTCACTAGTCTCCATAATCTTCGACCAGCTCAAAGATCTTGTTTCACACCCCTGCATGCCAAAATATTATGGGCTACATTGCACCGATGATTTATCTTAAGAGACCAAAGTGTGAAAGGGTAGCAAACTTTGACGAGTTGTTACTCAGAAACCATGGTATTTAGAAACATTTTTTCTAAATGTATAAGATCATGTAGGACCCCTCTACAATAACCTTTCTCATTTTTTCATACCTCCAATCCATTTTACCTTGGTGACAATTTTGTACTCAATGGAAAAAATGCCAAATGCATGCAATGTAAAGTTGCAAGGTGGTGTAATTTTTTTGTCCATCATGCAACTAAATTGACAGTTCCAACACGTCTGAATGGGTGGGTTTATGCTAGGAAAGGTCCTACTTCGCACTCGTGCATGTTGGAACTTTTCAGGCTTCATTGTACCGGTGATTTCTCTTAAGAGACCAAAGTGCAAAAGGACAAAAATGTTTGACAAGCTGTTACTCAGAAATTGTGGCACTTAGAAATATTTTGTTTAAAGGTACAAGTTCATATATGGCCCCCCTAGAGTAACCTCCCTCAGTTTTTCATACCTCCAATCCATTTTCCAGTGGTGATAAGTTTTCAGTCGATGGAAAAATCGTCAAATGCATACAGTGTAAAGTTGTAAGGTGGTGTAATTTTCATTTTGTTCATTGTGTGAGAGTAAAAGCACAAACCTATGTCACACTTTATAAAGGAATCAACCAACAACAATTTTTTTTTTGAACTTCAACCACATAAAAGTGGTCTTTATGTTTTGAATTTCAAAATGATGTAAACTAATGAAATGTAGAACTTTTGATGAAGTTTATTTCTATAATTTTTCATATTTTTTTTAAAAAAAATTCATTATTTTTTAATCAATTTAAGAATAGATTTTAGAATGCTAATTTTTTTTTAAAAAGTGACATTCACGGGACATCAAGAAACAAATTGAAAAAAACTTCATTTTTCCTTGAATTTTTTTTCTCCAAATAGGTAACTTCAATATCTAGTGTATGGAGAAAAAAATCAAATTTTGATGTATATTTTTCCCATAATAACGTTTTAAAGTCAAACTTATTAGAATTTGACAGTTCTCATGGGATGTCAACTATTGTTTATTTTTCAAATCATTTAAAAAAAAAAATTACACCCTTTTGAAGAGGACTCTCTTCTAGTGCACCATTTATTTTTTAATTTTTTTTAATATGTTTTATTATTTTTTTAAAATTTTAATCATCCTCTTTTTTAACTTTGACAACCTACTTGCATTATTTTAAAAATAAAATATATTAAACTAATCAAAATATTAAAAAAATTACATATTCGAATTCACCACTCTGAGCTCTACAAAAGGGTGTTTTTCTTTTTTTTAAAACATCATTTTGACTAAAGAAATAGTTAAAGTTGAAAGTTTTAGAAAATTCTAAAAAAAGTTGAGTTGGCTACCAAATAGGATGCCACATAAACAGTTTCGATAGAAAGGGTTTCGACTCAAACCCTTTCTATAGAAACCTCACACATAAAATAAGCCAATTTCAAAGCGGGAAAGGGAAAAAAAATTGGATTCGACTAAAACATATTTAGTCAAAACCCTATGTGCCATGTATAGGCCACATGGTTTTGGTCAAAACCTATTTGGCTGAAACCTTTCTAGTTGAAAATATTTCACTTGGAACTATTTATTTGGTTGAAAGTGTGACACAGTTTTGTGCTTTTACCCATGACCAAACTGACAGTTCTGACATGTTCAGGTGGATAGGGTTATATGAGGAAAGGTCATGTTTCACATCTCATCATGTCGAAACGTTTTGGACTACATTAAACCAATGATTTCTCTTAAGATACCAAATTGTGAAAGGGAAACAAACTTGGACAAGTTGTTACTTAAAAATCGTGGCACTTAGAAACATTCCATCTGAAGGTGCAGGGTCATGTAGGGTCCCTCAACAATAAACTCTCTCAGTTTTTCATACGTCCAATCCATTTACCCATGGTGACACATTTTCAGCTGATGGAAAAAATGTCAAATGCATGTAGTGTAAAGTTACAAGGTGGTGCAATTTTTGTTCTATTCATTGTGCAACCAAATCGACAGTTACAACATTTCTAGATGGGTGGGTTTATGCTATGGAAGGTCTTTTTTCACACCCCCTGCATGTTGGAACCTTTTGAGCTACATTGCACTAAAGATTTCTCTTAAGAGACCAAAGTGTGAAAGGGTATTAAAATTTGATGAGTTGTTACTCCAAAACCATGACACTTAGAAACATTATGTCTGAAGGTGCAGGGTCACGTAGGATCCCTCTACAATAACCTCTCTCAATTTTTCATACCTTCAATCCATTTTCCCGTGGTGATAAGTTTTCAATCGATGGAAAAAACATTAAATACATGCAATGTAAACTTGCAAGGTGGTGTAATTTTTGTTATGTTCATCGTGCAACTAAATTAGAAATTCCAACATGTTTGGATGGGTGGTTTAATTCTAGAAAAGGTCCTATTTTGCACCCTTGTATGTCGAAACATTCTATGCTACATTGCACCGACAATTTCTCTTAAGAGACCAAAGTGCGAAAGGGTAGCAAAATTTGATGAGTTGTTACTCGAAAATCATGGCACTTAGAAATGTTTTTTTCTAAAAGTATAAGGTAATGTAGGGTCCCTCTATAATAACCTCTCTCAAATTTCCATACCTCTAATCCATTTTTCTCATGGTGATAAGTTTTTAGTCAATGAAAAAAATATCAAATGCATGCAGTGTGAAGTTGCAAGGTGGTGTAATTTCATTTTGTTCACCATGCAACCAAACTAATAGTTCTAAAAAATTTTAGTGGGTAGGTTTATGCTAAGAAAGGTCCATTTTCTCACCCAACATGCTGGAACATTCCAAAAGTTACATTGCATTAACGATTTCTCTTAAGAGACCAAAGTGTGAAAGGGCATCAAATTTTGATGAGATATTACTCAAAAACCATGGAACTTGGAAAAATTCTATCTAAAGGTACAAGGTTATGTAGGTCTCTCTACAATAGATTCTCCCAATTTTTCATATCTCCAATCCATTTTCCCTTAGTGACAAGTTTTCAGTTGATGAAAAAAGCATCAAGTGAATGTAGTGTAAAGTTGAAAGGTGGTGTAATTTTCATTTTGTTTGTTGTGCAACCAAACCAAAAGTTTCAACACCTTTGGATGGGTGGATTTATTCTAGGAAAGGTCGTGTTTTGCACCACTACATGTCAAAACCTTCTGAGCTACATTACACTAACAATTTCTTTTAAGAGACCAAAGTGTGAAAGGGTAGCAAACTTTGATGAGCTATTAATTGAAAAATATTGAACTTATAAATATTTTGTTTAAAGGTACAGGGTCATTTAAGGTCCCTCTACAAAAAATCTCTCTCAATTTTTCATACCTCCAATCCATTTTCCTGTGGTGACAAGTTTTCAATTGATGGAAAAAGCATCAAATGCATGTAGTGTAGAGTTACAAGGTGATGCAATTTTTGTTTTGTTCATTGTGCAACCAAATTGACATTTCCAACACATCCAAGTGGGTAGTTTTATGCTAGGAAAGGTCTTATTTCACACCCCAACATGATGAAACCTTTTGGGCTACATTGCACTGACGATTTCTCTTTAAGAGACAAAAGTGTAAAAAGGGAACAAATTTTGACAAGATGTTACTTGGAAATCGTGACACTTAGAAACATTTCTTTTGAAGGTATAGGGTCACATAGGGTCCCTCTATAATAACCTCTCCTAGTTTTTCATATATACAATCCATTTGACCCTAGTGACAAGTTTTTAGTTGATGGAAAAAGTGTTAGATGCATGCAGTGTAAATTTGGAAGGTGGTGTAATTTTTGTTTTATTCATCACGTGACTAAATTGATAGTTCCAACATGTTAGGGTGGGTAGGTTCATGCTAGGAAAGGTTTTTTCTTCACCCCAACATGTTAGAACATTCTAGACTACATTACACTGATGATTTGTCTTAAAAGAAAAAAAATATGAAAGGTCAACAAAATTTGACAAGCTATTACTCGAAAAAATTGGCTCTTATAAACATTTTTCCTAAAGGTATAAGGTGACGTAGGGTCTCTCTACAATAACCTCCCTCAATTTTTCATATATCCAAGTCATTCCACTGTGGAAACAATGTTTCAGATGTTCCAAAAAGTGTCAGTTGCATTTAGTAAAGAGTTGTTGAGAGGAAAATTGTTTACATTTTTCATGTCTTTTGGGGGTAAATTGATAATTCAAACACATTGGGGTGGCTATAGAATAAGTCCACTTTACATTTTTTGTTCAACGTAGGTGTCTTTATAATCTTATGACTGAATAATATACACCAAAGAATTAGTCTCCTCTATTGCTTGAACTCAATGTAGTCATAAAAGTTTTGGTCACTATAGGAAAAGAAATTGAGATGAAGGAAAGTGTGGGCATGAAGAATACATCTCTAAATTTGAATTAGTGGTCAAAAAACGAGAGGATGGGTACTTGAATATACTTGAATAAAATTATTGGAAATGTAGTGTAAATTATTTGTTCTTTTTCTTGAATAAAACTTGATTCCATAACTATATGCCAAAAATATGTCATCGAAGATCACAAACACATACTAGTGTAGGAAAGTTAATAATTAACCAAAAAATATAAGTGAAATTAATGTGAAATAAGTTATGAAGCATGGAATACACTTGGATTGTAAATATTTTAAGTAAACCACCTACAGATATCCATTGAATCATGGATTTATAATGCAAATATGGACATCGTCAATAAAAAATATGTGTATTAACCAAATAGCCATATAGGCATACATCAATATATATTGATATAAATATAGCATATATACAAAATATCCATATAGGCTTACAAGAATGCCATATAGGAATACAATGTTCATATATGCAATATAAAATATATGTCCAAAAATGCCATATAAGCATATAACAACAGACCCCGATAAAAAGTAATTCCCCTCCAAGTGAAGCAAATAGTCCACATGTGGCCTTTGATCGTTGGGGGGATGGAGATGTGTATGACAGTGTTCTACTTCAAACTCAAGGGTTGCTCATCCTATTTAATTATTCATGGAGTCATACCTATTACAATAAGAAGTGTAGACATTAATATATAGAAATTACATTATAAAAAATAAAATATTTAACAAAATAATAACTTACCGCAACCAAATGATCTCTTGCCTCATCCAAAATAGCGACATGCTTAGGATGTGTTGTTCCAAAGTCCTATAGAAACCATATAGATAATAATTAAACTACAAATCAATAGTCATTTTATTTTTCAATAATAAACAACTATAACAATGAATGTAATTTGAAATTTACTAATCTTCCTCATACCCCTGTCAAAGGCATCGAGCTGTCTATTGTAGTAGATACATGATGCTCCATTTCCCTATCAACATCGAGAGGAGTCTTTGCTTGCATCATTTGAAAATAAAACAACATTATTCAATTATGAAAACTAGAAGAGTGATGTAGGTCATGACTTATAATGTATGAGCTAGTCAAAAAAAAATTGTTCATAAGGATAATTTCAAAGTAAAGGACAATCACAAGATAATAGTCCTAGGGATGATCATATCATGATTACATAAATAAGTCATGCAAACCTTTGTTGATGTGAAGTGTGAAGAATTTTTGAAGTGGGGATAAGATTTATGGAAATAATGTAAACCATGATAGTGAGATGCATGAAAAGAAGAAATAATGAGCACTGCCAACTAAGAATAAAATGATGTAGTGATAGTGATAAATGAGGGGACTATGGTCCTAATATCTTGATAATAATTCATTCCTATAAAGGAACTAAATTATTTTCATAAAACCTCAACATTTTATTCATATTCATGGGTGAATCACAAAGAAGAGATAGCTAAGAAATGGAGTGAGATATCTTCATTACAACGGATAGTGTAATATTCACATAGGAAAAGTAATGATCACAAGGAGAAATGGTGAATAAAGGACAAAAAATGAACAATAAAGGATATAGCAAAAATAAAGAACTGTAATAGGACAGTTACATAAGAATGAATATGATATTCTATGGCCACTTAAGATGTAATAGGATAGCCACATGTGTTTCAATACCAAAGAATGCTTCAAGGGATATTTGTGGAAGATGATTTTTTATGAGGAGACACTTTATATGTTTTCAACCAAGATACCTCAAGGTAAAGAGTGCATAATATACATGAATGTGGTGGTAATCACATGAAATCAAATGCTACAAGAGAGTCTCATAGGAGAAGCAACAAATTTAGTATAGTGGTATACTTGAGGAGCACACAATAGTTTATTATTAAAGGATAGTTTAGAGTGGCAGTGCCCTTTTAATGATCATAATCATAAAGGATAGTCCTTGTGAAGGGACATAAAGAAGGCATATTATTCTAAATGATAAGTGGATAGTACCTTGTCTATGGAGTAGATACTATTAAAGATAATTGATAGAAGATGACAGTATACAATCAAAAAAGAAAGGGAGAAGTCCTCTATGATGTCAAGCACTTCAAAGGTATAAAAAAAAGTCTAAAACCATAATGTATAAATGCAATAACATATTCATCATGATACGTATATTCAACATAGGAAAAATGTAGTAATGAGATCAATATCTTGAGCAACATTCATGATCCCAACAATGGTCAGAGAGATGGTATGCTACAAGCTAGTGATGACAGTTAGGAGGATAAGAGTGAAATGGTATGCTACAAGCTAGTAATGCCACTAGCCTATATTTTTTGAGGTCAACAACTTGAAAAAATGAAATTCATAGATTATAAGGTGCATAACAACCTAAAATCAAATTAATTCAAAAGTACAAAGCATTCTTAAAAACTATCTAGAACCTTTAAGTCACTAAACATTATTAAATTATGAAATAAAAATTTTTATTTTAAAATTGTAAATAGTATGCATTACTTGAGTGATACTTTGATGACCACATCCATTGGCAGGTGTTATCGTCGAAGCTCCAAGATTAACCTATTCAATAGATGAAAAATAAGATATAATAATATCATTCATATAATGTTTATATATTAATTCTTTACTAGTTACATACCTTTACAGTACATGTGGTCACATAATAGGGATGTGGAGGACTATTGAAAACAAAGTGAACGCTATGACCTTGAAATTTATTTTATATAATGGGAAACCCATCTTGGTCTTGCAAAGACTAAATTGAAAATGAGAACAATTGTAAATTTGTCTCTTGTTCATTGGCCATTGATCTAGGGTTCGCAAAGATAGGACTTGCCTAATCCTTAGAGAAACTTGGGCAATCAGTTGGAAACACCAACACACCAAATAATTAAATGATAGATAATCCATTTATTACTATATGTAAGATAAAATCATCTATAACATAATGCACATATATGTCCCTATATACACCCTCAACCTTATACCCTCCACCATAAACCCTATAGTCTTGACCCTATACCCAATACCCTCAACCCTAAACCCTAAAACCTATACCATGTACACTCAAACCTATACCCTCAACCCTAGGCCCTAAAACCTATACGCTAAACCCTTAACCATAAAATCCATACCCTCAACCCTAAAACCTATAACCTTGACCCTACACCTTATACCCTCACCTGTAAACCCTATACCCTCAACCCTAAAACCTATTACTTCAACCCTATACACTATACCATATACCCTATACCCTATACCTTATACCCTCAACCCTAAACCCATACCCTCAACCCTAAACCCTACACTCTTAATCCTATACCTAATACCCTCCACCATAAACCATATACCCTCAAACCTAGTTTATTGACCAATGTGTGTTAGGAAAGTTAGGAACACAAAAAATATAATAAATTATATTATTCTAGGTAGTTTGTCATAGGATTCCCTTTGGTCAAAATATGAAAAACAACAATCAAATAAATAGCTTTTTCTAGTTATGCTCCTATCATTATATTTCTAAATTGAGCTTCAATTGAACATTTGGATTTAATAAGCTTCACCTTTCTTTGCATATGTTCATCGTATTCTAGGGGATGCTTACCATGAAGAAAATTTTCCTTTGATTTCCATCTTATTAATGATTTTTCCTTTCTATTTAAATTTTTTTTCATAAACTTTACCTATATTCTTTTCTATAGTGTCAAGTTTTAGCTACAACTTCTTGCCCCTTTTATATTTCCAACTATAAATCTTACACTTGCATTCTATTGGAGATTCATCTTTTTTGCATTCTCCACTAGTTCACTAAATGGGTATTTTGAAACCTAATAAATCTAAAAATCCTTTATCATATCCCACTCACCTAATTTTTTTATTTGTATTTTATTTTCCCCTTCCTTGCAACAATATCATCTATGACATAAGCATTGTCATCTAGGTCAACTAACTCATTCTAGTTGCCTTGGGTATCCCTTGCAACATCTTTTGTGGTATTTTCATCTTGATCCAACTAAAATAACTCATTTTGATCTTCCTTTGAGGTATTTCCTTCTTCATTAATATTTGGTACAAGTATTACTGATGTAGTTCCATCTTTATTTGATGGACTATAAACATTGCCAATGTATGAAATTATGGTAACTCTATCTTTTGTACATTTTTATGGCCTCCCTTCACCACCTTCAATACTCTTACTCTTGTTCCTATTCAACATCTCTCACAAAATAAAATCTACCAAAAATATCATCTTATTTAAGAAGGAATCATAGAATATAGATCCTTGGGTCCTAGATGTATCCCATTACCTACTCAATATCATTTGTAAGAATGAAGCACGAATGGAAAAGAGATAAAAAATCTTATAAAACTATGAAGAAATGTTCACTTACCTTTAGGTTTTCATTGACTCGCTATTAATGCAAAAATTAATGTAGTTATAAGTTTTTAACTTTCCTATTATCCGAATTGAGAGCTCACAAGTTCAAAAATAAAGAAAATGTGTAAAACTAAATCAAAGTTTCAATTGTATTTATCAATCCATATTTGGTGAATTTTGCAAGATTTTTAAATGGTATAGCAAAAATTTGGTGAATCTCGAGTGATTATGCAATGATATTGTTGATGCCAAAAATTGGAAAGGTAACAACCTTTATCGGAAACTCAGTTAATGAGGGGACCAGTTTGTGCTAAACTAAGTGACCTTTAAATTTTTAAATAATTCTTCAATTTTCAAATGAAGTGAGACAATCTAACTGCGAGAATCCACGATAAAGCCAGTAACACATGAGCTGGTATTCGAAGTTCTTGTAACAATAAATAATAATGTATTGTATCTTGAGTACATCTGATTTCGCCATTGCGACATAAAATATTTAGGTCTCTCAGCCAGGACATGTGGATGCTTCCCAACTAGATGCCTCCCTTACAAATAATGGAAGTGGTCCAGAAACATCCCATGCAGACAAGTGTCGCTTCCCAATAGAGGTGGTTAGAACACATACCAGTATTTGCATATCGTTGCTCACTTCATCCTCGCCTTTGATATAAACTCCTGCCGGAGGGACGCGTGGCGATAGTTCGCAGTCTGTGGTTCATTCTTTCCTTTGTCCTTTGAAATCTTGTGCTGGGATGACATGTAACAACAATATTTACTATCGATGTTGTTTGTGGGGTTCCCCAAATATTTATGCGAATGGAAGCTACGTGGCATGTGGGCGGGGCCCGACTGGAAAGTGAAGGGAAGCAATTAAAACTATCCCATGGTGAAGACATGTGTAAGCATAGCAGGAGTCGTCTTAAGAGTGAAGGAAGCCTTTTCCATGAGGAGTGTTGGGCGGACACATGGAATCAATTGACAAAGTATAGCAAAAAGAATCTCGATGAAAGGTAAGGGCAGCATGTTGAATCTATGAAGCGGGGACCAAAACTTAGCAAAACAAAAAAAACACCCGAAGGAAGCTCAAAGAATTTTACATTCACATCTTTTGGTGACTATCAGGGGCGTTTCACCTGCAAAATGGGGAACCCAAATTTTTCTCTAGCTCACAGACCAAAGCCTCATCCATAGGTCGATAGAGTCAGACTTTAGAAAGAGCTTCCTGTAGGGGCAACTAGTCAGCCTCTGATGGTCTCGATACATCGCACATATTCTCTTATGTTTTGCTCAAGTCGAGCATTTCTTTATAAGGAAACACCACAAGTAAACTGACCCCAACCTCACATTGTAAAATTAACCACACTATCAGATGAATGACACCCTCAATATCTGCTATGGTAGGAGGTTGGCCAAAACTCTAGAAAGCAGTTCGGTCTTGCTTCTCTTCAATTTCCGTCGTAATATGCTCAGCTGTGGCGACTAACTCATCCTCAAGAAACGGGGACGACATACCCATCTTAGTTAGCCAGGAGAAATTTTCTCGCACGCTATCCATAGTTTGGTTTAAAGTGGCTACACAAGTGTTAGTATGAAGGATGGATGACTGGCAGTAGATGAATTTATTTGCTCTCTTGGCAGCAACATTCCAATCCTCGATCCTTTCCTTTTATAATTTTTCATCAAAGATCATGTATAACTTATTTAGAAAACTCTTTACCTCAGGAACCCTTTCCATGATGAAGTGCGAGAATTGCTCAATTGTTTCGTGAACCTCCCTACTCAATTTTGTTGTTTTCAACATGAATTAGAGTGCAGGATGTAGTGTTAGGTAGAAGGCCTTGACCTTCTCCTAGTATGAAATATATAGCTATTTAGCTACTGGGATGAGGTTTGATTGAGTAGTAGGGTCCTAGGGAGCACTCCTTAGAAGGGAAATCTTTTCATCCTTTGAGCTGACATCCTCTGTCAATTCTACAATTCTACTATTTGTGGGTACAAGTTTTCCATTGATGTTGCTTAGCTCTTTGGACCAATTTTCTTCAGCCCTGCTCTTGTTTATTGACTCTGATCCAAGAGAAAGTTTTGTCTCTTGAAGCTCCTTTTCTAATTTTTCCCTTTGGGCCCCACAGTCTGCCTCCTTCTCTTGCATCTTTTGCTCCAATTGAGCATGCTGCCATTCAAACTCTTTATCCTTTGTTGCACTGCCTACTTTGCCAAAGTTAATTGGTTCTGATAGTCTTGGTTCCTTTTCTATGACACATCAACCAGGGAGGGTCAACGGATTGGAACTTGGAAAGTTCCTCTAGAGTTTGTTCTACTCCACCTCTGCTTCTTGCTCTTTTTCCGATAAGCGCACAATATCTACCTCCATCACCTTTTCCTTTGCTTGTAGGAAATCAATCCTATCTTTCACAAGCTTCAACTCCTCTTCTTTCTTTTTTAGTTGGCGACCAGACTTGAGGAATTCTATGGTCACCACCCACTATGTTTCTTCCATGAATTCAACCTTGTCCTACTATCGACATGCTCTCAAATCAAGTCCCATGGCATACATGTTGTAATCATTCAAAAAAATCTCCCCTTGTAGTTTGATAATGTTTGGGTACATGGTGGTGACATTCAACATTTCTTGCGCCTCATTGTAAATAGTATATACCTTTTGCTCCGCCGACTTCTTGTCATCCATAGCCTTTTTATTCTACATTCTGAGAGCTCGTGGTTCCTTTGTAGCATCACCCTACGCTATGAATGAAGTTGGCGACTAAGCTATCTTGCCTGCGAAAGGTGCACCAGGAGGTAGGACAAAAGGGAACGTAAGTGTAGTAGGCCTGTGTGTTTTCCTCTTCATGATATTGACAATCTATAGGGAGAAATTGAGAATTTTCCAAAGTTCAATCTATGAACCGACTGGAGAACTCATCAGTTGTTGCGGCAATTGTGGGCTCATGGCCGACTCCAATTGTTGGGTGAACTGGGTTGTGCTTGATATAGTAGTAGTAGGAGGGGTGCCAATAGTGGCTACGCTTGAAGAACGAGAGGCAAGAGTAGATTGGGAAGTGGCAGATAGTGTAAGGGCTCGTAGAGGCGTTAAGATAAATGGTCCCACATGGGAGAAATGGGAAAAACCTCCTACAACCATTGTGGTAGAGATAGAAAAGGCAGGACCTACACTTGTAGTGATGGGTGTCGCAGAAACAACGTCTACTAAAGATTGTGAAGTTAGAGAAGAAGGAGAAAACATTACTTGTTGACTGGATGATTGTAGCTCTTGGCTTGTCACCTGGCCTCTTGGCTTGTTGCAAGTGTTTACGAACTCTCCCCACTAACTACTTCGTCATTTGGCAGGCAGGGTTTCCTTCATCGCTACGGTTTTCAACTATTGTTGGGTCATTCTTGTCCTTGCAACAGCCTAGGTGAGTGTTCACAAAGCTCTTGATAGATTCATCTGCACATTTGAAACAAACCAGATAGGCTGGTCTGTTGTCTTTTTCTTTTGTTGAGGGGAGGCCAACAATACTTATGATTCCTACTCTTTTCCTTTCCTAGTAGGCTCTTCGGACTCCTCATTAGATTCATCATCCTTGTCAGTTCTTGGGTCAGAATCCTGATGCTCATCATCCCATAGCTGATCAAATTGGTCATCCGACTTTACGCTTCCATATGGGGCATCAAAAGTTTTGGTTTCTTGGCAGTACACCCAAAAAGATCTGATTCTTTCCACGGTCCATTCTTCTCCTTGTCATAACTTGTTGAATAGGGTGGCTCAAATTTTTTGCTTCTCATCATATACTGCTGAGGAAAAGTAGAACTTGTGCCATAGTGGCCTACTATTCTCTATAGGAATGTGGATCAAATCAACTAGTAGATCATACAAATATTTCAACGGGTTCCTCCTCTTCTCCCAGTAAGTTTGTGGGTTGTGTATTACCTTGAAAAAATCATTCAGCGCATCATTTTGGGGTTGTAATTCCATTTGTCACAAATCATTACCAACCTAAGAGGAGCCAACTTATCTTCCAATAGGTCATGTGTTAGTTTCTTTTTCATGACCACTGTCTTGAAGGTTTGCGGGTAGCCAAAGAATCCCCTCTTTTTGGATTTCCCTCCATAAAATTTGTAGTCAATAAGGGATACTCTTTATATCATCTCAAGGGCTAGCACCTAATTTGTGACACAGGTCAGAAGGCGAAATGGTTCTCTAGTGAAACAATGCATTCAAATGAATGTGAAATTCACTTTGAGAAACTAGTCACACTTGGGAGTGAAGTTTTTCATATATCTATTTTACTCCTTGGTGAGCCGGTCGAAACCATCATCCCCTTTTAAATCTTGCAAAATAGGAGTCAAGAAATAATTTGAAAATGCATAATAGTCATAGATGGTAGAGAGGAGAGGAGTCCATACAGCCTTTGTTTTCCCAAATCATAAAAAATAGACAACCTCATATACTTCTTAAAGAAATCAAGGTTCTGGTGCAAAAACATGTGAGGAAGGAAGGAAGGAAACTTGAACCTCCATTGCATTGGGTAATCCCTGATTTTCCCTAGCATCTCATCAACAAGGCATTCTACAAATTCATACTAGAAAAAGGTATGTTGCTTGTGGAACTAAAACCTCAAACCCAACTGAAATTTGTGCACATCCTTGTCGGTGTCCAAGCTACAAAAAAATTCCAACATTGAGAATGCATCCTCATGTCTGTGGGGAAGGCGATGAGAAGTGTCGAAATATTTGGTAGCTTTTGATGATCTTCCATAGGCGTTTTGGTTTCTTTATTGTAAAACTCTAGAGCCTTTTGCATGCTTCTCCATGTTTCCTCTCCCTTTGCTAGGTTGAATGACTCTACCTCTTCTCATCTGGAGTCTAGGTTAGGGATGCACAACATATTCTAGATAGCTTCGGGACAAATATTGACCTTTAATCTCTAACCCTCAATGGTGCTGGTGTGTGGGTTGAAATGTTCAATGGTTGCATTGACTAGTTTTGGGCAATAGTGAACAAATGAGACCACATACTGTGGGAACTCGCTGTACCATAGCTTCTGAGATAATGACCTCGGGCCAGAGGATACCTTCATTCTTTCGTAGGTCGCCTCCTTCAAATTCTTGGGATTTTTTGCAAGGATGGGATCATGAATATTATCCCAATCCTCCTTGATTCAACTTTGATCCCTACACTTTCGGGGCTTCTCCATAAATTTTATGTTTTCCCATTTTTTCCCTTCTGGTATGCCAAGCGAAGCATAAGAAACATTTTAAAAAATGTAGACGGCTGATACTCTATGCATATCATTAAACAAGCTTTGCATTTCTTCTCCCTATGCCTCTACTCATGCTTTTGTTTGAGAACTCTCTACCATTTCCTGTTGCTAGAGATTTTGCTTGGATCAAATTTTCTACAATTTTCTTCAACTCTAGTTGCATTTAAACTTTTTTTTTCTCTAGGCAACATTTTTTGAAAAGAATTCACAATACAAAAAAACTTTTTCATGTGACACTTAGTTATTTCCTTCTTTGGGTGGCCAACAACGCTCACCTACTTGCATTAAATTCAACATGTACTACCAGTTATGTGCTCATGCAAAGAAAATTTCTTGCCATTTTGAAGTGACAAGAATTCATAATGACCCTTAGCAATGATGTACTCCAGTGTGATTTTTCTTGGAACTTGAACCGATGACTTGAAGGCAGTTTAGGCATCGTATGCCATGGAAATTAATATCCCAAATAAAATGATTAAGCCAAAATATGCAATAAGTACTCAAAAATATTTACATCCCTCTTTGAAATTTGACAAGTGCTTGCAGAAGGACACCTCAACATTCGGCCATATGAAATACCACCAAAGACTGCCACCAGCTTATGCAATTCATTAGATTCCACTAATCTTGCATGCAACAAATCAGACCTGTAGATGAAACTGGGTGGGAAATTCGAGTGAGCCTTGGTGAAAATTTTGAGGTGGTACTTGATTAACCTCATGCTTATGGTATGCAAATTACCACGATTATCCTAGCCATTTCTATAAATAGGCGCTTTAGGCAATAGTGAAATCACAGTAGAAAATTTTAGCAGAATTGGTATTAGGTGATTGGCTTAGTATTCAACATTAGCAGTTTGCATAGTATTTGCATAGAGTTTAGACTTAGGCGATTGGCATAGGGATTGTGTCTGATAGTCGTATAGAGCTTTGTCGCCATGAATACCCTAATTAGGCTGGTCTCTCATAAGTCTCAAACAACTTTTCTGGGTGAGATTTCGACTAGGTGCCTTAAGAGGATGACCAAAAACAAACATTCCTTTGCCATCATAGCCATAAAATGGGTTCTAGGATGTGAATGGCTTTAATATGAAGATAAATACAGAGTTAACACTGATGTGTGGTCTCACTTTGTCATGTCAATGCTCGATATCAAGATTCCCAAGCCACTCGTTCTCTGCCAAGTAAAAGAGATCTTTCCAAAGATATACCTAAATGGCCTCGAAGAGGTGGTGGTGAATGTTGCATTTGGTGGAGGTATTCCAATTACGAGTGACCTCTGTAAGTTCATTAAAGAAGATGTAGTCATACTATGGTTGTTGTTCCTGAGTGGTTTTTGACTCTAGTCATAGGAAGAACATCATGAGAGGGTTACTTGTGCTTGTCACTTCCTCTTTAGCTTGTACAACATGGTGCCATTTTATGATATCAACTAGTACGTTGACTTCAAGAACCTGGTGTTCCATCCACCACTTGCCATTGCTCCCACAGATGCTATCACTGGCGATTACACTGCCCCTGATGAGGAAATGGTTCTAGATGCTACCATTGATGATTCCATTGTTGTCACCCATGCTCATGACTAAATACTTCTTTTTATGTTTCAAAAACTAAAGCTCGTTAGTCTATTTTTTGTATATATGCCTAGAAAAGGCCTTATAGTAGCCGTATAAAGAAGAGACAAAACTATATAGATATATACTCTAAAAATCATGGCCTCTAAGCCATTTTGATACTTGTATTTAGTGAAGTATACAAATATAATTAAAATATAGCTTATGATAAGATTTATGTCTCCTTTGCTTCTTGTTTTGTAATATGGGTTTGCTTTTCTTTTCCTACATATGCATACTTCGTTTCAATTTAGTATATGGGTGTCATTTTTTGTGTGGCATGGGTGGATTTTATCTTTCTCTACACTTTGCAATAATGGGATCCATTCACTTTTGCTTTCTCGCACTTGAAGAAATAATTATTGAAAGACTAGCCAACAAAAAAAACAAGGGAAAAAGAAAAAAACTATGCACATATTTACATCGGCAAAACAAACTCAAGTTAATTGAATAATTTTAAATGAATCCCATTGACCTAGATCCCTAATGGTTCATGTTCCATGGTTTCTAATTCAAATGCGTTGTGTTCCTTGCACTGAATTATTTTGAAAGGGCCTTGCCAAAGGCTATCAAACTTCCTATTTTGGTTGGGCTTTGTTGGCCTTTCATTAAACTTTAGCACTAGGTCACCACACTTTAGACCTTGGTCCAAAGCCTTCATATCAAACCATCTCTTAACTAGCTGCTAACGGTTGGTCATAGCTATCAGGGCCTTTTCTCTTTACTCTTTCACCTCCAACAACTTGACTAGCCACACTTCCATTATGTCATTTTGCTCTATCTCAAGAGATTTTAGCAATTGTAGTGTCAGAATCTCCATGGAGATAGGAAATAGGGCTTCTTGTCCATATACTAACTCATAGGATGAAGTCTTGAGGAATTTCTTAGGAGTTATGTAGTCTACCCAGAGTGTTACCCAAAGATTTTTGTGCCATTCTCTTTGGTGGTCTGAACCAATTCTTTTGATGATTCGAACTAAATTTTTATTAGTCAACTCTTCTAGACCATTACACTATGGATAGTAATTTGATGATGTTTTTAAGAATGTGTTGTTCATGAGTGAAAATTGACATACTTTAGAGCCTAGGAAATCCTTGGCATTGTCAAAGATGATTGTTTTAGGAGGTGTAAATATGGTCGCAATCTCCTTGAGAAAGTCTACTATCTCCGCCTCTATTGCATTCTTTAGGGGTATGGCTTCGGTCCACCTTGTGAAGTAGTCTTTTTCTGTCAGAGTCCATTTATGTCCACTGATGGAGGTGAGATGAATCATCCCGATGAAATCAAGGCCCCATTACACAAATGGCTCATCAACTACTATCGGGTTGAGGGGCATAGCAAAAATTTTCCTTCTCCCTGTGAAGAATTGGCATTCCTTCCAAGCTTTTACCAAGGAAAATGAGTCATTAAATAATGTGGGCTAGAAGTACCCAACACACATAATTTTAATGGCGGTGGTCTTTGCGAAGAAATGCTTACCCATAGGACTGCTATGGAAAGTGTTGAGGATCCACTTTTCTTGCATTATAGTGACACACCATAGTAGAATACCATTAAAGTTCCTCTTGAAAAGAATTCCTTCAATGAGCACATATCCGCTATTTTGCAGTCGCTAGAATCTTCTCTTTTGAGGAGGAAGGCCAAGTGGATATTTTCCTATGTCCATGAATCTTACTCTATCCACCAACCAACAACCTTCGGACTTGAACTCATTCATTAGAACCAACTCCAGCTATTCTTCTTTGGCAGTCATTTCTTCATCATGCGCCAGATATTCACACAATCCTCTTCCTCAGACGATCTTTATAGGCCTGACCTCATTGTCATATTCAAGGATCTTGGTGATCCAATTAGCCTATTTTTTGGTAAATTTTCCTTCCATGATATATTCACGTACATTAGAATGCATGACATACACAACTACCATGTTGCAAGAGATTAGGTGCCAAAACTTCTTGAGTCTATTGACTATTGTGAAATCTTTCCTCTCGATGAAGTTGTAGTTCATCTCATATTCTTTTAGGGTTTAGGAGTGGAATGCTATCGTATGTTCTCCCTTTCCTTCATCATCTTTCTGCATTAAGATAGTAGCAACTTGACTTGTTGAATACATACATTATGAAGTCCTTCGATAGGTATGGATTAGCCAGCACAGGAGCCGAGGAAATAGTATCCTTAACCTTTTCGAAGTATTCTCTCGCTTCTATAGTCCATTTAAATGTTTGATCCTTTTTCAACATCAGGGTGATTGGCCTAATTATTCCTGCAAAATCAGAAATGAATTTGCTCACAAAATTTACCTTTCCTAAGAAAGATTGGACGCCTTTCTTATTGAATGAGAGGGGAAGCTCTTTGATTTCTTTCACCCACTTAGGATCAATCACAATTCCTTCTTTGGACACTATGTGTCCCAATAGCTTTCCTTGCAGCACCCCAAAAAGACATTTTTTCGGGTTCAGGGAGACCCCAAACTCTTGACATTTTTTAAAAACCATCACAAGGTGATCGAAATGATCATCCTTGGACTTAGAGAACACATTGAGATCATCTAAATAGATCTAGATGATCTTGTTAATCAATTCACTAAAAAAAATGTCCATGGCTCATTGAAAAGTGGCTCCTACATTTGAAAGGCCAAAAGGAATTTTAGCATATGTGAACATTCCCCACTTGGCAGTGAACGTTGTTTTATGTCGGTCCTCCTCTTTAACCTAGATCTGATTGTAACTAGAGAAGTCATCCATTAGAGAAAACATTTTTGATCCTGCCACTGTTTGCAAGATTGTCTCCATAGAGGGCAGAGGGTAGTGGTCCTTTAGGGATGCTTTGTTCAGGTTCCAAAAGTCAACACACAAGTGAATGTCTCCATTCTTCTTGCGGATTGGAACTAGGTTAGACACCCAAGTGTTGTGCTTAATAGAGAAGACAATCTAGGATTGAATTAGCTTGGTCAGCTCTTGTGCCATCATAGCCTTGATCTTTGGATTAACTGGCCTTTGTTTTTGGTGGACTGGTTTTGCACCTTTCATTAGCTCAATTGTATGTTGGATGATGTCATTATCATATCCCTTAAGTTCATCATATGACTAGGTAACTAATCCTTCATACCTATAGAAAAATTCAATGAGCCTTTCTTTATCATGATGAAGGACGTCTTTCCCGACTTTGAGCGTTCTCCCATCTCTGGCTTGAAGGTCTGCATAGTCTCTTTTGTCCACTATAAATTTTCTTTTGTCATTTCTAGCATCGTCACAGTCAAAAATATTTTCGAGAGTGATAAGCCCCTTTGGAAGCTTATTAGACCTTAATTGAATAATTTGTCTGTCATAGGCCTTGAAGATCTTTGGTTGGAGTTGGTTGGAAAACTCTCCCAACTGTTGGATGAACAAGGTGATGTGTTCATCACTATCAAATACTTTCCAGCTCTAATCATTATCTAGAATTGTTGGTCATAATATCACTCGTACAAAGTGCTTGTTATGCATTAGGTCATAGGCAAGTTCAAATTTAGATCCGAGTACTGCCATGTGATCCACATCAGCATTTTGTTCTTGAGGCACTGTCTAGATGTTGAAGGCTTAAAAACCCTCAATCAAGTCCCATACCCTATGTCTGTATGATCTCATGCGGACATTCTTGGCTGCAGAAATCCCTTGGACTTGGTTGACCACCAATTCAAAATCTCTAAACACCATTAATTGTTTGATGCCCATCCACTCTTCAAGGTTCATACCTTGCACTGGGCCTCTGTATTCAACTTCATTGTTCGAACAAGTGAACTGGAAGTGGAAAGATTGAAGTGTTTTTTCATTGTGTGGGGATGTCAAACATATCCTGGCTCATGCGCCCACTTTGCATCTTGCTCCATTGAAGTGAAGTGTCCATAGTTTTGATGCTTGGTTACCTTTGGGTTCCTTCACGACCTTCGAAAGCACTTGATCTTCATCATAGATAATATAGGTGCCTAGCCTGATAGCATGATAGTTGCTGAAGGGGTCAACATCTATATATTCACTCAAAAAGACTTCTTCTTGATCGATCTGATCTCCGGTCACCTTTTCATCTTCCATCAACTTAGTGCAATATGATTCTTCCTAAGTGAAAGAGGTATGGGTGGCCTCGAAATTGATTCTAGCTTCATCAACCACATGTTCTGAATGTAGAGATTCAGAATTTATCTTCATTTTGGCTTCGTGCATGGTCCTTAGGATCAAGTGTGACCAGTCTAGAGAAAGATACCTACCTATTTTTTAAGTAAACTCCCAGGATAGGTAGAGACCAAACATAGGGGGAACATCTATGATCACAATGTCTTGTGGGATTGTGGTACTAGGGCAAGTGAATAGAGTCAATGGGAGGTCCTTGATGAGGTTTACGGTCTCAACTTTGTTTTCAGGGTATGTGTAGGATCATGATGGGCCAAAAAGCGGCAATATGATGGGTATGTGGCTGATGACTTTTTTTTTACCCAAAATTGATGGAACGAAAAGGGTTATTAAAGGAGATTCACAGTTTTCCACCAATATAAATTATTCTTTACTTTGAATTTAATAAGTAATTATTATTCGTTTTCTATTCAAATTACGACTAAAGTCTTGATTGATAGATTGATTGAAAAACATCTATAGCTTTCAAACGGTATCACATTTTTTGAATCCAAAACATGCATCACATTCTATGATTCGCATACTATAAGATGAAAAAAAGAAAAAATGAATTTCATGAAGTTTTATCCAAGTTAAGGTGGTTAGACATACGAGTTTTTTATTTTTTAAAAAATTTGTAGTAAAAAATTCACAATTAATTATTTAGTTGGAAAAAAATTACAAAAAAATATGCATCACATCGAGACATGAGTCCTCTACTTATATCCAAAATATTATCATTTTATTGTGGTTAGGGTGGTCAAACAGACACATACTTCTTATTTTTTCCCTAAAATTTAAGTACTACTGCATGTTGAAATTTCAAATTTTCACCAAATAGTGGTTTTTTTAAAAACAAACCTAGTTGTTTAGAAACTACATTCAATTTGCTACAGATTCTATTCTTACATATTTTTGAAATAATATAGATAAATTATTCAAATTTTTACGTCAAGTTGGCTAACTCAAATTTTTCTATTTTTTTTGCCACTTAAGGGCCTATTTTTTCCATGATGATCCTGCACATACCCTTCATCAAGCTACATAACTCCCTTCTTTAAAGGTTTGTAGCTAAGTTCTAAGGCCTCAACTATCTGCTTGGGCATGAATGTAGTGCTAGCACCTATATACACCTAAAAATGGTCTAGAGAATATAATTAGTTAAATATGATTTATTTAATTAATTAATCCTAAATTCATCTACTTAGTAAATAAATAGAAATATTTATTTATATTAAGTTCACTATTAATTCTTCTATTTTATCATATTATTTTCCTCTTAATTAAATAAACAAAATTAAAATACTTTGTTATATTTAATTATTATTATTATTATTTCTTCTATACTTTATCTATTAATTCTATCTTAAATTAAATATACAACTTCAATAATTTTGTGTTATTTAATTATCTTATCATATTTCCTCTTAATTAAATAAAGATATCCTAAAAGATTTATTTAATTATCATATTCCTCTTTATTAAATAAGCAAATATCAAATATTTTTTTTATTTAATTAAATCTTCCTATTTTGCTAAAATTGAATAAATTAGAAATATTCAGTTAAAAGGAATAAATCAAATATTCCTCTATTCACTCACCAATAAAAATAGATTTTTCAAATCTAATTAATGCAACTGGCATTCATGGGAAAGCCTTTGGGACAAACCTGCAAGAAATCCTCTCAATCTTCTTCCTCTGATCTTTCCTATCATCTTGCCTAGTGTTTTCATGGGGAGAAACCATCTCCATGATCAGCTCTAGTTTCTCATCTCTTACCATTCAAATCTCTAGATTGAATCTTAGCCTTTATTGTGCTACCTTTGTGCAAATGTACTATCAAAAATCTATATATACAACCTTTTGAAGCATAAAAATGATCCCGAGAATTATCATCCTTTATGCAAACTTACTTTGCAGGAATTAGCACTCAAGCATCTTAAGCATAGCATCAATATTTTTAGCAATAGCATATAGCATCACAACATTAGTAGATTTAGAATCACGGTAGCATCATTAGTTTTTACTATAGCTTCCATTTATCAGATTTCATGTCATAATAGTTTACAATAGCTCCATATCATCTAGAAATCATTAGAAATCATTGAATCATGGCATTTAGCATCAATTCCATTCTCTAGATAGGCATTTTAAACAGTTACGGTGCTTACAAATTTGAGAGCCTCTGTAACTTGATAAATCTTTGGAGATAGGAGACAATGGGATGCATTCAAGCTTTTTGTACTTTTAAATTAGTTTAATTGCTAATTAATCTTGATATAATGTTTCATTAAGAAGTTTTTTTGTTGTTCTTTACATTATTACTTATTCACAATTACATTCTAGCGCCCATCGTGGGGTAGAACCCCATGTTTTTAACACATTGTTCTAAAAAAAATCCGTATAGGAATTTGGTGTGTCTCTTTTAGCATGATCGAAAGATTCTATAGCACTTCTGCCATAAACGATAGCGCTTATACCTGTTTTAGAACTTCCGAAGAAAACTATAGTGCTTTTAAGGACCATTTTAGCGCTTTTGTCAAAAGGATTTTAGCACAGTCCCTTTGTTCACCTTCAACATTTGTTTTAGCACTTTCACCGAATTCTATAGCACTTCTACATAATATTATAGTGCTTTTGTCACTTTCTATAGTGCTTTCAACCATTTCTATAGCGCTTCTGATCTCTATCATAACGCTTTTATGCAATTCATTTTTTAGATTTGACATGGCCGTGACTAGTAAACTTCATTTCTCCAGTTGGATTAAAATGAATCAATCTAGGATAGATACTTCTTCAGATGCTTTAAAAATGAATCAATCCTAGGATAGTCACATTTTCAATTGGACTAAAATTTATCAATCCAGGGTAATCACCAAACTTTTCAAAACTAGATTTAAAAATGAACACCATGCCTTTCTGTGAAGCAACATTTTCACTGTGAAGCAACATCTTCATTGTGAAGCAACATCTTCACATAGATAGAAATTTTTTGTTTTGGCTCTAAAAATTGAACAAGTGATTTTTGTGTTTGTGTGGTGATAGTCATATGCTCTCCCCTTAACTGGGTGATCAAAAAGCTAGACTCATCCTTTATTTCATGCATTTTCAATCTTTGTTAAAACCTTTAGAAGGCCTGTTGTAGTGGGAAAAAGTACTCACCTTACGGGAACGACTTAAGTGGGTTCAAACCAAAGTCAGGTTTTTCCACCCCACTATAAAATTTAAAGCAAATCTGGGGAAACCCACTTTTTCTAAAAGTGTGAAAGATAACCATCCCTAAAACCTTTGTTCTAAAGGTTGGGAGGTCTCCTAAGGGAGTTTATTAGTGCAGCTCTAAATGACAACCCTTTCTAAGAACCATAGTGTAGTATCTAACTGAGTCAGTAACAAGACATTGTAATACTTGCAGTGCAAGGGGAGGGAAGAATCTTCCCCCAAGTCACTCACCATATAATTTCCAAGGACTTTTTTCTCAAGGGATTGAGAAATCTAACCTTGAGTACACACCTAGAAAAGAAAAAAACATGGGCACCTTCTAGGGGGTGACACGATTGTGTGAGTTGACACAATTTTAAGATGTGGGTTGTTGAGTATAACGATGACCTTTTGACTATTAAGAGTGAGTTTTTCTGAAGTGTTTTATTGTTATCAAACTAGTGAAAATAGGACCATGTGTGGTTCTTTTTGAACATACACTATCTGTTTAGATTACAATTCTAAAAACAACTGTCTACATTTGATTGCTGCGTATTCCAAAATCATTAAAATTCAGATAAAAGATCATCCTGAAAAATACAACAAATTGGACATAATCAAAATGAGAATATATGATTAGAGATTGGAAAACCACTAAGTTTGTTAGAAAATATCTTACCAATAGGATTAGAAAACCCAGGACACCACTTAGTTTCAGACACCTTTTGCAAAGAAGACATTTCTTGTATCAAAATAGGAAGATTTTTCTTCATCATAGAACATTCTTGCATAGGTTTCATGATTTCACCAGGGGTTACACTAATGATTATGTTGTAGAGCACTTGAATTTACAAGCCTATATTTAGAGAAGTTCTCTTTCACAGGAACCTAACCATAGTTAATGTATTCGTCAATCTTCCATTCCACAACTCGCCATAGAATACCCCACCAGACCTGATTAGATCTTACAATAGAAAAATCTTTGGAAACATTAAATTTGACATCCAAAATCAAGGAGTTACCACCACACCTTATGACCATTTGACGACCTACAAATCCCATTCAACAACCAAGCCTTATAGCACCTATCATACAACCTAGCCTTATACACATTGAAAATGGCCAAACCGACATCATCAATAGCTTGAGAGCATTCATTTTTGAAGAAAAAAAAACACCCCATCAATTTCTTACAACATCCATCATCTTGAACAAAGAAGAAGAAAAGACAAACATAGCAGTAGGAAGACCCATGTTACTACCTCTTGCCTAGCAATAGGTAAAGAATAACATTACAATAAGGTATTGAAACCATCATACAACATACCTTATTACACTTTGGTGACCTAAAAATCTTGTTCAACAACCAAGGCTAACCACACCAATATTTTAGCCTGGTAATGTACACATTGAAGGAACCCAAACTAACATTATCAGCAATTTAAGAAAATTTATTTTTGAGAAAAAAAAAAACCCCATCAATTTCTCATAGCATCCATAGTTTTAGATGAAGAAGAGGAGAAAGCATACATATCAGCCAAGAGACCCATATTGCCACGCTCTGCTTGGAATTAAACAAAACTATAGTGCTTCTAACATTTGTTTTAGTGCTTCTAAGCAATATTACAACACTTCTATCAACAACAAACCAAACTCTGTCGGTAATCAAAAAGTATCATAGCACTTCAACAGACTATTCTAACACTTTTGTGCTATCTTTTAACACTTATACATCAAAAAACAATGCTTATGGCATCTGTTTCAGTGCTTCTAATTAATTTTATAGTGCCGTGTCATTATCAAACATTACCAGTGTCAATTACCAGTTAGTCTTTTAGTGCTTTTGTGCTCTATGTTAGTGCTTTTCATTTATTTGACAACGCTTTTACCAGAAATTTTAGCACTTCGACATTTTGTTTTAGCGCTTCTACCCTCTATATTAGCACTTCCACAGAATAGAAAAAAAGAACCTTCTAAAAAAACTGTCAGATATATTGACATCAGAAACATATAATTTTACCAGTCAAGAACATTTCACAGATTGGACAGTGTCCTAAAAACTTGAAACAAAGTAGGTTCTTGAAATTCAAATTGTTTTCAAACATAAACCTCGATCTTGAAAAATGAGTCAAGTTTCTTCATCGGGATTCTAACATCCTACCATCACGAAACAAGAACTCAGTAATTAGGTTTTTAACTTAGCCCCATCAATAGAATACATGATTCTATTTGGCTTCAAATTGACACTAATCCCAACACAAAAGATCCAAGTTTAGTGGAAACAACCAAAACTTGTATGCCAATCTTGACAAGGTTGCAAAAACAAAAACTCAGAGAGAAGGAAATTGAAAATCAAAACATGACTGAAGAAAACCCCTTTTATCGATTCCAACAAAATAATACCAACGAAATAACTCAAGAGCATATAAAACAAGCTCAACAGGATCCAATTTTTCATAAATTTATGGAAAAGGTCTTAGAACAAGACATGGAGAAATATCTCTTGATGTTAACAGAGTTAGGCACAAAACTACCAAAGGATTTTGACATGAATCAATTAAAGGAAACACCAAAACAAATGAAACAGAACCACCCAACATACAGGATACAGACCAAGTGGTTGCTTTAATAGCACAAATGCAAACTTTGTAGGAACATAATAAAAACATGCAAACATGAAATACAAAAAGATACCTATTAAAGGGCATTTTTCCTTACCCTTTTCATCCATGTGTGGATATGATAACTTTCCCTAGACATTGCAAATTTCCTAAATACGATAAATACAATGGTAAATCAGACTCGATTGACCATGTAAGGGAATTCAAAACAATGAGACTCAAGTTTTCACAAGAATATACTTACCTCATGAGGTTATTTCCTAGGAGTTTGGGATCCCATTGCATGGAATGGTTCTCCAAGTTACAACCAAGGATTCAATCCTTTGAAGAATTGGTCAACAAATTCATCTCCCAATTCTCGTTCAACATACAACACGATGTAACCATAAAAGATCTGTATAACTTGAAATAGAAAAATGATAAGACATTCCTATCATTCTTACAATGGTGGAGAAAGTTGTTCGTTAGATATCCTCGATCTATACCTGAAGAGGAGAAGATTGAATTTTTTATAGACAACTTAAATGATCAGATGAGTTATAGACTCAAATTACAATGTCCCCCAACATTTGAAAAAGTAATTGAGAATGGGCTTAAAATCGAAGAAGCCCTAGTCAAATGAGGAGTGATTAAATGCTACAATGATACATTAAACAACAAAAATCACTATGGAAACAATGACAAGCCAAAATTTTGGTAGAAAAACATAAATACTAGAAGCACATATGCTACAACTAACAATACAAAACCAATATTCAATTTGATAGCAACAATTGTCAAAACAAATCAAAATAAAAACCAAAATAACAATGAAAAAACTACTCAAAACAATAACACCAACAATGGGGAATCTCGACCATCATATCAAAGATAATCCAATTGAAAAATATTTACCCCATTAGGACAAACTTTGGAATCAACAATGAGAGAGCTCATTGCAAACAGACTTATCACTCTACTAGAGGCTCAAAATTGGGAGCCGAAGGTAAACCATCTTGGTGGAACGATGCCAATTATTAAAAATTTCATAAGAATAAGGGACATAAAAAAAATGACTGTATGCAATTGAAACACTTGATACAAGACTTAATTGAGGAAAAGAAGGTTTTTGTTGAAGGGAATCAAACAAACAATGATCATAGTGCATTACTAATCCATTACCTAACTACAAAAAAAGGGGAGTCTTCTTCAAGTGGTAAGGGAAAAAGCATAAACTATGTCTATGGCACCACCATTATTTTCCTTTCTAAGGTTAATAAAAATGAAAGTGATAATCAATCACACAACACAAACATCAATGACATTAAATCCCTGAACATGATACCAAGCACAAACACATCAGAAAACCAAATCAATGTCCTAAAGATCAGGGAAACATAAGACAATCAACCAGTTAATGTAACAATAAGGGGGAAGTCCAAAGTGGTACTAAAAGGAGTCTCATCTAAAAATACTACTCCCCCATTTAATCAATACAACATCGTGGACCAATTACAAAAGATACGAGCACAAAAATACATTTTGGAACTTCTCAAAATTTCACCATCACACAAAGAAGTTCTAGAACAAGCTCTAGTAGCTACAACTGTGCCCAATAATTTAGATGTTTGTCAGTTCCAAGCTATGGTGGGACATATTACCACACCTCATTTTCTGTCATTCTCTGACCAAGATGATGTGTCATTAAATGGCCCACATAATGCATCCTTACACACAAAAGTTCTAATCCATAAACACTACGTCAAGTGTGTCTTAATAGATGGTGGAGCGGGATTAAATATTTGTACTTTGAAACTAATTCATGCACTAGGCTATTTTGACAATGCTATTGATGCCAAAAGAAAGATAACAATAAAGGCATATGATGAGGAAGAAAGGTCTTCCAAGGGGTTGATTGTACTTCCAATTCAAGTAGGGCCGATTGTCAAAAAAATTGTTTGTCAAGTGTTGGAAAAGGATCTCACATATAACATACTCTTAGGTCATCCATGGATCCATGAAATGCAAGTGGTACCCTCAACATAACATCAATGTTTGAAATTTCTAGTCAATGAACAAGAGGTTACAATATCAGCTAACAACAATAATCCACAAACTTCCAACATGCTAAAAGAAAATCAACTAGCACATCTACTTCATCCAGTGATGAAAGACAAAAAAAATCATATCTAAATGGGTTGAGAAGAAAGATCAGGTAAAAGAAACAATTGTTGCGGACACAACTTTATCAAACACAAAAAGATCTGTAAATGAATTATCACAACAATTAGCAGACAAGGTCCAGTTGAAGGAAAAAGGCTTAGGAAAATATTCCCTTGAGCAATCTTTGTGTCTATCACAATTTCTACCATCACCAAAATCCTATAGATGACCCACATCAAACACACCACATTCATCACAACCAATCACAACTCTTGATGAAATATGTGTTAAAGAAGGTACCCTTTAAGATGAGTTAGAAGACAAAGCCATTATCAATTGGATATACAAGGATGAAGAAGCCTCAACACCAACAAGTATCAACATCAAAACATATTAGTATGGAAAAGGGAAGGCCATTTAGGAGAAAATGGGCTATGAAGGCCATGGACCAATTAGAAAGAGAAAGGATGGTAATATAGAACCTATTCAACCTCTAACATTGCAGCCTAAAGACAAAATAGGATTAGGCTACATAGGGGAAACAAAAGAGCAAGTAACTCTGAAAGTGGTAGAAAGGATTCTACAAATGAGAGATGGTTCTGACATAGATTCCAACAAATATCAATGGGATCATTTATTTGTTACATCATATACTGACATAAAAAATTGATGTCATTCAAACATATACACCCTTACGAGAGGAGGGACAAAGTTAAGGGAATATACCATTTATTATGGGATCCACAAATATTGATGACTCAAGTGAGGACGATCATACATCGAATGAGGAAAACAACTTGGAGGTGAGTACAATCATAGACCTCGACCTTCCTACCAAAAAATTTGACCACCTAGCTATCAAAACACTCACAATTGTCAACCTTATTCAAACAGATGACTTATTATCCTTAAGACATCCTGAACTTAATGACTGGGAACCCACCGAACCTATTCATTTACCAGTCTTTTCAAATGATAATGCCATCATAAACTATCTTTGTAGTGATGATTCTTGTATAAATTCTATCCATAACACTCAAAACAACGCTTCACAATAGGAGGGTGCCAAATCTTCTAGTTGCAAAAATGACAATAAGAAAAATAAATCTAATGGTGAAAACCTTTTTGAGGCAGCATTAGATTTTGAAAAAGAAAAAATAAAGAACATATCCAACAGTGAAAACCTTTCTGAGGCACTGAAGGATGGAAGATTTGACACTCTCCTAAAGCATTACCATGGCAGATCATCAATACTGGTAGAATCAACACAGTCTATAAATCTAGGAACAACTGAAAAGGAAAAAATCCTACATCTGGTAGAGTCCATTACAGAGCAAGAGAAAAAATCATTCACCAAATTCTTTGAGGAGTGACACATCAATTTTGCATGGTATTATTTTGACATGCTAGGATTAGATCCAGATCTCCTCATGCATCATCTGTTGCTACCAAAAGGAATCAAACCAGTCAAACAAAAATTGAGAAAGATGCATCCCCACATCGCCTTGATGGTAAAAGTTGAGCTAAAGAAATTATTGGATGTAGGATTTATCAAGTCGATAGATTATGTAGAATGGATCTAAAATATTGTGGCATTCACTTGTCCTTGGGGTACATTCTGTTGGAATGTCATGCCCTCCGGGTTGAAAAATGCAGGTGTGACATATCAGCGGGCGATGACCACTATTTTCCATGACATGATGCATACTTTCATGGAGGATTATGTGGATGACATCTTAGAAAAATCATACAATAGCGAAGGACATCTGAAAATTCTTGATAAAATATTCACTAGACTAGAGAAGTTTAATGTCAGGTTGAACCCAAAGAAATGTGTGTTCGGGGTAACATCAACAAAAATCCTTGGTTACATAGTATCAGAAAAAGGTATTGAAGTGGACCCAACTAAGGTTAAAGCAATAATGGAGATGCCACCACCAAAAAAAATTAGTTAGTTAAGATCCCTACAAGGCAGGTTGCAATCCATCAGGAGATTTATCTCCTAGTTGGCAGACAAAAGTTACCCATTTAATCATCTACTTCATAAGAATGTTTCATTCAAGTGGGATCATGACTATGAACCAACTTTTAACCAGATAAAGTAGTATCTAGTGTCACCTCCAATACTCATGCCACCTACGGAAGAGAGACCATTGATACTATCTATCACAACAACAGACATATCCTTAGGAGCTTTATTGGCACAAGAGGATTTTGAAGGAAAAGAAAAAGCTATTTACTACATCAATAGGAATCTCAACGAAGATGAAATAAACTACACATTCATAGAGAAGGATTGTTTAGCAATGGTATTTGCAACCTAGCATTTGCGACACTACATGTTGACTCATACAATCAAGCTCATAGCTAAAATAGACCCATTGAAATATCTACTCGGTAAAGCTGCTCTAATAGGGAGACTGGAAAAATGGGTTATGATCTTGAGTGAGTTTGACATCCAATATGTCAATAGGAGGGCTATCAAAGGACAGGTAATAGAAGATCAACTAGCTAAAGCTCCATTACAGGATCATCATCCAATGAACATTGACTTTCTAGATGCATATATCATGAATGTTACAACATAACAATGGAGGCTCTATTTTGATGGATCATACACACAAAGAGGCTCTGGTGCAGGAATTTTATGTCTCACCTCAAGGGCACACCATTCCAAGATCCTATAGGCTAATGTTTCCATGTACTAACAATATAGTTGAGTACGAAGCATTGATAATCAACATCAAGGTAGCTATTGAATGGAAAATCATAGAAATGCAAGTGTATGGGGACTCACAGCTTGTCAACTATCAAGTAAATGACAAGTATTACAAAAAGGATGAAAAGCTCATGCCTTACAATAAAATGATAGATGAACTTAAAAATTAATTCATAGATATCAAGTTCGAACAAATACCAAGGGAAAAGAACAAGGTTACACATGTCATGGAGACAATTGTTTCTCTTTTACAATTATCAAAAAAACAAGGTCATTATGAGTTTATGGTGGAAAAAGTATCTAACCCTGCATACAAAAATCTTGATTCATAAACCATATGACAAATAACCGACACTCAAACCTCACTATATGGATAATTATATAATATCCTTCCCCCTATCTCTCTAGAAACCAAAAGCGAAACTTTATCTGTCAATTTGCACAACATACATTGATTGCTGACACCCTTTACCGTCAAGGTCTAGATGGTACTTTTCTTCGGTGTCTGGAACATCACAAATATGAAACATCCTTACAAGAGGTCCATGAAGGTATTTGTGGAACCCATTCAATTGGACTAAACCTAGCTAAGAAACTCCTATGTTTGGGGTATTAAAGGTCAAACATGGAGAAGGTGTCATATCAATATGTTAAAAAGTGTCAGAAATGTCAGATTCATGGTAATCTGATTCATGCATTAGCAAAAGAGTTACAACCTTTCACATCAACCTGGCCCTTTTGTCAATGGGGACTGAACTTGGTAGGGAAAATAAATCCTTCCTCATCTCAAGTTCATCATCATAGCAATAGAGTATTTCACAAAATGGATAGAAGTAGTTCCTTTAACAACTATCACTGGAAAACATATCTCATCTTTCATACTCAACTATCTCATTTTTTGGTACGGGGTACCCCAATCCATTGTCATAGACAATGGTAGGCCATTTAAAAATTAGGTCGTCTAGGAATTATGTGAACAATTCCATATCCAACATCATTTCTCAACACCATACTATCCACAGTGAAATGGCCAAGCAAAGGCCTCAAATAAAACAATTCTAAAAATGCTAAAGAAAACAGTAAATGATGTTGGACGTGATTGGCATGTTCAACTAAATCTTTCACTATGGGCTTATAGAACCAGCATCAGGACACCAACAGGAGCTACACCATATTCATTGGTGTATGGATCAAAGGAAATTTTAGCCATTGAAGTAGAGATACCATCACTATGTGTTTCACTAAAGGGTATCATTACAGATGAGGATTACAGAGTCTCTCGACTATAGGAACTAGAATTACTAGATGAACATCGTCAACAATCAGTCAATCACTGGAAGGCCTACTAGCAAAGAATGCCAAGGAGTTACAATCACATGGTAAAACCTAGAGTCTTTCAAGTGGGAGACTTGGTCCTAAAGGAAAACCCTAAAAATCAGCAGGATATAGAAAATAAAGGGAAATTTGAACCTAACTGGCTAGGTCTCTTTGTAATCATATCAGTGTATGGATCAGGAGCATATCAATTGTTTACACTAGAAGGGGATCTATTTGATGAACCTATCAACAATATCCATCTTAGAAAGTTCTATACCTTAATTAGCTAGTGCATTAATTAGCTTTTGAAAATGGTTATCTTGATAAAAATTTGGCAAAAAGGTGTCCTGGTGATAGAAAAAAAAAAAATTAAAAATACAAAAATACAAAAAAATCAAAAGACTAAAAAGGTGCAATAAAAAAATAGTGAAAACCTGGAAACATGCACTATTTGTGATTCGAATCAGCTCCCCTATCTATTTGGACACATGTCATAGTCATTGCTTTGACCATCATTTTACATCCATTATCATATCATATCATGTGGTCATGTCTCACCCTAGCTTGGTGGCAATATTTGAACATCCTTGGGGGAAATAACATCAAGCTAAACCAAATAGGAAAACAATGGAAAAACAAAAGAAGTTAAGACAACAAACAAAACACAACACAACATGGAGCAAACAATCACCATTGGAAAACATCCATATCACATTGGAAAATCGAAAAAAAAACATGTCGAAAAGGTCAATATCAAAAATCCAAAAACATTAGTCTATGTCAATTGAACTACGTGGTCTCTGCATCTATAACATAGGCAAGGCTAATCATTGATCAACCCCTGAGGCCCCTAGGATAGGTCTTTAGGTTAGGTTTTTGGTCAAAACTCTCGAAAACACAAAAACATCATAAAATTAGGATGGGTGATCTAATTTGAATAATGATTGAACTACTTTAAGAAAATGTGGGATATGTTGTACTTTGATCATTGTTATCATATCTTTTGAGCAACTCGATGATGTATTGAACTAGAGAAGCAAGGAAGGAGAATGATATTTTCATTTATTTGTTGTTTGTGAATTAATCATAATTATTGTGAGAATTATTGTGGGAAGTGCTCTACAAAGTATCATGGATGAAATTCCTATTCACATAGGAAAGGGGTTAATTCTTGTCTATTTTATGCAAGAAATGCTCAGGTCATCTCGGTTTAATTATACCTTGATGCTTGTGTTAGCTTGCAATATCAAAAATCATGGAAGTAGTACTTAGGTCATCATTGGTTTATATTATACCATCAATGCTTGTACTCACTTTCAACATTTTAAAAGCTCAATGATGATAAAAAGCACAAAAGTACTATTAAAATGCCAATATTTTTTCATGTAGATTTACATGATTAAATTGGATTGCATTTCATAATAGTTTTTAAATCTACAGAATGTTTGTTACTAAAGCTTGTGAAGTATCCAAATTAACAATCATCTTATCTCATAAAAGATTGAGTATACTTGACATTAACAAAAACATCATCATAATCATATAAGTTGCATCATCAAATTAATTTTCAAACATTAGAAATCATTTCATCATCATTTCATCAATCACACATTTGAATCAAATCATTTTGCATTTATCATATCACATTTTCCAAATCACATAAAATTGCATAAATGAAATCTCAAAAAAATAAATCTCTATCATTGCATTTTTCAAACATCCATAAAAAAATTCATATTTCATACATTATCTTCATCTACACATAAATCTCTATCAATTCACATGTCATACATCAATTTATTACATCATATATCATATATCAAAAATCCATCCATTTATTATATCATATAACATACATCATTTTCATCCATTTATCACATCATATATTTGCATCTACATCAAAATAAAAGAACACGTATCCCATTTAGATCACATATATCATTTCAAAACACCATATCCATAACCATATGTGTAATTACATTATACATCATACATCCATACATCATACATATACACCTCATATCCATACATCATGCATCCATACATTCATTAGGAATCATCATAATAAAATGTCATACATCATAACATAATACATCATGATATAAACTGCATCCATAACATCATAACAAAAAGGAATCATCACATAGCATATAGAACATGAAAGAAAATGCATCCATTAGAAAATTAGTTAGAACAGATATGGATCGAAGAATCCACTGTATATCATATAATCAAAATAATAATGTCAAGTACACAATGATGTCTAAACATGAAGAGAGATATAGAATAAAAAAATGGTTGTAATCAGAATGTACATCATCTCAAATACAAAAGTGGAATCACATCTACAAGTATGATGTACTATTGGCTCCAGACGATGCAGGCACAATAGGACCAAATCCTCCACCACCACCTATACTAGGATCTCGGGGATCTCTCCGAGGATGCTATGTGACTCCTGAACTAACGTTCCTAGAGTGAGTCTTTCCAGATTGACACTGCCTATAGCTCACTCACTGCTCGGAGGGGATGACATCATAATATTTATCTCTATAGTACTCTACCTCCCCACTAATACAGGAAACCTCTCGCATATAATTTTCTAGAGAAGTACCATTGGCTAGTCTCTATAATGTCTCGAATGTGGCCTATGGACGCTCTACTATAAACCTGGTAGCATCCCTCTCAGTTGTCATGGAGGTAATATGAGCCTGAGCTGCCCTAGCAATCTTCTTAGTAGCATCCCTCTCAGCTGTCAATTCTATAATCTGCTCTTGTGCCATGGCTAACTAAGCCTACACTGATGTTAGAGCCTTTTCATGTGATTGAGCCTATGCATGCATATGAGCCTAAGTCTACTCTAGTAAGCCCTGTGCCTAAACAAGATACTCCTGAATAGTCTCTAACTACACCTAAAGGTATGCTATCTGTAGCTACTTTGAAACATCCCCCATGGCCTACCTCTTACGATGCACTGTATCATCCAGAAAATAAAAAATAGGACCCGACCTACTTGCAACATCTCCACTATCAAATTTGTAATCATCCCTACTGTTCTCATCCCCACTGCTCTCATCTCCACTATCTCTATCATCTCCACTACCCTCCTCCTCACCAACATCCTCCTCCTCACCAATCTCCACCTTAGCATCACCAACCTCCACCTTAACCTCCTCTCTCCTCTGCCTACGACCATGGGCAACGACAACATCCTCCTCTACGAGTAATGGAGTAGGCTCATCTATAATGGTAAGATGTGGAAATGGATGCAAAGTGAAAAACTTAGCATATTCTACTATAACTGGAGGCTCGACAATGTCTAGCCGAATGTCCCACTCAAATGGCTATAAAACTTGATACTCCTGAACAACAACATCATATGACAAACTAGGTCCCCAATCTATAGTATCTGTCTATCGTCGAGCGTAATGGGCAACACCCTGGGGCATACCCTAAACCATCCCATACTGTCTATACACCCATCTGATAAAAAATCTCTCCAATACTTGATGGGAATGACCAATCAGTAGCATGGACTAACATAGAGATGGTAACTACACATCATCATCATCCCAATGATCACAGTCTAGGTATAGACGCCAAGTCACAACCTCTATATCATCAATCACTCTCCTCCAATACTCTAACTTATCTAGTCTAGACTGAGTAAGTCGACCAACATATCTAAACACATAAGGTCTCATAGGTGGCCTCTGTCTAACTAGAATTGGATGCATGCTAGCTATGTGCTCCCATGCCCATACTTGCAACAATGTGACACCGACAAATAAAATCTGATCTTGAAGATACACAACTAAATATAAATCATGATATAAGTGGGAAAGCATACACATGCCCCAAGCAAATATGGTGCCATGAACAACCATACTCTCAAGAAACTTGGCCCCAACCAATAAATAATCCATTAGACCTATGATCAAGACTAAGGAATCCTCTGATAAAACCAACAAGCACTGTAGGAAGGCGTAATCAGCTACCATCTCTTGCCATGGAATCCACTCCCCAACAATTCGATCATCCTAAAACTCTCTACGAAGGGAATTAGTCCCACCCTGCTTCTATAGAATCATATACGACAATGTCACCAACAACTAGAATCTACAAGATCCTCTAGACATCCTCTGGAGTGACTGTCATCTCACCGATAGGAAGGTGGAAGGTGTTGTGCTCATTATGCCACCTCTCGGCTAGCCTTGTCAATAGATCCTGATTAATCCTAATCTGGGGCACGTATAAAAGAGGAGATAGTCTGAAACGTGTAATAATCGATGTATCAGGCTACGCCAACTGAGGTATGAAATCAAATGTCCAAGGAAATCACTCTCAAACCTGAAGGTTCTCCAATGGCTCCTATCATCAAGAAATTTTCAAAAATTAGAATTTTTTGTCGAATCATCATACATCAATTATCCTATCAAAACTAATCAACTCTTGGTGAGAATTTTGATCAAATCTCATGAGAAAACATCATTGAAACTCACCTATCATGAGGTCAAATCATCAAGTATCATTGAACCTCACCTATCATGAGGTCAATCATCAATGGATCAAATCAACCTTGCTTATCATCAGGTACGTCAATCAAACTATAATTATCATCAAATCAAACATCAAACCTCGCCTATCATGAGGTTGAACATCATCTATTTGATAAGGATAATCAATCATATCAAACCAACGCTGACACAATCAAAAATTGACAAAATCAAGGAAATTTTTTGAAGAACTATATCAATTTGATTTGAATACACTAAGTTAGGCATTCAAAGCAGCAAATCATGATATGCACCATTTCATTAGTTAAAGTGCTATTATAGATGGTCAAAGTGCCAAAACTACAAAAGGGCTATTCTATTTGGTCAACGCACTAAAACTTTGGATCAAAGTGATAAAAATATCAAAGCACTAAAATAGGAGGCTTAAGCGCTAAAAAATTTGACCTAAGCACTAAAGTTCTAAAAGTGCTAATCTATCCTACCAACGCGCTAAAACAATTATCCTATGCGCTAATCTATCCTAGAAAAGCACTAAAACAAAACTCCTAAGCACTAAAGTCTTAAAAGTGCTAAAACATTTACAACAAAACTAGAACACGCTAAAATAATTTGAAAATTAAAAATCCGTAACTATATGAAAAACAAAGTAAAATGCATAGAAAATGAGGGAAAAAGGGTACATACCTTAGGTTTGTAGGCTGTTGGTCACTGGTGATGTAGTACACGCTCGAACCAGTGGGTGTGATATGGAATTGACATCTCACTCCAAGTGGCACAAAAAGTCTCTAACAAAGTTTTCAAAAATCAAATGCACAAATGAGTGTGAAAGGGACCTTTTGACCTTTTAATAGGTTATTAAAGATGGGATTTTTGTGAGTTTATTTTAATTTTGATAAAGGAGATTAATTCAAAAACATCCTAGGGTACTTACAACATCAAATATTGGGAGATAATTATTTCATCACTGAATATATTCATCAAATCTACATCAAAATCATCGAAAAATCATAAAAAATTCAAAAAAATTCAAAAAAATTGAAAAAATAAAAAAAATCATCAATTTATCTCCTCGGGGCATATATCCATCAATCACCTTAAAATCATGTATGGGGCACACTAATTTTTTTTTCATTGATACTAGCAGCAGCAACACGAAATTTTCTTTGAAGCAATGTGTAAACACATCACTTCAAAGAGGGACAAAATGTATACACCTAAAAATGGTCTGGAGAATATAATTAGTTAAATATGATTTATTTAATTAATTAATCCTAAATTCATCTACTTTATTTTCCTCTTAATTAAATAAATAAAATTAAAATACTTTGTTTTATTTAATTATTATTATTATTTCTTCTATACTTTATCTATTAATTCTATCTTAAATTAAATATACAACTTCAATAAGTTTGTGTTATTTAATTATCTTATCATATTTCCTCTTAATTAAATAAAGATATCCTAAAATATTTATTTAATTATCATATTCGTCTTTATTAAATAAGCAAATATCAAATTTTTTTTATTTAATTAAATCTTCCTATTTTGCTAAAATTGAATAAATCAGAAATATTCAATTAAAAGGCATAAATCAAATATTCCTCAATTCACTCACCAATAAAATTAGATTTTTCAAATCTAATTAATGCAACTGGCATTCATGGGAAAGCCTCTAGGACAAACCTGCAGGAAATCCTCTCAATCTTCTTCCTCTGATCTTTCCTATCATCTTGCCTGGTGTTTTCATGGGGAGAAACCATCTCCATGATAAGCTCTAGTTTCTCATCTCTTAACATTCAAATCTCCAGATTGAATCTCATCTTTTATTGTGCTACCTTTGTGCAAATGTACTATCGGAAATCTATATATACAACCTTCTGAAGCATAAAAATGATCCTGAGAATTATCATCCTTTATGCAAACTTACTCTATAGGAATTAGCACTCAAGCATCTTAAGCATAGCATCAATATTTTTAGCAATAGCATCATAGCATCACAACATTAGTAGATTTAGAATCACGGTAGCATCATTAGTTTTTACTGTAGCTTCCATTTATCATATTTCATGTCAGAATAGTTTACAGTAGCTCCATATCATCTATAAATCATTAGAAATCATTGAATCATGGCATTTAGCATCAATTCCATTCTCTAGATAGGTATTTTAAACAGTCGCGGTGCTTACAAATCTGAGAGCCTCTGTAACTTGATAAATCTTCGAAGATAGGAGACAATGGGATGCATTCAAGCTTTTTAAGTCACATCAATTCCATTCTCTCATTGTCACATCCTCCAACTTTTGCAAGTTGGCCTCTAATCCTTCTTAGCAATCTAACCCTCTTTCTTAGTCATAATTTTTTTATGATTAAGATCTGTACACTCTTAATCATCATTAGGATCACATCCTCCATCATTTCCCACTTGCCTCTAACATGCCATTAACTAGTCTAATCAACTACTTGCACAACCTTAATCACCTAATTAAGTCATCTATAATCCCCATATCATTTATGGAATGTGTCCTTAGTCAAATTCATTAAATATTTTCTCTTTTTGGACAAGGCACTCCATTCCCTATGTGAATTTTTAATTCACATTTAATCCCCCAATGCATGTAAATGAATTTTAAATTCCTTCTCTCTTCCCCATGAGAATATTTGAGTAATTTTTAATTCCTCACATGTTCTTTTACCCACATGGGGACAAGTACCTCCTTTATAAGGAGATCTTGTTCAATCCCAAGGTACTATTTACCACCTCCATGTCATGTACTATCCTTCCAATTCATGCACACATCACCCTTTTTAAGCCATATCACATGCCACATGTCAAGATGTGAGGGCTTGTGAGTTCTCAACTCACCTCAGCCCTACATCTTGATCTTGGTGGCTCAATCTTGACCGTCCATTTCCCAAGAGAGTCCCAAAATATCTATAAATACCCCCTCTTTTCTCTCATTTTGGGGGAGATAATTCATTGTAGCCAAACTCTTGCAAAAAATTTCTAAGACCCATACTTAGCCATTTTTCACACTTGCATCCACTTTCATTCATTCTCATATCATCATCTAGCTTGCATCTTCTTGCCATCCAAGGAGCATACAACACCAAAGATCGAAGGACCAACCAAAGGATCGATTCAACACAAGATATAAAGTTTCATTTTGTCATCTTTATTTTGTATTGAATCCAACTAGGCTTATCTTGAGGTGTAGAGTGTTTTTAGTGTTATTTGCATTCTCTTGTTTGTTGTTCATTTTCTAGCACTTAAATTCACCCTATCACATTTCTAGAATGCCCGGTGGGACCCACAAACGGGTCTCTTGCTTTCATGTTTTCTATTTTTTGACTTTTTGCAGGTATAGGTTACAGAGGGGCAGACCCAACCTACACAGGGGCGGATTTTACCTTCCTGGGGTGGACCAGACCTACAAGGGTGGACCTGACCTTACATATAGGTGGACCCCCCCTACACAAGTGGACCTGACCTTTCCCTAGGGTGGACCTACCCTCCACAAACCTTAGAAGTTGTTTTTGGCCAAATTTTTATGGATAGGCAGATTTTCCCTCAGAGTCAGGCGGATTTTCCCTCACGGACAGCTAGAGTTTCCCTCATGGATAGGCATATTTTCCCTCATGGACAACTAGATTTTCCCTCATAAACAGGCGGATTTTCCCTAGACAACTTTTTTCCAGAAGGTAAAATTTCAATTTTTAGCAATCTTTTGGCTGTTTTAAGGGTTTTTAACCCCTAGTTTAGGTACATAGTATAACTAGGAGGTGTCAATCAACCTTGTTTTCTGTGTTTTTAGGGTGAACTATATTACATATCCAATCCCCTTGCGCCATTCAGTGATCCTGGGTGACAAGAAATCGTAGCTTACCACGTCCTTTGAGTCCACCCCTTTTTATTTTTCTTAGTAGGACCTGCTTGGGGATTTCATCATCCCAAGGGACGATTCCAACCACATGTACTGACGGGGTATATAAAGGGGGGAGAGTGAAAGTTGTACCTCAATCCAACCGTGTTGTAATTGATGAGGCATCGAGATGATGTGAAGAGTTGGTCTGAGCCTTTAAGGTTCCCGACTCACAGTTGTAATGGGTTGGTTTTCATGGTTTGGGCTTCATGTACCGAGAGTATATCAAGGACTCCCTAGTATCCATGTTCATCCTAGATTAGAGAACTTTGTCGACCATACCCTCTCTACTAGATTTAGGCTTGTGATGATCTGAATTGTCTTTGTACGAAACTCGTGATTATTTGATTTATTTCACTCAGTCATAGTCTTTTAATTGATGATTGTTGTGTTTTGAGTCCTTTGCCTTAGTCTTTTTTGTCAAAAAATCAAGTCAAACCTGCAAATAGGTAGATTTTCCCTCACAGTCAGCCATATTTTCCCTCATAAACAATCAGATTTGACCTGTAAATAGCTAGATTTTCTCCCCTCTGTGAAAAATTTGACCAACTTTTGCTCCTTGGGTAGACTCTCCCTCATCCAGGGGTGGACCTGACCTATAAACTAGTCCTTTTGGAGCCTGTTTTGGCCATTTTTGACCAACTTTTGCTCCTTGGGTAGACCTGACCTACCTAGTGGCGGATTTGACCTATTGACCCACCTCTTTCAGGCCTGTTTTGACCTAATTTGATCAATTTTTTACTCCTTGGGTAGGCTTGACCCACCTAGGGGCGGATTTGACCTGCTGACCCACCTCTTTCAGGCTCTTTTTGACCTAATTTGATCAATTTTTACTCCTTGGACGGACCTGACCTAGCTAGGGGCAGATTTGACCTGTTGACCCACCTCTTTTAGGCCTATTTTTGACCTAATTTGATCAATTTTTACTCCTTGGGCAGACCTAACCCACCTAGGGGCGGATTTAACCTATTGACCCACCTCTTTCAGGCCTGTTTTGACCTAATTTGATCAATTTTTACTCCTTGGGCGGACTTGACCCACCTAGGTGCAGATTTGACCTATTGACCCACCTCTTTCAGGCATGTTTTGACCTGATTTGACCAATTTTTCTCCTTGGGCAAACCTGCCCTTCACAGGGGCAGACCTGACCCTTGACTGATCAACTTTTTTATCCGCTTTGCCATTCGGGACCCTCGTTCCACCATCTCAATGAGTCATCTCCCTGTTTCAGACATCCGTACACCCATTTTGAGAATCCATTCGCCATCCTAAACATTCATCCCCTCAACTCATGCATTCGTTCACCCATTTAGAACCCACGTTCTAATTATCATTTCTATGTTTCGGACCACCGGTGTCCAATTGAAACCTCATTAGAGCGGTTATCCAAATTGAACTTGGTGTTCATCTCTAATCGTCATCCATCAAAACCAACTTCAAATCATCATCCATCCTAAGTCAGTCATCCTTGTCGGCCCAATCAATCCACTTCTATCTGAAGTTGGATTCAGTGTCCTTATCGTACATTGCCCCTTTAATCGATTAATCAACACCTAGAATTACCAAGGATCACTCTTGAACTTGGTTTCAGATTCTGATCACTATCATTCATCCTAATCAATCATCAATCAAAATTGAATCATTATATCATCCAATTCAAATTGACTCATTATCTACCAATCAACCCAATCCACTTCGAAAAAATCGAATCAATCCTATCAAGCCACATCCTCATCGGAAAATTAATCATCAAAATCAAATCAATCCTATTGAGCCACATCCTCGTCCGCTAATCAATCAGCAAATCAAATCGATCCTTTCACTGCCAAGGTCATTCTAGCATCCTAGTCCATCATATCATCTTGCATGCTCGTTCAAACCCAGTCACAAACAAGGAAAATGGCCAAACAACAATCCCAACCAAACATTCCTCAAGACCTGAACAAAGTGGCTAATGCCTCACAAAATCCCAATAACGGTGTGAACATCCCTCGAGATCCACACAATGGTACATCATCACAATCCAATATTGACAGTCAAAACACATCACCCCCTAGGGATGAAAAAATGGTCATTCAACACAAAATTACATTTGAGGAACACTTTAGTAACCCGATCAATGTGTAAATGACATATCACCTTCTTGAAAAACATGGCAAAGAAATCTTGGCTCACTTAATTGACAAGGGCGTCAAAATATCGTCGGGTATCGACCTATCCAAGTATGGTGTTTTTGCACCTAATATACCTCAAGGTTCACACAACGTACCAGGCAGTTCATGTGTCCCCAATGTTCCTTCCGTAGAAGGTTGGCATCAACCTGAATTCGGCAACGCCTTTCTGTATCCCATTAGTAATCCCCTACATCATGCAATCTCAGTCATAGGGGCACCCCAAACCACTGATCCCAATGATCCTTTTTCCTTTGCCATGCCACAAAACGTCCTGCAACCACAACCACTAATGCTACCGACACCACCCCCTTCAAATCCACCTCCTGTCAACACTTGGGGCACCCCTTTTACTGCCTTACCTCCACCTTCCAGGGCCATAATCCTTCCATTTCCTTCATATGCATCTCCATAGCCCCCCTAATCTAATCTACCACCTCTGAATGTCCCCTTCGGTATCCAACAACCTCCCTTGCAAAATACCCCTACACTATCTCAGCCACCCCAACAACAACAACCGCTACTTTCCTCACAACAACCACCATACTAGCCACAAAGAAATCCTTCATGACCTCCCACTCAGACCATATCCCCCTTCCTCGTATCCATCCTGCGACCACGAGTTCAAACACAATACAACATCCCGTCTCGGCCCACGCAACATCTCACATCACATCAGCAACCACCACAACATCATTATTACCAATAGTAGTCCCAATAGAAACCACCTTATGCGGCCTCCCAACAATCACAACAATACCCCTAGTATCAATAGGTCAACCTACAACATCACATCCAAGCTCCTCAGCAGCCCACCTCACATTTTTATCAAATGAATCTGTACTATATCTCGCAACAACCCACATATCAACAAAATCCCCCAGCATACCAACAAGGGATGTCATCACTCCACCATCCAAACCCATACCTCAACAATCTGATGCTCTCTTAGCATGATCCTCTGTTGTCCTACCATCTATATTTGTCCAACCAGTCACCAGTCAACTCAAATTTGCTAGAAATTAAAGCCACTCTAAAAGATCTTTAGGCAGGGACTGGAAAACAATCGTTCAAATTCGAAGACATGTGCCCATATCCATTCGACCCCTCCATCTCATTGATCCCCTTCCCTAAGCATTTTGAAATACCAAAATTCGATAGATACAGAGGGAACAAAGATCTTAAGGCCCACTTGCAAGAGTTCTACTCCCAGTGTCAAGAAGTTATGCACAATGACAATTATCTCTTGTGCCTATTTTTGCAAAGCTTAATGGGCATTTCCCTAGAGTGGTTCATGACCATTGAAAGAGGGTCCATAAAATCTTCTGCAGACCTGTCATAAAATTTTTTCTCCTACTTCTCCTTCAATTTGGAGGACACTGACACCTTAGATCTCCTCAAAGAGAAACAGCAGGAGGGTGAAACCTTTGCTAGCTACCTTCAAAGGTGGCATGCATTGGCAAGCTAGATGAAGATCCCTCTAAAAGAAAAGGACATGGTCACCCTCTTCGTGGAGAACTCTCATCCTGACATGGCTCATAACTTTAGGTTACATTGTGTCACCACTTTCGCGGAGCTAGTGGAAAAGGGACCTATCCTTCAACGTGCCCTTTTTGCCAAAGGGCACATCAAAATATATAACCAGGATAAAGAAAGGTCATTCAATGAAAAGTAACATTTTTGGAACAAGAACAAGAACACATTAAATGACAGCATCATTGATACTAAACATGTCCAAGTGGCTAATACATCCTAGAGACAACAACCATTTGTACCTAATGCCATATCTGTACCACAGGGGGCACCTCGTCCTCCTCAACAATCAAATCAGAACAACCAGGGGAACACTAAATGTCAGTATGCTCAATTAGGAGAACCCCTGAGTGTTGTCTTCAATAAATTGTTACAGATCAATTATCCAATCACGTATCCTGTCACCAAGCCACTTGACGAATCCAAACCCAAGCATGCATGGTTTAGGGAAAATGAATATTGTGAGTTCCATAAAATCAAAGGACACTCTTTGAATAAGTGTCAGGGTCTGAAAAACTATGTCCAAGATCTCATTGATCGAGGAGATATCAAGGTTGACACCAGTCAAGCCTCGTCGTCCAATGCTCAATTGTAGATATATCAAAACGCCTTTCCAAACCATAATCAAGGCATGAGCACCTCCAACAACAATCCCAAAGACAACAGCACAAATAACATAAGCTATAAGAATGTACCCCTCAATTACAAGGGTATTATTCATTACATTGAGTAGGAAGAACCCCATGTATCTATGATACATGTCAAAGCCAAAGACCCTCAGTGTGTTGTTACTACATGACGAGCCCGCATCACTGTCCCTATGGCCTCCACACCCGCCCAATCAGCTCCTATAAGCTCTTAGTAAAACATCCTTGATCACTTAGGAAAGACCCCTGCTCATATCTCCATTTTTGATTTGCTTAAGTCTTCTCCTATACATCAAGAAATCATGAACAGAGCCCTATAGGAAACCCATGTACCTAATGACATTGATACTACATAATTCCAAGCTTTGGTAGGACACCTGGCTTTCTCTTATCAATTGCACTTCAACCAAAATGACATGCCAAACATCGATGTCAATCATAATCGTCCCTTGCATATCGAAGTCATGGTTGCCCGTCATAAAATAAAAAGGGTCTTGGTAGATAATGGCCTTGCCCTTAATTTGTGTACTCTGAAATTCATAAAATAGGTGGGGTATACTCAAGCAGATTTAAGTAATCAGATCATTACAATCAAGGCCTATGATAATGCAGAAAGGAATTCAGAGGGAATTATTAGTCTTCCTATCCAAGTGGGACCTATGGTTCAGTACACTACCTGTCATGTCCTTGATCTAGACTTGCCAAATAATCTCCTCCTTGGCCTCCCATGGCTCCATGTTATGCAAGTCATCCCCTCCACGTACCAACAGTGCCTAAAATTCCTAGTCAATGGACAGGAAGTTACCATCTATGCTGACCCCCAACCATTTGAATATTGTCACACTTCAAAAGCGTCATTTCCCCATTTACATTATTGTCCTGGGGTCAAAATGGGGGCATCTCAGTCATCATCTGCTAATCCACCCTCCACCATGACAACCACTCCATCTTCCACCACTGATCCTACAGTCACAAAATTCTAGATCATTGACAAAGGGTGTGGTGAATACGAAATGCATACTGCTCTTAATATAGCAACCATGCCCCCGTCACCACACGAGTATGGCCAACATTCACATGCTACTCCAAAGGAAGACAAGACTATCACCTTCAGTGGTAAAAACATCCCTACCACCACTTTCAGGTCCCCTAGTATCAAGATAGATGCACCAGAATAAGATATAAGTCAATGGGTATACCGAGAAGAACCCCAACTAGATCCCCGTCTAAAGGAATATTTTCAAGAAGCATATCCTTGGTCAGCTAAGTTTGTAGAAAAGTATAACTACCAAGGTAGGGGCCTAGGTAAAGAAGAATTGGGGTGGTTGCAACCTATTGACACATTAAAACTACCAAAGAACATAGACATTGGATATGATAAAAAGCAGAAAGGCCCTGTAACATCGTCTAATACTTCCAATAGTGTCATCGTGGACAATGGCTCATTGGAAGACATACCGGAGGAGGAATCCATCATATGTGCATACGATGACATCGATTACACTGACCTATCATCCATGCTTGAATGCCTATCCATCTGTACCATTAGCCTATCCTTTCATCACCCTGAGCTTATTGATTGGGACCTACGAAATAGCACACCTACCAATTTGTCTGTGGATACATATGTCAACCTCATGGGATTGGGGGAGGATGAACACTCTAGTCACAAAAATAAGAATAAGAAAAATAAAAAGTGGTCATCTAGTGAAAACCTCCCCGAGGCACTTCCTGACCTGGAAAAAGTAAAAATAAAGGACGCATCTGATGGCGAAAACCTCAAAGAGGCGCTGGAAGATGGAGATGTTCATCTTTCCCTTGTGGGAACTTAGTTATCTGCTTGATCATCTATTCTAATAGAAGAGACCCAAGAAGTTAATTTGGGTATTGCTGAAAATCTTAAGATCACCTATGTAGCTAAGTCACTCTCAGAGCAAGAATATCTAGTCATCGTGCATGTACTTCAACAGGGAATCATTAATTTTGCTTGGTCATATTTAGACATGCCAGGCTTAGACCCCGCCTTAGTGGTTCATCATCTAGAAGTTCACCCAAATGCCAAGCCTGTCAAATAGAAGATCTGCAAGATGCATCCACAGGTAGCGTTGTTAGTTAAGAAGGAATTGGAGAAGTTACTAGATGCAAGTTTTATCAGACCAATTGACTACTCTGAGTGGATCTCCAATAGAGTACCAATTGCCAAACCAAATGGAGACATTCGGATCTACACAGACTTGAGGGATCTTAACAAGGCCTGTCTAGAAGACAACTTCCCTCTGCCTAACATTGACATGTTGGTCGACCTCACAATAGGGCATGAGATGCTATCCCTTATGGATGGCTTCTCTGGTTATAATCAGATTCGAATTGCACCTGAGGACCAACACAAGACCTCCTTCACAAAACCTTGGGGTACTTTCTGTTACAATGTTATGCCCTTTGGTCTCAAAAATGCGGGGGCAACATATCAGGGGGCGATGACAGTCATCTTCCATGACCTCATCCATATCATCATGGAGGATTATGTTGATGACTTGTTAGGGAAATCCAGAACACGAGCGGAACATCCTACCATCCTGAAAAAGATGTTTGAATGGTTGGAGCATTAAAAGTTATGGCTAAGTCCAAAAAAGTGTGTCTTCAGTGTCACATCAAGAAAGTTGTTGGGTTTCATAGTCTCTCAAAGGGGTATTGAGGTTGATCCCGCCAAGGTGAAGGCTATCCTAGACATGCCACTCCCGCGCAATCTGAAACAGTTAAGAAGCCTCCAAGGGAAGATGCAATCCATCCATCGATTCATAACCCAACTCGCAAATAAGTGTTAGCCATTCACTCATCTCTTGAAGAAAGAATCCACCTTTCGATGGAACCAATAGTGTCAAACATGTTTCGATAAGATCAAAGAATACTTAGCTCATCCTCTGATCTTGATGCCACCCATTTCAAGGAAACCCCACCTGCTGTATATCTCTGCCACTTCAGTCGCGTTTGGGGCATTGTTGGCACAACATGATGAATCATCAAAAGAGAGGGTGATCTACTTGTATCAGTCGAACATTAGTTGGCTATGAATTAAACTACTCTCCCATAAAAAAGGCCTGCCTCGCACTAGTCTTCAACACACAGAAACTCTGACATTACATGCTCAGCCATCCAGTCAAATTAATTGCTAAAATTGACCCACTGAAGTATTTTTTTATCTAGAACCACTTTGACGGGCACATGGCCAAGTGGGTCATGCTCCTAAGATAATTTGACATAGAGTATGTGGAGAAAAAATCCATAAAGGGATAGGTCATAGCTGATCAATTGGTCGAGGCACCATTAGTAGATGCTTACCCTCTGGACACTGAATTTCTAGATGAAAAAGTTTACATAGTTACAGAAGCACTAGCTTGGATGTTGTATTTTCATGGCTCATACACTCATAATGGATCAAGCACATGGATTTTATTAGTTACCCCTCAAGGTGACTACATTCCAAAATCATTCAGGATAGCGTTCCCATGTACCAACAACATTGCTGAGTATGAAGCCCTCCTCACCGACCTCTGAATTGTAAAATAGTGGCATATAACTCACTTGAAAGTCTTTGGTGATTCACTATTAGTCATCAAGCAAGTTAATGATGAATTCCTCACAAAGGATGGTAAGTTGTTACCCTACAAGCGCATGGTGGATGATTTCAAGAAATATTTCACCTTCATACAGTTTGACCAAATTCCTCGGGTACAGAATAAAGCATCAGATGCAATGGCCACTATCGGTTCCCTGATTGACATGCCTAAGGACCGGACAGAATGTGACTTCCTTGTCGAAACTTTTTTAATCCCAGTGTATGATTTTCCTGAGACTGATATGGTGTGTGATATCGTAGGTCCCACCTCTTCCTAGTATCAGGACATATATACGTATCTCCATGATAATATCCTACCCCCAGACCTCACACAGAACCAACAAAAATCCTTTATTCAACGTTTGGCCCGTTACATTATCATCGGTGATACACTTTATCATCGCGGGTATGATGGGATCCTCCTTAGGTGTTTAAATGAGACTGAAGCCTGCACGACACTAACGAAAGTACATGGTGGTGTTTTTGGAGCTCACTCAAATGGTATGGCCCTGGCCAGAAGGATTCTATGAGTTGGATATTATTGGCCTACACTGGAGCATGATGCTTGTGAATTTGTGAAGAAGTGTCTTCCATACCAACAACATGTAGATTTGATTCACGCTCCAACACAAGATCTTTAGTCCCTCCTAGCACCATGGCCCTTCTCTCAATAGGGTTTTGACTTGATTGGCAAGATTTACCCACCATCATCCGACATCTATACATTCATAATCACTGCCACTGAATACTTCACTAAGTGGGTGGAAGCAATGCCACACTCGCAGATCACTGGTATTCAGATCTCAAAGTTCATCCTTTACCATATTCTCTGCAAATATGGTATTCCATCCACCATCCTTTCCGATAATGGAAAACCCTTCAAAAACAAAGCCATGAAACACCTCTACGAAACCTTTCACATCTAGCATCGTTGGTCAACGCCTTATTACCCCCAGGGTAATGGTCAAGTAGAAGCAACCAACAAGAACCTCATCCGCATCCTTAAAAAGGTTTTCAATAACACCGGTCGAGATTGGAACCTCCATATTCATCCTACCCTCTGGGCATATCGTACCTCCATCCGCACCCCTATAGGGGCCACTCCCTATTCTTTGGTCTATGGCACCAAAGCCATCTTTCCAATTGAAGTTGAGATCCCATCACTGTGAATTTTACTAAAAAATCTTATCAGTGTGGAGGATGCTCGTGTTGCACTGCTTGCACAACTAGAGTTACTTGATAAAAGAAGAATCAAAGCTTATGATCACCTACAAGCATACCAGAACCACCTTAAGCATCACTACAACAAGATGGTTCATCCTTGACAGTTTTAGGTGGGTGATCTTATCCTCAAAGAGAATCAACGTACTTAGCAAGACTGAGATAAGAAGGGAAAATTTGAGCCAAACTGGTTGGGGCCTTATATCATAGCTGCCAAATATGGATCTGGGGCATATAGGTTGACTACTCTTGAAGGAGAGCCCCTTGACGAACCCATCAATCACATGCATCTAAAGAATTTTTATGCCTAAGTCCACTTGGTAACCCCACCTATCAAAAAAAAAAAAAAAAAAATCCAAAAATCCAAAAAAATAGTAAAGAGAAATAAGTTCATCCTATGGTGAAAACCACTTTTTGGTGGCACCTTGGATAAGTATGGATGGTGAAAACTTGGTAACAGGCATCATCTGTTGAGGGATTAATCATTATCTACTTGGAATCCTAGTTTTTTATGTTTTCATCTGCACTATCGTCCTCACCCATCCCATCCTTGGCCACTTGGTATATTTTGATTGAGCATTGACCCATCTAGCTTATCCCCCATCCTGAGATTTTCAATATCCCACTCTTAGCTTATGTCATTCATCTCCTCGTCGGTCAGTCTATGTCATCACATGGGATCGTCCATCATGTTGATCTTCATCTAGATCTCATCCTATTGCGTCACCAGTCAAACTACATTGCCCTTGTGTTGTCACGTAGGCAAGGCTGATCATTTGATCTGCCCCCGGGGTATTCTGACCATCACATGTTGGTCGTCTATCATCTATCTTCACCATGCTCTTTTCACTTTATCCATGGTCTTTTCATGAACTATGAGGGCTCTGCACTTTCACTTAGGCAAGGCTAATCTTTGATCAGCCCCTAAGCCCCTAGGTTTGTAGGGTATGTCAGTCTGTGTCCTTGTCTGGCTTGTTATTCTCAAATAAAATCCCCTATTATCAAGAGATTTGGTTAATGAAAAACATCTGGCATCAAACTGGGTCATTCTAGTTTAGTATCCATCATCGGTCTCAACAGGATGCATCCTTCCTAGCAGACCTCATCAATCCCATCCGTCCCCTTGATCCTATGGCAAAGGAAGTTTTGAAATTGATTGTGATCTTTTGATGTCTTGGAATTTATTTATCATTTGAGCTCACTATCAACACTTTTTATGATCGCCTTGATCCATCATATCATGGTGTACTTTGACTCATCTACATAGGAGCTTATCTTGGTTTTTTCTTTGTTGTTTTCTTCTCAGTTGTTCCACGTAGTACCCACCAAGATCCCTGAGGTCTTGTGTTACGTTGGGGCATCCTTGTGTGTTTGTGGTTATCCCAATACCTGGCCCGACCAAGGTCATCATGACCTTAGGGTGTTGGGGTAGCCTTTTTGTTTGTTGTGTTTGTTTCATGCATTGGATGCCAACTTACCTTGGTCTTACATATCAAGGTATCCGGTATCTTATGCTATTGAAAAAATCAGTGCTCCAAATATAGAAACTCATATTAGGATCGCATTTCATCATTTGTTGCTTTACATTCACCTTATGATTTTGGTTGTGCAAATAATTTATCCCACTCTCTCCCATTCTTCTTGGGATACTAAAGGTTTTTGACATATGAAAAATCACACCCATTTTTCACAATCACTACATACCCATCTTCCATTATCATGTCAGTTCTTATTGACACTTATGACCATGTGTTATTTCCTTTCATTATTAATTCATTATAAATTACAAGAGCATTATCGCATATTAGGTTCATTCTATTAACCACACATACATCGCCACCTGCATCACAAAGTGTTAGACTCATAATACATCACATCCTGCATATATAAAATATTCATACAAAATCCATCATACACATATACATACATGTCAATAGATCAACTAGGCATCCATACACATAAGTCATCATAGATACAACATGTGCATACATCACATCACCATGTGAATATCTGCATTAATAAAATCATCCATATTCCACAAGTACATAAACCCAATCATCCACATAGGCATGAAGTATCATATATTCATACATCCACATAAAATGTAGTATCATAAACATGTGCATAAATAAACCAAATTATCCATCCACATAAGTAGGAAATATCATATACATGTGCATACATAAACTGGATCGCCCATCACAAAAGGAAACATATTGCATAGTGTTAATAAAGACTATGCATTATCATAATAAAAATAATACAATGTACATCATATGTCCATCATACATCAAAATCTATCATGTATCCATCACATAGCCCTCATACATCATCAAATAAGGTACAAAATCTAGAGATGTAGAGCATCTCTGATCTCTATCGATAAGTACTACATGCTCCACCCTGCATCTATCAAAAAACTAGTATCATGTCATCTCTTGAATGAGCTACTCGCATCTAATCTCTGTGGTGAATTAGGTAATGATCTCCTACCTGGGGTGACACCTAGTGAATCACTATAACCTTGGGTCCATGTCCCCAATGACTGAGATGGCGCTGGCATCTAGAGTGTTTGTCAAGTATACTGGAACAACCACTGGGTCGGGTCTAGAATTGTATGGTAGTATGCGGCCATCCAAAATCCTGCCTCCCTCGCATTCTCCTCTCACTCAACAACCTGAACTTGAGCAGAATTCAAATCCTATCGATATCTATCCTGATCTCTCATGATCAATCTCCTCTCCTGATCCTAGGCCTCCTGGGATAGTCGTAACTGTGTCATCTATGCCTGAACCCAATCTCTCATCTCCTCGGCAGCCACTACTACATCCCTCTCACCCTGTAACCCCTATGTATATGTCCCTCTCACATCACTGACCTACACTAATTGCCACTATCCCACTGTGACATCTCGCTCACCCTATAGCATCTGCATCCATACCTCTACAACATCTCTCTCTCTCTCTCTGTGCGGCATGTGCCCGAGCCTCTGTTGCATCCCTGTCCCTCTAAAGTGCTTGTAGTCTCAACTCGGCAGAATCTCGCTCCTGTCATAGATCTAACACCTGTGACACCACTGCATCTCTCTCTCTGGAGAGACTGAACCTCTGCCTCTACCACCATCCTATCACTCTCAGCCACCTGAGTGCGTGCCTATGCCAAATCCCTATCTCCCTCTAAGACCTACACTTGTACCTGTGCCACATCACTCTCTGACCGCAACATGTGCATCTCTCTCCTCATCTCCTCTCTCTACTGCATCAACCCCATGTCCCCAACTGTCTACTCTAAACATTCCACTCTTTCTCTGAGCTCAACCTGCTCTTGGTGCCAATCTGCCCTCTCTCTCCACAACCGCTCTAGCTGTTTCTACAGACCCTCTGTATCTCTAGCATTCCCTGTCCCAGTCTCTGATGGCTCCTACCCTGTCACCCCTCCAATAGCCTATCGTATCGCTGCCTCTGCCACCAAGCGGTCTCACTCCCATCTCACAACATCTCCCTCCTCATGGTCCTTGGCCACCTCCGCTTGTAACCCCTCTATCTCTGCTTGTAGGTCAACTACCTCATCCCATGCCTCATCTCTCTCTCTCTCTCTCGTGAATCTCCTCTCCACATCCGACACCAGTGTGGCTAGGACTAAATAATTTCTCTCACCATGGGAAAATTGTGCCTGTAGCTCGCTCAATGTTGCCTCTAATCTGATCCGCTCTACCTTTGTTTATCATAACCGCTCTTCGTTGAGGTGCAATCTCTCTATGATCTCTCTCAACACCACTGCAGGGTCCTCTCCTCTAGGTGGTACTGTCAATAGTGGTCAGAGGTCATACACATCAGTGTCAGTATCCATCTCCCATAGCTCATACCCCTCGCTCTTTGCTAACGCCTCCATCGCATCCACATCTATCACTGAAAGGGCTCCCTCTCTCCCTATCATCCTCTCCTATGTTATGCTTCCTTCACCCTCCTCGTGTCTCTATCACTGATGCCCTCTTGTGGCCATGTCTGCCTCTTGTCTCTCCCGCACTATGCTGGTCTTAGCCTCCTCCCCTCTCTCCTACTGCTGACCTCCTAGGGATGCGCATGCCTCCTGGTTCCTCTCTCCCTAGATCTCTGACCCCCTATCTTGCTGTGCAGTAGCCCTGACCTCATCCTCTCCCGCTTCTGCTCCATCTCCTTGGGATCTGCACTACCATCTCCTCCTCGTAGCTGCCCTCACTGGCTCCTCAGCTGCTCCAACAACCTCCTCTCTCCCCCTCCTGGCTGCCCTCGCTGGCTCCTTAGCTACTCCCACCACCTCCTATCCCTCCCTCTACTGTCCTCCCCTCACCTGACCTCCTTTCTGTCATCCTCGAGGTACTCATCCTGCTGCCCTCAGTCATCTCTCATCCTCTGACCTGAACCCTAGTGCTCCCTCAATCAACACTATTGAGGTAATTTGTGGTAGTGGATATCACTTGAACCACTATCGATATCGATCTATCACCCCTACATCCCTCTACCCCTCCCACCTGTCTTGGTATGGCATAAACTGTAATGTCTCTAGCTCCTCCCACACTACCTCTAGGCTCAATGGAGAACCCCATGGCCACTCCTGTGATAGTTTCTGAAATCTCACCCACACCGCAGGAATGTCCTACCTCACTCCAAACTATCGTGTCTCCCAATCGAGTCTGTGTAGCTCCACTATAAGCAGAACTCTCCCAACAATATAACAACAGGTGAAGAAGTAACTACTATGTGCCTCCTCATCACCCCTTGAGCCCCTGAAGGACCATAGCATATAAGATTGCCACACTATCATCTCCATCTGCACATCATCTAACCGTCTCCTCCATATGTCTACATCTCTCACATCCTGATGTCACAGTATCACTCTCGCTTCTGCTCCCCACCCCTAGGCCACGACCTCTCTGTCATCCTGCTCTCATAATCTATGCACAGTCGATCTAGTCATCCTGATGTGCTCCCACAACAAAACCTATAGTAGTGTGATATGGGCCACACTCAACTCCCTCTGGTAGCATACCCGGTGCATGTCCCAATATAGCTATGCCAGCATGCACGTCCCCCACGCAAAATGCCCCTCTCGGCCCTCGATGATATACTGAATCACCTCCACGAACCTGAGATGTAGGAATCGACCACTCCAATCTAGCACCAAGATCCCACTAATCAGTCCAGCTAAGTACAAAGACAGTGCCGATACCCTGCACGATAGACACCTATCCACATCCAGCTACCCCTGCTGAATCGGTAGATCTCACTGCCAAAAACAACATGCATGGACTCATCCAACGCCTTGTCCACTAACCAACACTCAATAACCGCCATCCCTACTATAGGGAGCCTCAAAATATGCCACATCCTCCAAGGTCACAATAATCTCCCCTATCGGTAGATGGATTGTCGATGTCGTCGAGTCCCAGCGCTCTATCAGGGCTGTCAGCATATAAAGTAATCCTACCTCTGACAGTCTCTGGTGCTCCATGCCCATCATCTGTGCTATGCATCTCACCAAAACCTCAGATCAACTCTCGCATCTGCAAACCCGACACCTTCTGCATCCATCACAATGACACCTTGTTAGTCTCTTTTAGTGTCGTCTTGTGCTACTTTTTCTCACCCCAGGATTTCCCTTAACCATCCCTTCCCCCTACCTGTGGCTTATTTTTGGTGTCTTGGCTTCGTCTCGCCCCTTGGGCTGACTCACCCAGGCTGACCTGCCCGAGCTCGCGGGTGAGCATGTCCAGGCCCGGGCGGACCCGTCTGAGCTTGGGCGGACTCGCCCAAGCTCGTGGGCGAGCCCGTCTGAGCCCAGGTAGACTTGCCTGAGCTGGCCAGGTAGACCTGCCTGCGTTGGCTGGGCAGACCCGCCCAAGCTTGGGCAGACCCGCCTGCACTAGTCGAGCGGACCTGCCTGTGCTGGCTGGGCAGACCTGCCCGCGCTAGCTGGCAGACCCACCCAAGCTTAGGCAGACCTACCCAGGCCTGTCTAGCCCCCCAAAACCGTCTGCCCCGACCCCCCTAACCCCCTACCCCACCCAAACTTTTGCTAAAACAAAAATTTCCCAGTAACCCATTTTTCCTCCTGACCCACCCCACAAAACCTATACTTTTGTTTTTGCAAAAAAATTAGCCAAATTGAACAAAATCATAAGGTGGGGTTTCAAGCTAACTTGAAATGACACAACACACTCCTTAAAGAGCTGTCATCTCTTATCCTGTCAATGAATGATGTCAGAATCGTACTTCGGGATCGTGTTTTCCCCCTCTTTCCCTCTCTTCTTCTCCCTTTTCTTCTCACTTGACAGCTATCCAAATGAGGAGAAATACCCCCTCACTCCCCTTTTATAGCTTTTTCCCCCTTTTTTCCCTTTTTAAAATGAAAG
>VDFB02193867.1:205644615-205679999 GCA_007258455.2 Sequoia sempervirens
TTTTGATTTCCAAAAACAAGATGATAGTAAAATGAAGTGGATTGCATTTACCAAATTGGAGAAGGAAATACAAATAAAAGATCAAGATATCAGAGATGAAATTTAGAAAGTTAAGTATGTGATTCAAAATTTTGATCAGGTTGTAAGGAAGTTGAAGGAGGAAAGGATGATTCAAGAAAAAGGAAAAGTTGTGGTAGATGAGGAACAAGGCAAGGGGAAGGCCCCTGAGATAGAGGAAAGACCTACTTACCAACTTCCAAAGAAAATAATAGTGTTTAGAAGGAGGAAGGACATGGTTACTTACCTACTTACCTCAAAAGTAGCAAAGGATAGAATCAAGTGGTTTAGTGGATTATCTTGGAGACTCTGATGATGATATAATTGTTTCTAAAGAGCAAATGGAGCAAGGTATGCCTTCCCTCCCTAGGGAGATAGTGCCACAACATATGGGCCTCAAATTGAGCAAGGTGGACTTAGCTAGTATGAATAATATAGATGATATTAGAGAAGAGGCATGCAAGAAATTCATGGATGATGATTCATTTGTTAAGTCACATGCTTTCATGGAGTTTGCATGGAGAGAAAAGAGGGAAGAATGTGTTGAAAACATTCCCAAAGAAGGAGCTTGAACCCTCAATTTCTAGATAAAGTCATTGAAGCCCAAGTTAGAAATAAAATGAGGGAAATTTTTCAAAACATAACGGCTCAAGAGGGAATGGAATTGGTAAGAAAAAGTGGTCTTCTTTTACTACCAAAATGGGATCTCACTTCTTCTATTACTTTTGATACAATAAGAAGACATGACATGCCACTTTACACTACAGAGGAAGATGCAACAATTGCATTATAGGTATTTTCTTTCGGTGAACAATGAGATACACTTGCAATTTGGGCCCTAGCCCTGAATACAAAAAAGCCTCTAGTTGCAGAGCCATTTGTAGACTTGATAACAGGGTTGAATATCAAGAGAGTGTCAGACACCCCTACAATTGAGGCAGCTACTATGTCTATGAATGTAGCTTGGTTTACAAAGACAACAGTGGAATCTGTGACTGCAGAAAGAGACTGATTCAAAAATAAGTATAATGGCATGTTGATTGAGTACAACAAGGGTCAAAAAAAAGTTGCAAAATTGCTAACAAAAAATGCATTGTTGAAAGAGCAGATGCAAACAATGCAAACCAATGTACCAATGCAAACTGACTTTGTTGCTCCCCCATCACCTCAAGATAAAATTCCATCTTCCCCTATTCCTCCTCTAGAATTTTCATTGGAAATTGTGCCATATAATTTAGGGAATGTGCCAATTTTAGTTGAGGAGCCAAGTACTTCATATGCACCTCAAAAAGAGGAAGTCAGCATGGAAGACCTGATTGAAAATTTAAAGAGCTATAAAGGGAGATGTAAGCAACTAGGATGAGATGATTCATGCTAGAAATCTAAATATTGTGATAGTGGTGCTAGAGCACCTTAATAAAGGGATTGAAAAGAGATTGATTAGCATTCATGCTAACTATTCTTTAATGTTTGATGCAATAAGGAATTTTGATAGAGATAAGGAGGTGGCTATCCCATTAATGGACAGGTGGATCCCAAGAGCACAAAAAATGAGGGATATGGCTATTAGGTCAACACATGATGTGAATAAACCTCCCAAAATTCTCCCAACCCTTAGGTTTGTAATTGAGATGAAATATTCTCGAGGGTTGATTGAGCACTTGGAAGTGAAAATAAGGGAATTGGTAAAGAAGTTTGATGATTGGAGCTTTAGTTTGCTTCCAAATATTTTGAATGAGAATGTTGAGGTTAAGTCTTTACAAGAATGGAAGAACTAGGCCAATCAAGTGATAGCCACTTAGGCCAAACTAATTTGTGTTGGGGTGGATTTGGATATGTTGAAAAATAGTATGGACAGGGTCACCCACACAGGTATCTTCCTAGAAGAACTCAACAAAGAGGTAAATCAGGTGGCAATCAAATACATCCCATACAGAACAAAGGTAGATAAGATTATGGGGTTTGCTTGGTCTACTGAGGAAGATTTTGAGCTATGGGAATCTAGATATTTTGTCATATTGGATATATAGGTTGTTGCATTAGTAAATTGGTGATTGGAATTTTGGTTTTGTGTCTGCAACAATAGAGGTTTCAATGCAAAGAAGTACAATACGTGGCCTGGAATTAATATAGATTAGGCCTTGGATATATCAACGTTCAAATATTGTACTCTCTCAAGTTTAAATATGGTGACATGAAATGCAGATGTGGAGTTGCTTTGGTATTTTGTACTTTCTCTATTTTATGCTTTTTCTTCCTCAAGGTTTGGAGCACATGGAAAGAAAGTTCTTGGCTCATGGAAAGAGTATCTACACTAACTAAAGTGCCTTTTGGAGGGTGAGAGGTGTCTTCATCAACAAATTAGGAACAAATTTTGTCTCATGTGGATACTTTCCCCATGGTTTTACAAATATAACTACCTTTGTTTGTAAACGAGATCAGCAAATGAATGCTTGACATGTGTACATTCTAGCCTGAGGCTTGTTTTTCTCCTTCATTTCTATAAGAATGAATTCACAACCAAATGTATAGGTTGTTGATTGATATTTTGAGAATAACTTTTGTAAAGGCAAATACAAAGAACAATCTAGAGTTACATTTTAGGTTTTGAGTCTTTGTTATGTGATTGTAATTTTTGATAACAGTACTAGCATTTGAATATGGAAGATGGTGCAAATCCAAATCCATTGTTCATGTAATTTGAGTATTAGGATATGTTAAGGAGTTCTAGTTTAGGATATTAAGGTATAATGTTGTAATGCAGTATTATAGAAGCTTTATGATGCTAAGTATTAAACTGTTGTCCAATTAGATTTGTGTTAAAATTGACTCCCTACCCTAGGTTAAGGCACTAGTCTGAGTTTTGTGTTTGTAATGCAGTTTTCTTGATCATTCATTAGCGATATAAATTTATAATTGAACTTTCTATTGAGTTGTAACTGTTAATGTTTCATGCCAAGTTAATCCTTTTGTGCTCTAGATGTCCAATGTGTAAAGAGTTTGCCAAATTATTGAAAGAATTCATCTATTGAGCTTGAGTTGTGAGAATGCATCTGTTATTTGCAATGTACTTGATTATTAGGTGCATGAATTCATGAGTACATTATGGGATCACCCTCATGGGTTTTGCAGAGCCCGAAGTGCAGGTGGAAAGAATTGTTGCTTTCACTCATTTGTTGGCCAATCCCTCCAATTAGCTAACCATTGGAAGATGAGAATTCCACAGGCTATATTTTGAGATCAACATATGAGCTATTAATAAAATGATCAAGGGTTATTTTGTTGATCTTAATTGTGTTCCAATGAATTTATGGTTTTATCTTTGTTTTAATTCAAAGAATTAATTAGATTGCTTTGATGAAGCCATAAGTTCATGTAATTTGAGTATTAGGATATGTTAAGGAGTTCTAGTTTAGGATATTAAGGTATAATGTTGTAATACAGTATTATAGAAGCTTTATGATGCTAAGTATTAAACTGTTGTCCAATTAGATTTGTGTTAAAATTGACTCCCTACCCTAGGTTAAGGCACTAGTCTGAGTTTTGTGTTTGTAATGCAGTTTTCTTGATCATTCATTAGCGATATAAATTTATAATTGAACTTTCTATTGAGTTATAACTGTTAATGTTTCATGCCAAGTTAATCCTTTTGTGCTCTAGATGTCTAATGTGTAAAGAGTTTGCCAAATTATTGAAAGAATTCATCTATTGAGCTTGAGATGTGAGAATGCATCTGTTATTTGCAATGTACTTGATTATTAGGTGCATGAATTCATGAGTACATTATGGGATCACCCTCCTGGGTTTTGCAGAGCCCGAAGTGCAGGTGGAAAGAATTGTTGCTTTCACTCATTTGTTGGCCAATCCCTCCAATTAGCTAACCATTGGAAGATGAGAATTCCACAGGCTATATTCTGAGATCAACATATGAGCTATTAATAAAATGATAAAGGGTTATTTTGTTGATCTTAATTGTGTTCCAATGAATTTATGGTTTTATCTTTGTTTTAATTCAAAGAATTAATTAGATTGCTTTGATGAAGCCATAAGTTCATGTAATTTGAGTATTAGGATATGTTAAGGAGTTCTAGTTTAGGATATTAAGGTATAATGTTGTAATGCAGTATTGTAGAAGCTTTATGATGCTAAGTATTAAACTGTTGTCCAATTATATTTGTGTTAAAATTGACTCCCTACCCTAGGTTAAGGCACTGGTCTAAGTTTTGTGTTTGTAATGCAGTTTTCTTGATCATTCATTAGCGATATAAATTTATAATTGAACTTTCTATTGATTTGTAACTGTTAATGTTCCATGCCAAGTTAATCCTTTTGTGCTTTAGATGTCTAATGTGTAAAGAGTTTTCCAAATTATTGAAAGAATTCATCTATTGAGCTTGAGTTGTGAGAATGCATCTGTTATTTTCAATGTACTTGATTATTAGGTGCATGAATTCATGAGTACATTATGGGATCCCCCTCCCGAGTTTTGTAGAGCCCGAAGTGCAGGTGGAAAGAATTGTTGCTTTCACTCATTTGTTGGCCAATCCCTCCAATTAGTTAACCATTGGAAGATGAGAATTCCACAGGCTATATTATGAGATCAACTTGGTTCTTGAAAAATAACCACCAAAACTCTCAACTAATACCCCTATGTTTAGCCTTGCTAATAAACTAAAAATAATTAAAGAGATAGTGCAAGGTTAGAACAAGTTTTCCTTTGGTAATATTGTTTACAAAAAAAAATATTTGGGAGACAACATTAAGGAGGTGCAATATTTAATGGAGTTAGGGGTGGTGGATGAAGCTACTTGCAATCACGAGCGCGACCTGAGAGCTCAATGGTTCAAGGTTAAAAAACATGAGGAAATTTTTGGAAACAAAAATCTCAAGTTCAATGGCTTTTGGAAGGAGATCGTAATACTAAGTTCTTCCATCAATTTACTATGAAACATAGAAGCAAGAATAGAATAAGACAACTTAAGAAAGAAGATGGCAGTATGGTGAGTAATGAAAAATAAATTGTTGCTAAAGTTGTGGCCTATTTTTCCTCCTTCCAGAAGGAAATTGTGGTTTCTCATCAAGATTTTGATGAAATCCTCCAAGTCATTCCTAAGGTGATTTTTGATTGGAATCTTCAAGATATGTCTAAAGTTGCTTCCCTTTAGGAGGTGATGTTTGTTGTTTTCTCTTTTGGAGCTTACAAATCCCCTGGGCCTAATGGGTTCCCCCTGACCTTCTTCCAGATTTATTGGGACATTGTGAACAAAGACCTCTTAAATGCTACTAGAGACTTCTTTATATTTGGTAGGCTTCTTAATCAACTTAATGCTACTTTCATAGCTCTTAATCCTAAACAGGAAGATTTTTCCTCTATGCATGATTTTAGACCTATTAGCCTATACAATACTGTGTATAATTTTTTTCTAAGATCATTGTGTTTAGATTGAAAGATGTTATGAGAAAAATGATAGCTAGAAATCAAAAAGGATTTGTTCATGGAAGACACATTTTGGATGCTACCATAACTACCCATGAAATTCTCCATTCTATGGACCTTAGTAAAAATGTGGGGATGGCTCTGAAACTGGACATCTCTAAAGCATATGAAAGAGTTTGTTGGCCATTCTTTTTTTATGTTCTTAGGAAATTTGGGATCAATAGAAGGTTCTTAAAACTGATCACTGCTTGTGTTGCTACTCTGAAGTGTTTGATCTTGGTGAATGGGGTCCCTCAAGGTTTCTTCTCTTGTGGCCAAAGTCTTAGGCAAGGGGATCCTCTATCCCCTTATCTTTTCATTATTGTTGTTGAATTCTTGGGAAGAAACATCCAAAAACTCTTGGACTCTAAGGTTCTAAAAGGTGTTAAGGCTGCTTCAACCCTCTCACCTGCCTCTCATTAACATTTTGTTGATGATACTATCCTTTTTGGTGAAGCTTTGGTTGGGGAATTTGGTCATTGGAAATCCATCTTGAATGACTATGCTAGTGCTTCAAGTCAACATATCAACTACAACAAGAGTAAGCTATACTTTTTTAACCCCAACCAGATCACGTGAAAGACAAAGTTGTCCACATATTAGGTTGCCAAGAGGTTGATCTACCTGTTGCCTACTTAAGCTTACCCCTAATCTCTAAAAAACTAGATGGAAATTATTGGAACCATATTATTGAGAGAATTCAAAAGAAGTTGGCTAGTTGGAAGGGAAAACTACTAAGTCAAGTTGGGAAGCTTCAATTGTTAAAAGCCTCACTTCAAAATATTGTGTTCTGCTAGTCTTTGTTCAATATTCCTAAAAAAAGATTCTTGTGGTCAGGAGCTGAGGAGAGAAACATAATGGAACTACTGGGGTGGGAGAAAGTTTGTACTCCTAAAAATGTTGGAGGCCTTGGGATAAGGAGAATTAAACTCTTTAACAAAGCTATTTCTACCAAATTGGGGTGGAATTCGCTGGAAGGAACCAAAGACTGGGTTATCATTCTTAAAGCTAAATATCTTAGAAATAGAGACTGGGGTTGCTTCATTACAACCTCTAATTTTCCTCGTGGAAATTTTTTCTAGAATCACCTCCTTAAAACAAGAAGTGTGCTTTAACTAGGTGCTAGAAAGTGTATTATTAATGGTATGCATAAAGACTTTTGAAAAGATTCTTGGAACTGTGGGCCCCCTCTCACATCCTTTAGATCACCTCAACCCTTTAAAACAAAGGTTGATCATAACTTATGGCAAGAAGGTTGTTGATTATATTGATTGGGATGGATCAAAACCTAATTGGATTAAAGTCAATAATTAGCTTATAGGAGCTAACCTAAGGGGAGATAGACAACAAAATTGGGCCCCACTAGTCCAAAGGCTTCACCAATTAATAAGGGAGGCTACCTTATTCTCTAAAGATAGGAAGGATGAGTGGCTATGGGCCAAGAACCCTTCAGGCTATTTCTTTGTTAAAAATGCCTATGTGGAATTAGATAAACCTTTATTAGCTAACAAGGGCTTCTTGTTGAAAATGAAGGTAATATTGTAGCTTTAAAACTTGTAAAACTATGAGACTATAGATTTAATTAAGTGTTCTTAGTCGCAATTATTTGTGTATGATTATCTATTTAGATCAATTTTACCAATTGTAGCAAGAGACAGGAGATTATAGAAGAATGAGACAAGATAGAAGTGACATAGCATATACATGGAGAAACCCTTTTAGGAACTCCGCCAGAATCAATAGTGCTTGTATTATTTAACCTTAGAACAAGATTACAATAATATTGTATCAATCCTTGATTGATATGCTTCCTTTGCCTTCAACAATCCTTCTTCACAACCTACACAAAACTCGCATACACTTTTTGCAACACAAGTTATCCATGCATTCCATGTGACCAAGCATGAATCCACACATCCCATGCCATGCTTCAAACCCTCACACATGCACAAGCTCAACCTGCTAACCTATAACAAACTCTCACACACTTGCTACATTAAATAGACAATTAATGAGCATGTAAACTCATAAGAGTTATCAAATACAAGAGCATAAAGCTGCTCACAAAAATCTATGCCTAGATTGTGCAAGTGGAGTTCCACACTGTAATATGAGTTCAAACCAAAGTCTTCCTCAATTTAGGCACCCCAAACTGAACACTTAATTGAAATCTAGTAAAAGAAATATCTTACAAGAATCACCTCAAAGTTGGTGCCCAAGAATGGGCCCACTTAACTAAGCCTTGTAAATATCTTCTCATGCAAAAGGTATTAACTCAAAGATGCCAACTTGGGCACCCAAGGTGGGTCCAAGTCAATCTTAGTTAACTAAAACATATCTCTCCATCAATTCACGCAAACATTATGCATGATTGATCATCCCCACTTAACTGAATGTATCCACTTGTTATATGTCATGCAACTAAAGTCAACTAGAATTCAACTCAAACTGCCTACATGCAATTGAAGATAACTGAACTAAACTGATATTGAACTAAACTAAACTAAACTAAACTCCACTCATGTAAATATCAATCCCTAACTTGTAGGATCTTTACATGCATTACTGAAGTGTTATCTATCCTCCAAATAGTTAACTTAAGCAAGGTGGGTTCCACCTTCCATGTGGGCACCCCATGTGTTCCTATTTTGTAGGAGCTCTTCTTGGGCATCCCCACATGTTCCTATCATTTAGGAATAATTGCAAATGTCAATTTACATGTTCATTTCATTCAAATTTAATCTCTTTCTAATCCTAGTGTTGGGGAAAACTTTCCAAGGACTTAGGAGATACATGAGATATGTTTAGGATTGAAATTAAATGGCATCATATTCCCAACATTCTCCCACTTGACATTATACGTTGCAATTATTCTAAACAAGGAATCATTATTATACAACCTTCTCATCAGGTCTAAGATGGACTCACATCCATTTCCAAGTGTAGGCTCCTCAGTCTTTATTGTTGAAAAACTTTTATAACAAGTAACCATTCCAACTCATGTCTCTTAACATAAGAAATATTTGTCCTAACCCAAGTCTCTCTAGTATCCATGAGCACCCACCAATCAATCCATGCCAACTTCAAATGCAACCTACATAATAATGAAGCTCTAAGCAAATGATTAATACTCAAAACCAAAGAGAACTACATCCTCTCCAAAGGAAGAACAATAACACCTTTACCAAAGACTCTAAGGGTCCTCAATGAAGCAAGATGTTAAAAATTCTTCAAATCACATGAAGATAACCATATCCTACCAAAGCTCCCACTGAACTGTGATACCGAGCTATACATGACAACAAGATAAACATCAAACCATCACTATCAAAAGCTCCCACTGGAACATTTAACCAAGCTATTCATGACATCGTGATAACCATCTCCTAAATGAAGATCATCCATAGACCAATACAACTAGAACAAAACCATGTGCTAAAGACCACTAAAGGTTAATCCACTAACTCTAACCCGAGAACTATTTTAACCCAACTACCCCCCCTTACCACTTGGGAGAACTCCTCTCTTACTAGGCCTTTCCTTTTAGGGATTGAGCAAGCCATACCAGGTCTTACAGCCATCAACCCAAATACATTGTAACATACTTATTATACAAATCAGCAATAACTCAATAATAAAAGCTCCCACTACAACAAAAAAACCTTCAACCTTCTAAGAGAAAGGCATCCCAAACTCTACCCAACCATTAGCTCTGATACCAAATGTTGAAAATGAAGGTAATATTGTAGCTTTAAAACTTGTAAAACTATGAGACTATAGATTTAATTAAGTGTTCTTTGTCACAATTCTTTGTGTATGATTATCTATTTAGATCAATTTTACCAATTGTAGAAAGAGACAGAAGATTGTAGAAGAATGATACAAGAAGATAGAAGTAACACAACATATACGTGGAGAAACCCTTTCAAAAAAAAACTCCACCAGAATCAATAGTGCTTGTATTATTTAACCTTAGAACAAGATTACAATAATACTGTATCAATCCTTAATTGATATGCTTCCTTTGCCTTCAACAATCCTTCTTCACAACCTGCACAAAACTCTCATACACTTTCTATAGCACAAGTTATCCATGCATTCCATGTGACCAAGCATGAATTCACACATCCCATGCCATGCTTCAAACCCTCGCACATGCACAAGCTCAAACTGATAACCTGCAACAAACTCTCACACACTTGCTGCAATAAATAGACAATTAATGAGCATGTAAACTCATAAGAGTTATCAAATACAAGAGCATAAAACTGCTCACAAAAATCTACGCCTAGATTGTGCAAGTAGAGTTCCACATTGTAATCTGAGTTCAAACCAAAGTCTTCCTCAATTTAGGCGCCCCAAACTGAACACTTAACTGAAATTTGTTCAAGAAAATATCTTGCAAGCATCACCTCAAAGTTGGCACCCAAGAATGGGCCCACTTAACTAATCCTTGTAAATATCTTCTCATGCAAAAGGCGTCAACTCAAAGATGCCAACTTAGGTGCCCAAGGTGGGTCCAAGTCAATCTTAGTTAACTGAAACATATCTCTCCATCAATTCATGCAAACATTATGCATGATTGATCATCCCCACTTAACTGAATGTATTCACTTGTTATCTGTCATGCAACTGAAGTCATTAGTCATGCAACTCAAGTCAACTAGCATTCAACTCAAACTAACTACATGCAACTGAAGATAACCGAACAATAACTAAACTGAACTGAATTGAACTAAATTGATAATGAACTAAACTAAACTCAACTGAGCTGAATTGAATTGAACCCCACTCATATAAATATCAATCCCTAACTTGTAGGATCTTTACATGCATTACTAAAGTGTTATCTATCCTCCAAACAGTTAACTTAAGCAAGGTGGGTTCTACCTTCCATGTGGGCACTCCATGTGCACCTATTTTGTAGGAGCTCTTCTTGGGCATCCCCACATGTTCCTATCATTTAGGAATAATTATAAATGTCAATTTACATGTTCATTTCATTCAAATTTAATCTCTTTCTAATCCTAGTGTTTGGGAACACTTTCCAAGGACTTAAGAGATACATGAAATATGTTTAGGATTGCAATTAAATGGCATCCTATTCCCAACACTTCTAATGATACAATGTTTGGATAAAAAATCTAACTCCTAAAGTTATTTTCTTTTTGTGGGTTGTTTCTCATGGAAAAATCCTTACTATTGATAATTTGATTAGAAGGGGGTTCCAATTTCTTAACAGATGTGTCCTTTGCAATGAGGAGGAAGAGACAATTATGTACCTATTCTTCCACTGCTCGTTCTCGAGAGAAGTCTAGTCCTCCTTCCCCTACTGCTCACAAAATGGGTTTCCCCTCCTATGAAAATGTTTATTGATAGTTAGTCCTTCTGCCCTTTCTCTCACAATACTATCAAGGATCTCTGGAATCAATTTCCTCCCTTCATAACTTGGGGGATTTGGAAGGAGAGGAATAACATAATCTTCAGGGAAACAACAAGAAATAGGTGTGATCTTTGTCTAGCTATTAAGACCCAAATATAGAAAAAATGTGGAAGTGGTGGGATACAACTACTCTAAAGTTATGCATTCCTATAAGGAGATCAGAATAGAACAAATCTCGGGCCTCAAAAAGGATCTCAATAATGTCAATTGGTCTACTTATCTTTCAAGGAATACTATTGTTTGGACTCCCCCTTGAGAGGGATTGGGTTAAATGCAACTTTGATGGCTATTCAAAAGACAACCCTGGTTTGGTAGGGGCTGGAGATCTTATTAGAAATCACCATGGGGACTTTATTGTTGGTTATGGGAAAAATATTGGGCTTTGCTCCAACAATAAGGTGGAGGCTATGGTTGCTTGGGGAGGTATTAAACTTTTGAAAGATCTAGGCTTCCAAAAAGTTATCTTGAAAGGATATTCTAAGCTCATTGTAGATATATTGAAATGGGACAGTGTTATACCTTGAGAATTAAGAGATATTATGGATAATTGTAAATTACACATGTAAATTTTTACTTATTGTAAAGTTCAACATGTGTACAAGGAAGGGAACTACTCTACAAATATTGTTGTTAGTGAGGCTCTTAAGTGTAATACTTGGAATCATTTGGAGTATGGTGTGTTTCCCAGGGCAATAAGAGATAGAGTCTTAAAAGAAAAGAAAAATGAAAATTCTTATATCTTATAAGTATTGGATAAGGGGTTTGGGTTGTGTAATAATTAGATTTGGTGATATGATTGACATAAATATTAATAATTGCAAGGTTGGTATGTTTCAAATTATGGAAAGTGATAAGGAGATTTTCATCGGGGAGAAAATTAATGTGTTTTTCATTCCCAAGTACCCCTTGTATCACATGTTTATTTGAAATAGCAAAGTTTTGGTCATTTCAAATGTTATTAATGTGTCATACATCTCTTCCCACCATATTTTTGAGGCTCAACTTGATCATGATAATTTGGAAACATTTATTATGGTGATGGTTAATCATTCCACTTTTGTCCTTGGGCTCATGTTTAGAGTTTCCTATCATCTATTGGTTTTTTTTTAAGTAACTTAAATGGCTTTCTTCTTTTAACTTTCTTCATTCATTCTCTCTCCAAGTTTTGCACAAGTCTTGGAAGAGATTCTTTTTGGGGTGGTATGAAGAAGGGAATTAACCAAAAGAAAGGTCAAAAAAGTCTGCATACTTCTAGAATGGGAGGGCCGAGGAAGAGATCTGAACCCCCAAATTGCACCGTCCTCAAACAAAATTCTGATCTCTGGAGAATTTTTCAATGGAATGGTATGGATTCTTTCTTTGAAGCAATGTAGGGTTACAATGAGAGTTTGAATACTAAGTTCACCAACTCATGGAAAAAATTTCATGTTTCTATTGATGCGGTGAAATTTGAAGTGATGGCTCAACTAATAACCGAAGCTACTAGTCTAGATAATGAAGGGAGAAAGGTGGAAAAAAAAAGTGGTGCTAATTATCAAAAGTTTGTGGAGAAATTCCTACATGAAGGTGAGGTGCTAACGCGGTTCCAGAATGGGTATGCCTAGCTTGACCTTCCCTTGATGTTTGCCCTGGTTAGTACGTTTGTGATGTGTTACTTCACCTTAGAAAGTAGGTACATGATTATTCACACCTACCATTTTCCCATCCTAAATTATATTCACCATAATGATAGGATAAGTCTACCATTTTACTTGCTTTCTTCCTTGCAGAAAAAACATCAAGAATGGGGCCTCACCTCCTTCGCACCAAGGCCTAATGTTGGCTATGTATAAGTTTTCCCTTGCAAATAACCCCCATGGTAACCTATTGATTGTTAGGAAAGATAATCCTCCCCATAATGATGATGAGGGGGATAATTTACCCCTGACTATTATGCATCTGAAACCTGTGCCTAATCTTAGGCCCTTGGCTCTTCGTATTGAACCTCAGGAGGGTAGCCCCTCAAATGCTACTCCCTTGGATACCCCTAGATCCAAATACTTCACCTCTAAATCTAGGACTACCTCTTTTGAAAATTATCTTGAGTTGTAATTGCTCAAAGCCACCATAGAGAAAAGGAAATACTCCCTAATGCTTCTAGAACCCCCCAAAGTTAAAAATTTGAAAAAAGACCAGTAAAACCCGAAGTAGGGTAATGTCATCACCATTACTAAAGACCTTGAAGGTCCTCAAAAGGAGGAAATGGATGAAGGGAAGGTGGGCATGTTGTGTGGTGACCGAAGATTAGCTAAGGTCGCTTCCTCTAATAAAAAAGCTAAAGGTAAAAAGAAAGAAATTGAGAAAGAGGAACAACTAACTGTGGAAGAATTTGAACCCAAATGGAAGAGGAAATTCAAGGCATAGATTTTGATAACTGTGACTATGAGATGGGAAAAGAAGAACTGGAGGAGTATGATGGTAAGGAGGAGGAAGACGTAGGCAGGGAGGAGGATATTGAGGCTGTTGAAATGAAGGTCAAGGAAGAGGAGGACAATGCCCTTGGTGCTACTCTTTCTAGGGATACTAACATTCAATTTTTGAAAAGAAGAATCACATTTTTGTAGGTTTAGGTCGAGGACATGGAAAAGGCTATCATCACTTTGATGAAGGTCACTGATGGGTTGATGCACCATGTCATGGTTGGGGCAGTTTCTGGTCAAACAAATATTAGAAAGCTATTAAAAAAGTTTGAGAAGCATGAAGACATGAAGGACCTAGAAAATGAAGCTACCCCAGATTTGTCTCTCAAATTGGAGACAATTGGGAGTTGATTGCAAATACCAAATAATGGCTTTGTACTGTCGCTTTGTTTTATGATTTGGTTTAATGATTGTTCTAAAACTATAGTTTCTTTGGATGATAGTACCAAACTATTATTTTATGCTAGCTATGCTTTGGTTTAGGACTTATTGGTTTATGGTTAATCTCTTATCTAGCTCGCATGTCATGTTTTGGGTTAGTCTATGATATGCTTATGTTTTTTATTATACTTATAATTGTAAGTGTGAATTGTGAGAGTTAGTAACAAACACACAAACTCAATGAGGCGTATTACATTAAAGATTTGAATTATAAAACTAATCCAATTGCAACAAAACAAATCTCTAAAATCATTCCATTGTTCCCTATTCTCAAGGATCCTTTAGATCATTAGTGTTCTTAGATTTGTATATTGCACTATGACTGGTTTGGATGACAACCTAAGAAATGAGATGTTGTAAATGCAAGAATCTAAGTTCTTACATAAAGGATAAACTTTGTGATTGAAGCCATGATATTAAATGTTGCTATAAATGATAATTGACAATGGATAATGATGCTAAATTCTATGTTGCAAATAATGTATGAAAACTAAGATGATAACTAAAATGCAACTATGATTAAGACATGATTCTAAATTAAAATGATACTACAATTCTTAAATGCTAAATAAATGTTAAATGCTCTAAGTGCTCCAATGTTATTCCTACATAATAAGTTTGCTCAAAGATGGGATGTAAAATGTTGTAGCAAGAGGTTGTATTTATAGGATTTCCAAAGCATCTTGTGATGTGGCAGCAACCAATGGTTGAGAATTCAGAATGAGAGATGAACAGTGGAGATGGAAGAATCATGGAGGATGTTCCCTTGACCAATGGCAACATGCCAAATGTATGAAAGAATAAAATGTGTGAGATTGCCAAGTGTCCAAAGTTTGTTTTGGAATTTGTTGAGAATAATGTAATTTAAATATTAGTCATATTTAAATACATGTGACATTTGATGATGTGGGAAAAAAGTGTTGTAGACATGTGACTAAATTTGAATTTGGAATTATTCAAACTTAGTGAGAAGATATTTAATTAAACAAACTATTGACATTTGTTTATTTAATTAAATTTAAAAGAATGTGATTTAAGATGAAGAATTTAGAAAAGTGTGAACTATATAAATAAATTAAGAATTTATTTATAAGTAGATGAAATAAAAGAGGTCATTAATTAAATAACTAGTATTTAATTAATTAATTGTCTTGACCGATTTTAGGTGTATGCATTTTGCCCCTCTTTGAAGTAATGTGTTTACACATTGCTTCAAAGAAAAATCTGTTGCTGATGTTGACAATTTTTTTGTTGATGCCCCAGACGTTGATTTTCAAGTGATGGCGGATATATGCCCACTCAGGAGATAAATCGGTGAATTTTTGAATTTTTAGGATTTTTTGAAATTTTGATGATTTTTCGACGATTTGATGATGATTTCAAAATTATATGTTTCAGAAATGATTTATCTCCCGAAAAATGATGTATAAGTCACTAGGTGATGAAATGATCAATTAAGCCCTTTTGGAAAATAAAATAAATCAATCCCATAAAAAGCCCACTTAATTAACCTTTAAAAGGTTAAAAAGGTGATTTAAAACTTCATTTATGCCTTTGTAATTTGGAAATTTGAGTGATTGAGCAATCTAGCAATTTGGAGCAGAATGGTGATCCCCTACCACACACATTGGTTCAAGCGTGTCAGATGTCACAACCGCTCGACAGCATACGGTCCTTCGGTATGTACCCCGAAAAACCTCCTCGTAATTTGTGCAATTCATTTTTCCCTCCTTTTTCACGTTTTAAATTTAGACTTAAATATTCTAGCATCTAGATGGATTGATGTAGCACATTCATAGACTGTAACAGCGCATAGAATAGATTAGTGCTTAGAGTTAGGGTTTTAGTGCATAGGGTAAATAGATTAGCGCATAGGTTCATGTAGCACATAGGTTGCTTGAAGTAGCACATTGAATAACTGTTGTAGTGCATAGGTGCATTTAGCGCTTAGGTGAATTGAATTAGCGCATTGATGAGATGGTGTAGTGCATAGGATGATTCAGCGCATAGGGACTCTGTTCCGGCGCATATGGTAGTTTTGCGCATTAAAGCCCTGTTCTAGCATACATGATTTTAGCGCATAGAAAGACTGTTTTAGCGCATACATGGCAGAATGATGAATTTTTTATTGAACTCCTTGTTCTCGATGATTTTTTATCGCATTGGCCTTTGATTTGATGATGTTGATTGATTAGATGATTATTGATCTCATGATAGGTGAGATTCAATGATAGGATGATGATAATTGACCTCATGATAGGCGAGGATCAATGATTGATATTGATAATTGACCTCATGATAGGTGAGGATCAATGATAGTTTGATTGATTGATTGACCTCATGATAGGCGAGGTGCATTGATTGATTGATAAACCTCATTATAGGTGAGGTTGAATGATAGATTGATTGATAAACCTCATGATAGGCGAGGTTGAATGATAGATTGATGCTCACGAGATTTGATCAAAGTTTCACCAGAACTGATTAGATTGATAGGCTAACTGATTGACAATATTACTAATTTGCAATATTTTGTGATGATAGGAGCCTTTGACGAATCTGCAGATTCGAGAGTGTTTCCCTAGGATGTGGGAGTTGATTCCACATCTGGTGCAGGCTACGGTAGCAGTTATTGCACTATGCAGATTGTCCTCACTGATAGATATGCACCAGATTAGGATTAATAGGGGTTTATTGATAGCTTTAGTAGAGAGGTGGCATAGTGAGCATAACACCTTTCATTTGCCCACTGGCGAGATGATAGTGACCTTGGAGGATGTCTATCAAATCCTACGGATACTTGTTGTTGGAGAGCTAGTCTTATATGATTCTATTGAGTAGGGTGGGACTGATGCACTTCGTTGAGTATTTGAGGATGATCGGATATGTGGCTATGAGATTCCTTGGAGAGAGATGGTGGATGCTTGTGCTACATTGTCGTATGTACTTGTTGGTTTCATTGGATGGTTCCTTTGTCCTGATTGTAGGTCAAAGGGATTTTCAGTTGGATGGGGTAGGATTCTTGAGAGCATGATCACCCAGGGTACCAGATATGCATGGGGATGTTGCTTGCTCACACATTTGTACCATGATTTGCACCAAGTTGTCTATCTCCGCAGGGCCAATTTGTCAACTGGGGTCACATTGCTTCAGATATGGGCGTGGGAGCATATAGCGGTCACCCATCCAGTTGCAGACAGACGACGACCTACCATGAGACCATATGTGCATGCTTATGCAAGTCGAGTTGCTCAACCTAGGCTAGGAAAACTAGAGTACTGGAGGAGGATACTTGATGATTTAGAGTCAATTACATGGTGGCCCTATCTTGATTGTGAGAAGTGGTCAGAAGATGACACTAAGATGTCATTTTTTTGTCAGTCTATGTACCTAATTAGGCAGACACAATTCATCATTGAGAGATTCTTGCTATTGAGGGTTCTTAGGCAATATGGCAAGGTTCAAGGCATGCCCCAGGGTGTGGCCCATTATGCGCAGTGATAGATGGATGCGACAAAGTGGGGACTTGTTTTGTCATATGATGCAACAGTTGTGGTGTTCCAGGGTCTACATGCCATCATTTGGGATGTTCATCCAAAGATCATTGAGGCTTTGATATCAGAGGAGTATGCACAATACCTATTCCTACATCCATTTCCATGGATCTCTAGCCCAGATGAGCCAATGCCATTATTAGATAATGAGGAGAGGGAAATAGTACGTGGGTGCACATGAAGGAGAGATGGAGGAGATGAGGAGGAGGAGGAGAGCAGTGATGATGGGGATGGCGATGGAGATGGAGGAGGTGGAGATGACGATGGAGGTGATGGTGACGGAGGTGATGGTGGAGAAGATGAGAGTGAAGGAGGCCCAGGTTTGGATGTTCGAGAGTTCAGAGTGCCTTGAAAGAGGCGATCATTGGTAGCGGCAACTCAACAACATGTAGAGATTAGATTGCCTCATAGCAGTAGTAGACTCAGATTGTTGCATTATAGGTGTAGGTACAGACACTGCAGGGTTAGTTGGAGCAAGTATAGGCTTTGCTTACATAGGCTCTGGCATAGATTATTGCACTAATGACAGATAGGGATGCTGCAAGATAGCAGTGTGTGCAGGCACAGGGACAACTTACATAGGTCTAGGCCTAGGCTTAGGCACAAGCACAGATGCATGGGTAGATTGCTACACTCACTACCGAGAGGGACAACCTAAGACTTTAAGTTGATCAAGTATAGGGAATTTCCAAGAGACTACAGTGGGCTGCAAAGGTTATTGGTACAACAAACTATTTCAGAGAGGTACATCGTACTACCTAGGAGGCTGAGTTCTACAGATTGAGATATCATGAGGTGGTTCCACCAGAGTGATGGGAGAGTTATGCATAGTCCAGGTTAGGTAGGACCCAATCTCATACCACTAGTAGAGGTGTGACACAACCGCTTCTAAGAGATCCGAGAGATCCTAGTGCAGGCTCGTCTGGTGCAAGAGGTACTAGTCCAGTGATGCCAACACTGTATGGGGGAGCATGACATAGCTCCGATGTGATGATAGATTTGTTGTATTTTGGGACATGATGTATACTTGATTTAGTTGAGACACTATGATATACTGCCTTTTTTGATATTGATGTATCTCTTTATACCTTTGGATATCTTTGTATGCTTTGACATTATGATTTTGAAGTTATATGATATACAATGATGATTATCGATCTATGTGTCTATACGTGATCTATGATGGATGCCTATAATGGGTGCATTTTATTTCTATTATACATGTTATGTGATGTTCTATATGATGATGATATGATATGCTATGGATGCAAATTATGAAATGTGTGTTATGATTCTTTGATGCTTTATGAATGATGCCTATATGATACATGTGATGGATCTTATTATGCCAATGAAATGTGATGCATTTTATGTTTTTGTACTTTTCTAATGTAAATAATGATGTAATGAAATGGATGAATGTATGATAATGTTAATGCATGAGTGAATGGATGGATGGAATGATCATAGGATGGTGCATAGTTCTATGTGTTTATGATGTTTATATGATGCTTATGTGATACTTATGTGATGTATGCAATTATGATATGATAATGCATGATTGATGATTCTATATGCTTAATTGATGATGTTTTATGCTATGTGGGATGGATTTGATTATGCAAATGATGTGTGATGTTGATCCAGTTAGTCCTTTGTCAGTCTTGGATTTGAGTAATAACAAATTCATCTTCACTACTGGTTTTAGATGTTCATAACAATGACATTATATCTTTACTAATTTGTCATGTTTCTCTGCAACTTTTTCTTCTTGGAAATCTTACTCTACTAGATATGTCTTTCAATCTTCTTAATGGACCATTTTCTTAATCCATTAATAATAGATGAAATTATTTTGATTATGCAAGTGAGATGCAATGCACTTCTTTTTGTGTTTTCTGATGTGGATATTATGATGTAATGCATGGATGGATGAATGATGTGAGAATGCTTTCTAATGTATGCAACTGATGTGCAACTATATGAGAATGATGTGTTTTTGGTAATGTCAAATGTTGTCGATCCATTAATGCTAGAGATAACATCATTGTGAAATTTGTTTCAGCTTTGGAAAACCCATAAATACAGATGCAACACTGATATGAATGCAATCTACCTTAACCATGTAGATCTAATATGCCAAGTTTGTCATCGTAACGGCCAATTTGTCGTGCTTTCAATCATCATTGAGCCTTTAAATGTTGAAAGTGAGTCCAAACATCGATGGTATAATTAGACCACGATGACCTGAGTACTACTTCCATGATTTTTGATATTGCAAGTTAACACAAGCATCTAGGTATAATTAGACTGAGATGACCTAAGCATTCCTCACGTAAACAGACAAGAGTTAATCATTTTCCTATGCAAATTTGGAATGTCATCAATGATACTTTGTAGAGCATGTCCCATGACAATTTGCACAGTAGTAGTGATCAACTCATAGACAACAGACAAAGAAAAATCATACTTCTTTCTAGCTCCTCTAGTTTAATACATCATCGAGGTGCTCCAGAGATATGATGACAAAAATAAAAAGTAAAACAGTTGAACATTCATGCTAGCATGATAAATCCATGATTCATAAAGAAATATCATCCATTTAAATTTGTTTTGATTTGATTGATTTAGTTGTTTGATTTTTTATATGGATGGTTGATGTATTCATGATTGTGCTTGATGTTCAATGTTGGGAAGCACTATGATCGTTGTGTTTTTTGTGTTGTCCTACTATTGTTTGTCTATTGGTTTAAGCTCAAAGTTTATTTCCCCCAACGAGTTCAAGATTTTTCCCCCAGTCTAAGGTGAGACACAACCGCGATGCCAGGATATGTACATGAGGCTTTCCAATGATAGGCAGATTGATGACAAAAGCGAATGGTGAAAGTGAATGGTCGACATGCTCAAATAGATGGAAAATCTAACCTATCACAAATAGTGCCTGTTACCAAGTTTTCACTACTTGTTTTTATTGCACTTTTTCAGATTTTCAGATTTTTATTATTTTTCACTTTTTTTTTGTATTTTTCTCTTTTTCTGATTTTTTTGTTGTTACCAAGACACCTGTTTGTCAGGTTTTCATCAAGGCAACCATTTTTTCAGGAATTTTTTTAATGTTTTTGTATTTTTTCAAGACCTTTTTCGATGCACTGGATGATTCAAATGTAGAATTTCTTGAGATGCAGAATATTGAGGGGTTCATCAAACAAATCCCCTTTAGGCATAGACAATTGATATGCTCCTAATCCAAAGACAGATACAACAACAAAGGGACCTAGCCAGTTTGGTTCAAATTTCCCCTTCTTTTCTCGATCTTGTTGATTATGGGGATTTTCTTTTAGGACCAAGTCACACACCTGAAATGTTCTAGGTTTTACTCTGTGATTGTAACTTTTGGATATCCTCTGTTGATAGGATTTTAGGTGATCAACTACATGTTGATTACATTCATCCAATAGTTCCAACTCTTGTAACCTAGATACCTAATAGTCTTCATCTGAAATGATCCCCTTTAGTGACACACAGAGTGATGGTAGCTCAACCTCAATAGGTAGAATGGCCTCTGATCCATAGACTAGAGCATAGGGTGTGGATCCTGTCGAGGTGCAGATACTAGTTCATTAAGCCCACAAAGCAGGGTTCAGTTGAACGTGCCAATCATGTCTAGCATCATTGACGGTTTTCTTCAATATTTTTAGGATGGTTTTGTTGGAGGCCTCTGCTTGGCCGTTTCCTTGAGGATAGTAAGGTGTAAAAAACCAATGTTGGATATGAAACCTCTCACAATTTTTTTTGGACATCCTGATTCTTGAAGGGTCTATCATTATCTATGATAACGGATTGAGGAATACCATACCGACAGATGATATAATTTAGGATGAAGGACGCAATTTATTTTCCTATGGTGGTGGTCAAAGGAAAAACTTCAATCCACTTTGTCAAGTACTTCGTGGCTATGATGATGAACTTGTGTCGATTTGATGAATATGGATGAATTTTTCCTACAAGATCTAGTCCCCACTGACAAAAAGGCCATGTTGATGAGAACAGTTGCAACTCTTGTGCTGGTGCGTGTATCAAGTTTCCATGAATTTGACATTTTTGGCATTTTTTTACATATTGAAATGACTCCTCCATATTAGACCAATAATACCCCAAACTTAGTAGTTCTTAGCTAAAGTTAGGCCACTTGAATGTGTGCCACAGATACCTTCATGAACCTCACGTAAATCAGTTTCAGCTTTGTTACGTTCAAGACACCGAAGGAGAGTACCATCAAGACCTCTTCGATAAAGTACATCGATTATCAAGGTATGTCAAGCTGCTTGTCGAATAAAGTTTCATTTTTGGTTTCAGGATAAATCGAGTGGGAGGGTGTTGTCTTTTAGATAGGTGTAGATTTTCCTGTAGGTAGAAGCATCAGCCTTGACTAGATGGTATATGACTTGGGATTCAGGGTTATCATAGGTGGGGTTAAACAGTTGTTCCACCATGAACTCATAACAGGCTCATTTTTCAAGTATTTGCAAGAGAGAAGCAATGGTTGCCATAGCATCAACAACTTTGTTGCCACCTCTAGGAATATGCTCAAATTTTATCTCTACAAAGTACTTGTTAAAGTCATCAACCATTCTTTTGTATGGCATCAATTTATCATCTTTTGTTTGGTAATCATCATTCACCTGGTTAATGACTAGTTGGGAATCACCATAGACTTGTAACTCTATGATCTTCCACTCGACAACTACTTTGATTCCAATGATCAATGCTTTGTACTTAGATGTGTTGTTAGTGCAGGGAAACATTAACCTGTAGGACTTTGGAATGGTGTGTCCTTGAGGTGTGACAAACAAGATTCCTGTGCCTGATCCATGTCGTGTGTAAGATCTATCAAAGTATAACATCCATTGTTGGGTTGACACTATTAGGACATTAGCATCTGGAAATTCAATGCTCATTGGATGATCATCTTGTAGTGGTGCTTCCGCTAGTTGATCTGCTATGGCTTGACCCTTGATTGATTTTTTGTCCACATATTAGATATCAAACTTGCTCAATATCATGACCCATTTGGCTAGCCTTCTTATCAAGGCAACTTTGTTGAGTAGATACTTCAATGGATCAATTTTCACTATGAGTTTGATGGTGTGAGTCAACATGTAATGTCTTAGTTGTTGAGTAGCAAATACTATTGCTAGACAAACTTTTTTAATAAAGGTGTAGTTGATCATAACCATTGAAGGTCCTACTAATGTAATAAATAACCCTTTCCTTTCCTACAGAGTCTTCATGTGCCAACAGGCATCCAAAGATACTTTGTTGCAATGTAGAGTAGTAATGGTTTTTATCGGTGGTAGCAATATGGGTGGTGACATTAGATATTGCTTCAATTGATTAAAGGTTGCTTCACACTTTTCATCCCATTTGAAAGAGACATTCTTGTGTAGTAAGTGATTGAAAGGATGAGTTTTATCGCCATTGTGAGATGAACCTCCTAATAGATTAGAATATTCCTTGTAAAGATCTAAGTTGGATGATATTCTTTGGAGGAGGCATCTCCATGATGGATTTGACCTTTGGAGGATCCACCTCAATGCCTTTAGATGATACTATATATCCCAAAAGTTTGGATGATGTCATGCCAAATACACATTTCTTGGGGTTTAACCTCACATTGAATTTCTCTAGTCTAGTGAAGATCTTGTCTAAAATTTCCAGATGTCCCTCTCTAGTGAATTATTTTTCCAACAAGTTATCTACATAGTCTTCCATAAAGGTGTGCATCATGTTGTGGAAGATGGTGGTCATCGTACGTTGATAAGTAACCCCAGCATTCTTCAACCCAAAAGGCATTAAATTCCAACAAAATGTGCCCCAAGGACATGTGAAAGTACTTTTCTCTTGGTCTTCTAGTGCTATCTTTATCTAGTTGTAACCTAAAAATCTGTCCATAGGTGGTAGCATTGCATGACCTGCTATCAAATCTACAATGATGTCAATGTTAGGAAAAGGAAAGTCATCTTTTGGGCAAGCCCTGTTAAGATCCCTGAAGTTGTACATATCCTGATGCTTTTGTCTAGTTTTGAAACTAGCACAATATTTGATATCCACTCAACATAATCAGGTCTGATAAATACCACATCCAGTAGCTTCTTCAATTCAACTTTCACCAAGTGGGTGATGTGGGGATGCATTTTTCTCAACTTTTGCTTCACTGGTTTCACCCCAAGTGGTAGTGATAAATGATGCATGATAAGATTTGGATCTATGCCTGACATGTCGGCATAGGACCAAGCAAATTTGACTTGCCTCTCTTCAAAGAATTTAGTGAATTTGAGTTTTTCTTCCTCTGTCATGGATGTTGCTAGATGTAGATTCTTGATTGTTTCAGCTGTGCCAACATTGATGGATTGTGTGGGCTCAATCAACACTTACGATCTCTCATGATAGTGATCGGGAAGAGTGTCAAATCTCCCATCTTTCGTGCCCTCATAGAGGTTTTCACCATCAAATGTTCTCTTTATTTTACTTTTTCTTGATCTAATATCACATTAAATGGTTTTCACCATTAGATCGATTTTTTGATATTCATTGTTTTGCAGCTAAGAGATTTTGCATCCCCTTTGTCTGAAGCCTTGTTATGAGATTTGTTGGTGGAACATGTTTTAGGATTGTTAGAGCAAGGAAGTTCACAATGGCATCATCATTCAGAAAGATAGGTATGTCAAGCAGCTCATTTTGGTCCTATTCAATCAATTCAGGGTGTATCAATGGCAAGGAATCATTAGATTGGCTAAGGTCAAAATGGGTGGAGGTCATCATGGCAACATCATCAAAGTGTCTGATAGCAATATCGAGGTCTATGATGTTACTCTCTTCCAAAGTATCTATCTCGCTCAAAGCATGATCATCTTCACTTGAGTCATCAATATGTTGTGATCCAATTTCAAGTGGTCTAGAACTCTAGCTCTATCCCTCCATACGTGTTGGTGTATACTTTTGTATTACATCAATTTCCTTATCATGACAAGACTCTTTAGAGAGGGAATCCCATTCATATTCATTGGAATCCATTTCAGAACTATCTCTCAATTGGAGGATTCTCTCAACAACCTTTTTTCTGGTTTCTTCTTTTGATTCTTCTCTATATCCTAGTCCTATCTTGTTCTTAGAATTCATTGTGATGGGCTGTATTGGTTCTATGATGCCTTCTTTTCTTTTAACAATAGGACCTTTCCCCTCATATCCCATCTTCTCCAGGATTGTCTTCCCTTTTCCATATTGCTCTGTTTGTATATGAGAGGTTGATGCTTGTGATTGTTCTTCATCCTTGTACAACCAATTCAAAACCTCCTTGTCTTTTGGTTCATCCACCAAGGTGCCCACTTTTACAAATTTTCCATCAAAGAGTGTGCTTGGTTGTGATGATTGTTGTTTTGATGTTGACGGCTGCCCATATGACTTAGGAGAATATGAAAGTTGTGATAAACACAATGATTTCTCAAATGAGTATTCCCCCATGCCTTTGTCTTTCAATTGGATCTTTTCAACCTGTTTTGATAAGGCATTGAGTTGACCTTCCTTATTTTGTGGAGTAGAATTACCAATACCTTTGTCTTTTGACTGATCCTTTACCTCAGGCTGATTTGACAAAGAATTTGATGTATTTTCATTACTTGATGGAGTGGAATCATCAATACCCTTATCCTTTGACCGGTCCTTTTTCTCAACCCACTTTGACAAGGAATTTAGTTGTCTTTCATTGTTTGATGAGCTATGATTTGGAGCTTCCCTGTTATGTGGCATAAAAGTATCTTGGGTTTTTTTGAGTGTGTTGCAATATTGGGAGTTGTTGGAATCAACTGCACTAGTGATTTCTTTCCCATTGAAAGGAAACTTCATACACTGATGATATGTCAATGGTACTGCTTGCATCTCATGAATCCAAGGATGTCCCAAGAGTATTTTGTATGTCAACTCCTTGTCTAATACTTGGAAGACTATATCTTTGACCATCGGTCCCACTTGAATTGGTAAGACAATCAATCCTTGGGAGGATCTCTCTTCATCATTGTAGGCTTTGATAGTGATTTTCCTTCTAGGATCAATAGCATTTTCTGAATATCCAACTACATGGATGAGTTTTAAAGTATAGATATTTAGGCCAGCTCCACCATCTATTAGAACATGTTTGACACGGTGTTTGTGAATTAGAACCTCAATGTGGAGGGAATCATTATGTGGATGGTTGTTGATACATCATCATGTTCAGAAAATGATAGGCAATGAGGTGCAGTCAAGTGTCCCACCATAGCTTGAAATTGGAAAAATTCCAAGTTGTTTGGTATTGTGGTGGCTACTAGAGCTTATTCTAGTATTTCTTTGTGCACTGGTGAAATCTTGAGAAGCTCTAATATGGATATTTGTGTTGGGTTTTTTCTGCAACTGATCAACTATGTTATACTGATTTGCAGGGACAACAGTTGCTTTGGATGTAGAGGAAGCAACTCCTCTCAATGTCACTTTAGCCTACCCTCGACCGGTGGATCATTTTGATTTTTCTTATTTTAATGACATTAATTTGATTATCACTTAGCAAAGTTCATGATCAAATTTATTGGTGTAATGTCATTAATATGATGTGGTTTAGTGTTGATATCGCGGTGACGAATTTCAGTTTTAACAATGTTTCTTTGGCCCTTGATTTTGATGTCCTTGGTTTGATCTTCAACTACCTCAACACAATGAATGGTAGAATCATAAATATAGTTTACATTTTTTCCCTTGGTATTTGATGAAGAAGACTCCCCTTTTTTCGTAATTTGGTAGAGGGTTCTTGAACGCTCCATGATTATTATTTGTTTGGGGTCCTTCTACAAATATGGTCTTGTTATAAATCAAGTCTTGTATTAAATGTTTCAATTGCATGCAATAATTGGTTTTATGTCCTTTGTTTCTGTGAAAGTCACAATAATGTGCATCATTCCACCATGAAGGTTTAACTTGTGGTTCCCAATTTCTTGCCTCTAGTAATGTTATAACCTTGGCTGCAAGAAGCTCCTTTAATGTTGATTCTAATGATTGTCCCAAAGGTGTGAATCTTCTTCGATTGGAGGATGTTTGATATGGTGGTCTTCTAGATTCAACATTACCTTGATTATTGTTTTGATTGAAATTTTGGTTGTTGTTTTGATTGTCGGTTGGATTATTGTTTTGATTGGTTTTGGTGATAGCTACTATCAAGTTAAATACTGGTTTTGCATTTTGTGTTTCAGATGCACCATCATTGTTACCAACATTCTCATTTTTTTGCCAAAACTTTGGTTTATCATTGCTATTATAGTTATTAGAGGAGCTTGATGCGTTGCTTTCATTGTAACTTTTTATGACTCCTCTTTTGACCAAAGCTTCTTCAATTTTGATTCCATTTTCATTCAATTTTTCAAAGGTAGGTGGGCATTGTAATTCCAATTTGTAGCTCATCTCGTCATTTAGGTCATCAATAAATACTTCCATCTTTTCCTTTTCAGGTACAGGATGAGAATATCTTGCAAACAACCTTCTCCATTTTTGTAGAGAAGTGAGGAATGATTCACCCTTTTTCTATTTCAAGTTGCAAAGGTCTTTCATTGTTATATCATGTTGGATGTTATAAGAGTACTAAGTGATGAATTTGTTAACCAATTCTTCAAAGGTTTTAATTGGTGGTGCAATTTTGGAAAACCATTCAAGGCATTGTCCATCTAGGTTGCGTGGAAACAATCTCATCAAGTAAGTTTCTTTGTGTGCAAATTCAAGACTCATGGTTCTAAATTCCCTCACATGATCTATTGGATTAGTTTTACGATTGTATTTATCAATCTTTGGGAATTCACAATGTTTGGGAAAAGGAATCATGTTGATATCTTGATCAAAATGATGTGGGAAAATGTCTTGTATCAAGTATCGTTTTGAGGTTCCCCATTGCATGTTAATAATTTGTTGTTGGAGGTTTTTCATTTGATGAGTTAAGGCAACCACTTGTTATGTATCTTGTGAATCATTTTTAGGATTTTTAGGAGGTGATTTCAATTGATTAACATCAAAGTCATCAGGAAATTTGACACCTTGTTTAGCCAACATTAGTAAGTATTTTTCCCCATTTCTTTCAAAAATCTTTTCTAAGCACTTGTGGAAATTTGGATCTTGTTCAGCATGTTGAATGTCTTCCTTAGTTATTTCTTCATCTTCAGTGTTGTGGATTTCATGGAAAGGATTTTCTTTAGGTTCAGCCATGGTGTTTCAAGTTTCGATGTTTTGTGTTTCAATGTTTTGAATTTTGAGCTCTTTTTCCTTGAGTTTCTGCTTTTGTAATCTTGTTTGAGTAGGCATGCAAGTGTTATAATCTAACTAAACTTTGATCTTTGTTTGGAGGAGTGCCAAGGATGAAAACTAAGTCAAATAGAATGACAAATTCTATTGATGAGACTAAGTTTAATTTGATTATACATCTTTGTTTCGTGATAAAAGGATGACAAATCCTGATGATGAAACTTAACAATCAAAAATATGATGAGTTTGATGATTTAGGCACTTTGAGATGTTAGATCTTGGTTTAGTTTGAAGAATTCCACTTGTAGAGGTCAGTTTTAACAAGTTTAGGAATTTGTTGCAACTAAGGAATAATTCTATTCTGGAAAAGATTCTGAATTTTGGTTCAAACTGTGAAATAGGGGATAAATTTAACTCTCAGGTTTTGCATTTAATGGATTCGCTAAAACAGAGCCTGTATGCGCTAAAAGACTACACAGATGTGACAAAATAGAGAATGGATGTGCTAGTAGATTTCTCAAATGCGCTATCAAGCTGTCTGAATGTGCTAGAACAATGAATGTATGCACTATAAGACTGCTTAGACACGCTAAAATAGTGAATGGATGCACTATAAGACTGCTCAGATGCACTATAATAATGAATGGATGCACTATAAGACTACTTAGACCCGCTATAATAGTGAATGGATGTGCTATAAGACCGCTCATATGTGCTATAACAGTGAATGGATGCATTATAAGACCTCTCAGATGCACTATAACAATGAATGAATGTGCTACTAGATTGCATAGATGCACTAGAAAATGGAGTGAATGCACTAGAACATAGGATAAATGCGCTAATCTGGAAATTTTCAATGTCTTTGACAGTCTATTTGGTTTTTAATCTGCGGATCTGAATGTTTCCAACGTATGATCAGATGGACAGTGAGTTTTTCTTGGTTTCCAATTTGCAAGTTGTGAGAATTAAGTGTTCAAATGGATGATTTCTTGAATTATGACTCCACACATAGCAGCAAGTTGTCAAGCAGTTGTGTCAAGTAGTCGTGTCAAGCCTAGTAACTAAACATTGAGTGTGTATTCAAGAATTTGGTCTAATTCTTTCTATTTCCATTGGTATAACACAAGAGAAGACAATTCAAGCACTTTTCTATTCTCAAGGGTCACTTAAAATACCACAACCCACATCATAAAACCATGTCAGCTCACACAGCCCTGTCACCCCCTAGAGGGCGCCTGTGTTTTTTCCTTTCTCAGGTCTTAACCAAAGCCAAATCCTCCGCTTTTGGCTAGTAATCCCTAATGGTTATATGGTGAGTTTCTTGGGGGGAAATTCTTCCCTCCCCTTGCACTGTGATATAGAAAGTGTTCAAAAATTGACTCAGTTGACTTCTACACTAGAGTTCATAGTAAGGGTTTATGTTCGATGCGGCAATAGATAAACTCCCTCAGGAGACCTCCCAACCTTTAGAACAAAGGCTTTGTGGATGGTTATCTTGCACACTACCGTCGAATTGCGAACTTTCCCCAAATTCACTTTTGATTATAGTGGGTTGGAAAACTTGGCTTTAGTTGTTCCCACTTAGGTCATTCTCGTAGGGTGAGTACTTTTTCCTACTACGAAAGACCTTCTAAAGGTGTTAATAAAGCATAAAATAGTGAGTTTGGAATTTTGGTCACCTAGTTAAGGGGAGAGCATAGGCCTATCACTTCAAGCACGAAAGACAAGGGGTTCTTTAATCCTTCTAATTAAACTAGGTTCCTAATTTAATCAAAAGAAAGCATTAAACAACTCCAACCCCTGCATAAATCATCAATAGTTGCATGAGTTTGTCTTTGACCGACATATAAAATTACCTGTAAGCAGAAAACATCAATTAGTTCTCAAAATTTTAAAATTTTGCAAAATTAAACAGATGCGCTAAAACAGTCATCCAATGCGCCAAAATATTATTCGTATGCGCTAAAAGAACTATTCAATGAGCTAAAATAACATCCATCTATGCTAAAAGAACAACTTAATGCATTATAACAGATACTGAATGTGCTAAAGTGTTAAACAAATGTGCTAAAAGACTCCCTGTATGCGCTAAAATAGTTGCTCAATGCGCCAAAAGAAATATCGTATGTGTCGTAATAGAAATCGAATGCGCTGAAAGATTTGTCATATGTGCCATAACAAAAATTGAATGCGCTGAAAGATTTGTCATATGTGTCGAAAGAGCTCATGATCGCGCCAAAAGAAATTCACGTCCAGAATCTGCGAAACAACTTCTCTAGAAATTATTAAAAATGGGGCTAGGCCCCCACGGTGGGTGCCAATTTATGTAAGTGTGAATTGTGAGAGTTAGTAATAAACATAGAAACTCAATGAGACATATTACATTAAATATTTGAATTATATAACTAATCTAATTACAACAAAAAAAATCTCTAAAATTGTTCCATTTTTCTCTATTCTCAAGGATCCTTTAAATCATTAGTGCTCTCAAATTTGTATATTGCACTATGACTGGTTTGGATGACAACCTAAGAAACGAGATGTTGTAAATGCAAGAATCTAAGTTCCTACATAATGATGCTAAATTTTATGATGCAAATACTGTATGAAAACTAAGATGACAACTAAAATGCAACTATGGATTAAGACATGATTATAAATTAAAAATGATACTACAATGCTTAAATGCTAAACAAATGCTAAATGCTCTAAGTGCTTCAATGTTATTCCTGCATAATAACTTTGCTTAGAGATGAGATGTAAAATGTTGTAGTAAGAGGTTGTATTTATAGGATTTCCAAAGCATCATGTGATGTGGCAACAACCAGTGATCGAGATTTTAGCATGAGAGATGAACGATGGAGATGGAAGAATCATGGAGGATGTTCCCTTGACCAAGGGAAACATGCCAAATGTATGAGAGAATAAAATGTGTGAGATTGCCCAAGTGTCCAAAGTTTGTTTTGGAACTGGTTGAGAATAATGTAATTTAAATATTAGTCATATTTAAATACATGTGACATTTGATGATGTGGGAAAAAAGTGTTGTAGACATGTGACTAAATTTGAATTTGGAATTATTCAAACTTAGTGAGAAGATATTTAATTAAACAAACTATTGACATTTGTTTATTTAATTAAATTTAGAAGAATGTGGTTTAAGATGAAGAATTTAGAAAAGTGTGAACTATATAAATAAATTGAGAATTTATTTATAAGTAGATGAAATAAAAGAGGTCATTAATTAAATAACTAGTATTTAATTAATTAATTGTCTTGACTGATTTTAGGTGTATACAATAATGATTTTGTGGATGTAAATACTGATAAATTGGCCTACGAGCCCCATATGGTTACTTAATAGTATATAGTTTGGTTTCTATTTTGTTGGGTGTGTTAGGTTTTGTTTCCTAGCCTATCTCATTTTTGTTGCTTCAGCTCTTTTTGTTTCTACGGGATTAGGGCCCTTTCCCTACTTATATAATAATAAAAAATGGCTCATGACCAAGCACTAGAATTTGGACTCTTGCAAATCACTCTTATACAAATACAAGTCTATTAAATATTGTCACAACATATTTATTTTAGTTGAATACACCATTATGGGTGTAGATAGGGAAAATTAGAGGAAAAACATGAATCATTAATAGTAACCACAAAACTACCTAAATTCAAGCCACAATGACCCTAATCAAACAATGAAGCACAAATGACAATAGAAATCACAATAATGAATCAATAAAACCTTAATTCCTATGCCATAGTTGATTCTCCTCCATTGTTCTTCTCCATTTCGCTTTGTTTGCTCTCAGATTTGTAGTATGCAAGATATATGATAAGCTCAATATTGATGTATGATAGCAAGATCTCAAGATGAATGGTATGAGCAATATGATAGAAAAACTTCAAATATTGTGGTTTTTCAAGATGAATGATTGAAAGAAAAATATTGAAGATTGTGGTTAACCTTGAAATAGAATTGATCCGGTGGATATTTTCAGTGAAAATTGAAGTGTCTCATTTCTCTCTAGAATCAGCACCATCAAAAAGAGCTCGATGTCTTGATTCCAACGCAACTCGAACGGAGCAAAAAGGAGTCTGTTTGTGCAAGTTATGGCCAGTCAAACCTTGGGTCAAACTGGGATCAGGGGCATCCAGGAAGTGGAAAAAATGATTATCTCAGAAATTAACGGAACTAGCATCGTCACAAAGAGCTCGTCGAGATGATTTCGATGGCGTTCGTTTCATCTAAATCCGACATCGTATGCTCAACTTATCAGCAGTCAAAGTTTGTCCAAGGAGTGTTGACTTTTGACCGTACAGAATGCTGACATCATCATTCTGTACTATACGGACAGTAAAGTGGACCAATCAAAATCTGACATGTGTCATCCACGTTGGCATTGTACGGAACCAGTCAGAGGCAGACACATGGCAACCGTACGCCACGTCATCAGCACAGTCAGTAGGCCACGTCATCGTCTAATCAGCAGGCCACGTCATCGGACACGTTAGCATGCCACGTCAGCTCCACATCGGTAGTTTAGTCAGCACCATCAACGAATCAAGTTTTTCCACGTGGTACCTCCTCGGCATGCCACGTGGCCTCCCTCTTCTCCCGCGGGCAAACGAGTTGGTTGGTTTGTTTTGTTAAAAGTTTGTTGGGGGATTCAAACCCCCAACCTACCTCTGCCAAACTTAGCTCCTGGCCGTTCCACCAAATCCGCAGGTCTATCAAATAAGGGTGAGCGGATTGTTTTGTTGATTTAAAATTGGCAAATGGCTATTAAAAAGCCAGTGGCAGGTTTTGAACCCCGAACCGGCCGGTCGACAAAAGGTTTGCACACCACTGAGCCACTCGACGGGTTTGCTATATGTGTGGCATCAGATCATTTTGTTAAGTGAATGAAAACCGAATGCCTCTAAAATAAAAATAACCCCCCTAATCTAAACAATAATATTTTTAAAGGGTTAAATCAAAACTTTCCAACAACCCTAAGCCCGGGAATGAATAACTAAAAGGGCTTAGTTTAATTATTAGGGGATTTATATTCAAATAAGGGAGATTTTTAAAGATTATTATGGAGATTTGGAAAATATTGTAAATCAATTGGTTAGTAACCAATTTGAGCCATTTTTTTGTATTTAAAGGGGTGAAAGGGAGAGAGTTAGGCTAAGTGTGATTTGAAGTGTTTTTGGAGGAGAATTTTGGCTAGGTGTTTTGTCTAAGCATTTTGGAAGGAATTTCTAGTGAAGCGAGAGGAGGTTATTTTGGAGATTTTATTCTTCATTCCTGCACTTCGAAAAGTGGCGTTGTGTGGATAGGGGTGATTTTTGTAACTCATTATACTTCATTTTGGAGATTAATCGGATTGGTCGTACTCTATTGGAGCTGACCTGGAGACGTAGTCACGTTTGTGGCGAACTTCGAAATCAAACTCTGTTTGCATCTCTCTTTCTTTCCCTCACTTTCTTCCATTTTGTTATAATCACCTTGATATTTCTTTCATTTTGTTATTTCCATAAGTTAATTTTGATGTTATTAACTTGGAATAATCATTGTAAAAGTTAAGCATTCAAAATGCAATTTAGTCTAGATCCTATACAGATCAAGAACTGAAAGTTTGCTTTTATAGAAATCCCAATTCAAATGAAGGGTGAGGATTGAATGATGAGGTATGACAATCAATGGATGAGATTAATTGAGAAGAAAAGAGATAAGGATGGGAAGAAAGGACCGCGATCCAAGAAATTAGGTGCAAAATAGAGCTTGGAAAAGACTGAATAAATTAAACAATTGAAACAATTATTTTATTTAAGAGAGGGAAAATGAATAATTAAATAATTAAAAATAATTATTTAATTATAGAAGAAAAAGAAGGAAATGAAATATTAAATAATTGAAAACAATTATTTATGGAGGGAAATGGTAAATAATTATATACTTTAAAATAATTATTTAATTATAGATAAGAGAAAATGATAAATAATTAAATAAATATGGATTTATTTAATTATAGAAGAAATAAGATTGATGCCTCGTATCCCTCGATCCGACTCTTACATAGAAAATTCATATTTTTCATTTTATAGTAGGAAACGATTACAATTTATAGGCCCTAAAAATGAGTCAACAACAAGTGTTGGATGATAGCATTTTGTCTGTCGCTTAGGGTCGAGAAAAATTCATGGTGATTGAAGAAAGTGTAAAGCTATTTTTTTATGTAGCTTCATGTTATAATATTCACCTAGATTGGCGATACATTGATTTGTTTGGTGTGTGGGGGGGTCTTTTATTGTGCATACGAGGGAGAGTGTGTTTGTGTGGAGTCCTTGTTTAGGTGGAGTTTTGTCTCTTTTTTTCCTTATTCATTGGTGGTGTTGGATTGGTTTATGACTGTTGACTAGTGTGCAACATTTTTTGTGCTTTGTTTCCTGCCTTTGGATGTGTGGGGGTGGCTTTGGGTTGGCAGCTGGTTGGGTCTTGTTTGTGTGTGCTTTGGCCTTTGGTGATCGGTCTCTTTGGTGTAGAGAGGGGGATGTGTTGTGGGTGCTACTCGAGGGGGTGCCTTGCTTTAAAATGGAAAACCCAACCGTTGGTCCATCTCATAACAGTGGGCTTCGTCTTCTTAAGGTGAATGGTTGCTTAGAAATATCATCAGATCATCCTAGGCTAGTCATTCAACCAGAGTCCGTAGCAGATGATGTCAAGTACTATTGTAATCATGTTCTAATCTGTAAGTTTATGGGATTGTGGGTGTCGCTTCCCTTCTTGGACTTGGGTTTGCAAGACTTGGAATTCAGAGGGTGATTTTGAGATTTTGTTGGCTGCTAATAATTTCTTTTTGGTGGATTTTTCATGCATTGTTGATCAAAATTGTGCATTTGAAGGAGGATCATATTTCTACAATCAAGTGGGCCTTTTCATTAAACCCTAGCATATGGGCTTCAATTCTAGTGAGGAACTCCCATCTAGGGTTCCGATTTGGGTTCATCTTCCTTGTTTTCCTTTAGAATGTTGGAGAAATGATATTTTACAAATGATTGATTTCATTCTTGGTAAGCCAATTGGACCCTCACAACAAACCTTGTCTAAGAATATTTTCTCTTATGCTCGTGTTTGTGTGGAAATTGATATGAACAAACCATTGTCGGACTTGATTGATATGAGTGTTGGATCTACCTCTTAGAATCAACAATTGGATTATGATACCTTGCCCTTCTTTTTCCGTATCTACCATTAGTATGGTTATCTTCAACAGAAGTGCCCCAAAGTTAACAATTTTGGTATGGGTAATGCCTCTTTGCAATCAACTCAAAAATTGGATAAAGGTAAAGCCCCTATGCAAGGGGTGGTGATGGATAAGAATGGTTTTGTCTTGGTTAAGCCCTGTAATAGAAATAGGGGACAAAAAAGGACTCTCAAAGACAGATAGGAGGATGAAGCATTTAACAGGATTGATGCACTAGAGGAATTGGTTCAGGAGGGAGGTGTTCCTATAGATATGCAGGTTGCAGATGGGTCTATTGTGGATCATCTCTTGGAGGATCAACATGACTCTTTAGGAAATTAGTCACCGTTGACGAGCCCTACAACTTAGATGGTTATGAGTATTCCTCCCTCAGATGCTTTGTTGAAG
>VDFB02193867.1:205680099-205909056 GCA_007258455.2 Sequoia sempervirens
CCTAAAGACAAGGTAAAGCATGGGAAATTTGATGCACTATGGTTAGGCCCTTATCTGATCAGCAATACACATGGTGAGGACTCATACTTTTTGCAAGATCTAACAGGTGAACTTCTTGAACTACCAATACATGGACAGCTCTTGAAGCCATATTTCTCTTGAAATTTGTTTTTCTCCATGTGCATTGTAAATTTTGTATGTTTTGTAAATAGGTTTGGTTTGTTTTGGTTGGGTCTAGTTCGGTTTGACTACCTTGTTTGGGTAGTTTCCTGCTTTTGGTTCTCTATATTGGTCTGCTCTTCTAGGAGATGTCTGAGATCTTGCCATGCCTGCTAAGAGGCATGTGTCCCCAACTGGAGCCACTGGTGGAACCCTCAAAAATTTCTTCATGTTCCACTTGTCATGTGCTTCTATGATCTTATTTGGTTTGTCAGTTATGGTTTTAGGTTTATGGTTTAGGGTTTATCTTCCATTCATTCATATGTAAACCTTTGCCTTTACCTTCATTATAATTTCAATTTGACTTGTTACCATTGGTTTTCAGTCGTGTTAGTTTGCACTTGAGTTGTTAAACTCGTCTAACTTACCTGCCCATTTGCCTAGTCTTGTCGATCACTTCATTGTTGGGAGACATTATGCATTGAAAGATTAAAAGTTCTAAATATTTTATCTATTATTTAAAGTCTTGACCCTAGGTTATATGTCCTCCATTTCATGTTGACCTAGCAAGGTCCCCATTTAAGTTACTAACCTTTTGCACATGCAGGTTAAAACTTTTAATGGAAGCGCTTGGATCTCCTGATTGCATCCTAATCGTTCCTTGTTGGCCCGTAGCAATATAATATTCATTAAAAAATATCAACAAGCTAGCAAGCGGGTGGCATGTGTCCTCATTCATGGAGGGGCTCATCATCCTTTGAAGCTAATGAGCACCAAGCCTTAGCAAATCAACAGTCATGGTGCAATGTTGTGGGTTAATCTAAGTCATTCCTCGTTAGCCTACGGGGGACCCACCAACACCTTTCATCTCTCAACGGGGCAACAAGGAGGTTCCACATGGCACAATCTAAGCCATCAGGGGAACTATAATGAGACATGAAATATTTTTGAAATATTTTGATATGGTGATAAGTAGTGGTAATTGTCGAGCTACTAAAGGGTTATTTGAGCACGTGGTTATATGCAAAGTGAGATGTTATAATCGTGGTCATCCATCTAATCAGAGGGATAAACACTTGGGTGGATAACTTGAAAGGTTAAAGGCATGCAGGTTGGAGGTTTCATATTTAATCTGGACCATTCCCCACTAGCCCGCTACCATAAGATGTGCACGGGTTAAACCTAGTGGGTTGGAGCTTGTGGGATGACATGGGAATGAATCCACATGGCATAATTTGATTGGTTAGCGGGAAGGGTCATCTATGGTTAGATTTTCAAACTTGTTTGACTCAATCAGATCCATTCATCGAGTTATCTCATTGCACAATCAATGGTTGGAATTTGAAGTTCGAAGTTGAGGCTAAGTGAGTCGTTCTAGTTCATGTGATCAAATAGTAATGGCGGATAAGAAACCAAATTACCAAATTGATTGTTTTAATGTTGGATAAAAACTTGTTTTAAAGCATAATTCCAATTCATTAAAGTATTCAAAACAATTAAGGATTTCTTATTGTGTATTCAAGCTTGTTTGGCATCCAAAAATTAGGGTTTCCAAGCATCTACAAAATAGTAAGTAAAAATCGACACCCTATGCTTCAATTGCTTGAAAATTTTTTGAAAGTGCTCTCCTTCATTATGTCAAATATAATTGCTTGTTTTCTTGCATATCTTTTAAGGTTTGATGTTCAAATTACATGATAAAATTTTCAAATATTGCTTGTTGATTTACATCAAAGCCCTTTCCTAGTTACAAACCTTAGGTTTTTATGTGCTTAACCTTAAATTGCAGAGAACCTTATTATCATGGCACCCCCATGAGCCCAAGCCTCAGGATCGGAGGAAAAGAAAAGACCCCTTTGCAAGGACCTCATTTATCAATTAAAACCACCAACAAATGATAAACCCAAGGGTCAGCTTTTATTCCAAGGCCTTAAGATAAGAGATGGCATCATTGAAAAATAATCTACCATCAAAGATGCCATATTGTCATACACTAGATGGGCACAATTCAATTACTGGTTCAGAAACAAAAATTATGGTATACCTATATGTAACCCTTGGAGATTGGACATGGGTAAACTAGTTGTGCCAAATTTTTACATGGATGTCAACCTTCTAAAGGTAGTGGCAGCTAATTATGACCCCATTTCTAAATTTGTAAAAACTTATGATGGCATTGAGATGGTAAAGATTACCAAACAAGAAATAGTTGAGGTCTTCAAGCTAACTGAATGTTCAGTGAGGACATGGTTATAATTGATGAGAAGGCACTAAGAGTTGAAAATGATAAAGTGAGGCCAACTTTCAAGATCTCAATATTGCAACATTTCTTGGTAACTGCAAGGGGAGGAGGTAAAATCATCCTGGGCTCATCTGATAGGGAACCCTTCCCTATAATTACTTTGTGGTATATTTCCAAAAAAAAATTATTCCCTATGCTAGATCTTGGGATTTGATCCAGCTATGAGCATGCCTATTGCTTCTATGTACATGGTTTCCCATATTCAACATCCCACATGCAATACCCTTTATGAATTTGCATCATATTTGGCAGAAATGATACATAAGGGTTTGGTTGCATTGAAGAATGGTGAGAATTGGGTAATATTTTGGTGGTATTCTTTTCTCATGCACATGTTTCTTTACAAGGGAGCTGGATTCTTTGGTAAAGACATGACATTGGTCAAAACAGAGGATGATATTGACTTACCTGCCCAATGTTGGACTCGACTCTTGGATAGAAATGATCAAGAGTCTATCTTTGTGGTGTTTGAAAACATTTTTGCCTCCAAAATGAAAATGGATTTCATCATGAATATGCCAAGGATCCCTACAGAATTGCATGATTTCCTGAGGCTCATAGAGAGGGGGCCTGATCTAAAAATTGAGCACAATTGGGGAGATGTGATCCCCTACCCAAGTTGTACAATTCTTAGGGTTTATGGCACAAGTGTTTTACCCCATATACCTCCAAGGGATGTGTGATTAAGAATTGGTTTTCTTGAAGTAATGTGGCAGTTGAGAGATGTAGAAGACAATCATCTGCTCAACATGAGGAAGGGAACCTTTTTCCCAACATACACTATGTTTTCTGACTTTGTCATGATTGATCCAGCATGGAGGGAAATTGTTGACATACTCAAACCATTTAAAATGAAGAGGGTCAGAGCAAGGAACCATGACCTGAAAGGTTTCATGGTTTGGATAAAGATTCGGATCAAGATTTCAAGGTTGTCTCATATATTTCATTTCCCTGAAGATGTGGTTAGAAATGTTTTTGATTTCCAAAAACAAGATGATAGTAAAATGAAGTGGATTGCATTTACCAAATTGGAGAAGGAAATACAAATAAAAGATCAAGATATCAGAGATGAAATTTAGAAAGTTAAGTATGTGATTCAAAATTTTGATCAGGTTGTAAGGAAGTTGAAGGAGGAAAGGATGATTCAAGAAAAAGGAAAAGTTGTGGTAGATGAGGAACAAGGCAAGGGGAAGGCCCCTGAGATAGAGGAAAGACCTACTTACCAACTTCCAAAGAAAATAATAGTGTTTAGAAGGAGGAAGGACATGGTTACTTACCTACTTACCTCAAAAGTAGCAAAGGATAGAATCAAGTGGTTTAGTGGATTATCTTGGAGACTCTGATGATGATATAATTGTTTCTAAAGAGCAAATGGAGCAAGGTATGCCTTCCCTCCCTAGGGAGATAGTGCCACAACATATGGGCCTCAAATTGAGCAAGGTGGACTTAGCTAGTATGAATAATATAGATGATATTAGAGAAGAGGCATGCAAGAAATTCATGGATGATGATTCATTTGTTAAGTCACATGCTTTCATGGAGTTTGCATGGAGAGAAAAGAGGGAAGAATGTGTTGAAAACATTCCCAAAGAAGGAGCTTGAACCCTCAATTTCTAGATAAAGTCATTGAAGCCCAAGTTAGAAATAAAATGAGGGAAATTTTTCAAAACATAACGGCTCAAGAGGGAATGGAATTGGTAAGAAAAAGTGGTCTTCTTTTACTACCAAAATGGGATCTCACTTCTTCTATTACTTTTGATACAATAAGAAGACATGACATGCCACTTTACACTACAGAGGAAGATGCAACAATTGCATTATAGGTATTTTCTTTCGGTGAACAATGAGATACACTTGCAATTTGGGCCCTAGCCCTGAATACAAAAAAGCCTCTAGTTGCAGAGCCATTTGTAGACTTGATAACAGGGTTGAATATCAAGAGAGTGTCAGACACCCCTACAATTGAGGCAGCTACTATGTCTATGAATGTAGCTTGGTTTACAAAGACAACAGTGGAATCTGTGACTGCAGAAAGAGACTGATTCAAAAATAAGTATAATGGCATGTTGATTGAGTACAACAAGGGTCAAAAAAAAGTTGCAAAATTGCTAACAAAAAATGCATTGTTGAAAGAGCAGATGCAAACAATGCAAACCAATGTACCAATGCAAACTGACTTTGTTGCTCCCCCATCACCTCAAGATAAAATTCCATCTTCCCCTATTCCTCCTCTAGAATTTTCATTGGAAATTGTGCCATATAATTTAGGGAATGTGCCAATTTTAGTTGAGGAGCCAAGTACTTCATATGCACCTCAAAAAGAGGAAGTCAGCATGGAAGACCTGATTGAAAATTTAAAGAGCTATAAAGGGAGATGTAAGCAACTAGGATGAGATGATTCATGCTAGAAATCTAAATATTGTGATAGTGGTGCTAGAGCACCTTAATAAAGGGATTGAAAAGAGATTGATTAGCATTCATGCTAACTATTCTTTAATGTTTGATGCAATAAGGAATTTTGATAGAGATAAGGAGGTGGCTATCCCATTAATGGACAGGTGGATCCCAAGAGCACAAAAAATGAGGGATATGGCTATTAGGTCAACACATGATGTGAATAAACCTCCCAAAATTCTCCCAACCCTTAGGTTTGTAATTGAGATGAAATATTCTCGAGGGTTGATTGAGCACTTGGAAGTGAAAATAAGGGAATTGGTAAAGAAGTTTGATGATTGGAGCTTTAGTTTGCTTCCAAATATTTTGAATGAGAATGTTGAGGTTAAGTCTTTACAAGAATGGAAGAACTAGGCCAATCAAGTGATAGCCACTTAGGCCAAACTAATTTGTGTTGGGGTGGATTTGGATATGTTGAAAAATAGTATGGACAGGGTCACCCACACAGGTATCTTCCTAGAAGAACTCAACAAAGAGGTAAATCAGGTGGCAATCAAATACATCCCATACAGAACAAAGGTAGATAAGATTATGGGGTTTGCTTGGTCTACTGAGGAAGATTTTGAGCTATGGGAATCTAGATATTTTGTCATATTGGATATATAGGTTGTTGCATTAGTAAATTGGTGATTGGAATTTTGGTTTTGTGTCTGCAACAATAGAGGTTTCAATGCAAAGAAGTACAATACGTGGCCTGGAATTAATATAGATTAGGCCTTGGATATATCAACGTTCAAATATTGTACTCTCTCAAGTTTAAATATGGTGACATGAAATGCAGATGTGGAGTTGCTTTGGTATTTTGTACTTTCTCTATTTTATGCTTTTTCTTCCTCAAGGTTTGGAGCACATGGAAAGAAAGTTCTTGGCTCATGGAAAGAGTATCTACACTAACTAAAGTGCCTTTTGGAGGGTGAGAGGTGTCTTCATCAACAAATTAGGAACAAATTTTGTCTCATGTGGATACTTTCCCCATGGTTTTACAAATATAACTACCTTTGTTTGTAAACGAGATCAGCAAATGAATGCTTGACATGTGTACATTCTAGCCTGAGGCTTGTTTTTCTCCTTCATTTCTATAAGAATGAATTCACAACCAAATGTATAGGTTGTTGATTGATATTTTGAGAATAACTTTTGTAAAGGCAAATACAAAGAACAATCTAGAGTTACATTTTAGGTTTTGAGTCTTTGTTATGTGATTGTAATTTTTGATAACAGTACTAGCATTTGAATATGGAAGATGGTGCAAATCCAAATCCATTGTTCATGTAATTTGAGTATTAGGATATGTTAAGGAGTTCTAGTTTAGGATATTAAGGTATAATGTTGTAATGCAGTATTATAGAAGCTTTATGATGCTAAGTATTAAACTGTTGTCCAATTAGATTTGTGTTAAAATTGACTCCCTACCCTAGGTTAAGGCACTAGTCTGAGTTTTGTGTTTGTAATGCAGTTTTCTTGATCATTCATTAGCGATATAAATTTATAATTGAACTTTCTATTGAGTTGTAACTGTTAATGTTTCATGCCAAGTTAATCCTTTTGTGCTCTAGATGTCCAATGTGTAAAGAGTTTGCCAAATTATTGAAAGAATTCATCTATTGAGCTTGAGTTGTGAGAATGCATCTGTTATTTGCAATGTACTTGATTATTAGGTGCATGAATTCATGAGTACATTATGGGATCACCCTCATGGGTTTTGCAGAGCCCGAAGTGCAGGTGGAAAGAATTGTTGCTTTCACTCATTTGTTGGCCAATCCCTCCAATTAGCTAACCATTGGAAGATGAGAATTCCACAGGCTATATTTTGAGATCAACATATGAGCTATTAATAAAATGATCAAGGGTTATTTTGTTGATCTTCATTTTGTTCCAATGAATGTATAGTTTCATCTTTGTTTTAATTCAGCAAATGCAATTAGACTGCTTTCTTTGATGAACCCAGCTAAGTCTAAGCGTAATCTGGAGTAATAGGATATGTTATGAGTTCTAGTTTTAGAGCATTAAGGTATAATGTGTCATGGTGAAGTTTGCATGGCAGGACAAAACTCATATCCAAATTTTGATTTAGGTTAAAAATCACTCCTTCGCGTCACTCCTAGGCGGCGTGCACTAGTCCGAGTTTTGTGTTTGTGGGATGCGCTTTCTCGATCATCTACTAGCTGGCAAATTTGGTAAATGAACTTTATTGAGTTATAACTGCTAATCGCTCATGCCAAGCATCCCTTTGCGCTCCAGGGATGCTCCACGTAAAGAGTTTGCTGTAAAATCGGTTGAAAGAATTCATCTATCAGCCCGGAGCTGTGAGAATGCAATCTCCGCGCATGCGCAATTAATTACGGTGCATGAAATCTTTATACATTATGGATCACCTCCCGGCGCAGCCCGGCGCGGGAAGCGGTCTGCCGCTTTACCCTATTAGCCAATCCTCCATCAGCAACGTTGGTTATTTAGGAATTCCGTTGCGATTCCAGATCAACATATGAGCTATTAATAAAATGATAAAGGGTTATTTTGTTGATCTTAATTGTGTTCCAATGAATTTATGGTTTTATCTTTGTTTTAATTCAAAGAATTAATTAGATTGCTTTGATGAAGCCATAAGTTCATGTAATTTGAGTATTAGGATATGTTAAGGAGTTCTAGTTTAGGATATTAAGGTATAATGTTGTAATGCAGTATTGTAGAAGCTTTATGATGCTAAGTATTAAACTGTTGTCCAATTATATTTGTGTTAAAATTGACTCCCTACCCTAGGTTAAGGCACTGGTCTAAGTTTTGTGTTTGTAATGCAGTTTTCTTGATCATTCATTAGCGATATAAATTTATAATTGAACTTTCTATTGATTTGTAACTGTTAATGTTCCATGCCAAGTTAATCCTTTTGTGCTTTAGATGTCTAATGTGTAAAGAGTTTTCCAAATTATTGAAAGAATTCATCTATTGAGCTTGAGTTGTGAGAATGCATCTGTTATTTTCAATGTACTTGATTATTAGGTGCATGAATTCATGAGTACATTATGGGATCCCCCTCCCGAGTTTTGTAGAGCCCGAAGTGCAGGTGGAAAGAATTGTTGCTTTCACTCATTTGTTGGCCAATCCCTCCAATTAGTTAACCATTGGAAGATGAGAATTCCACAGGCTATATTATGAGATCAACTTGGTTCTTGAAAAATAACCACCAAAACTCTCAACTAATACCCCTATGTTTAGCCTTGCTAATAAACTAAAAATAATTAAAGAGATAGTGCAAGGTTAGAACAAGTTTTCCTTTGGTAATATTGTTTACAAAAAAAAATATTTGGGAGACAACATTAAGGAGGTGCAATATTTAATGGAGTTAGGGGTGGTGGATGAAGCTACTTGCAATCACGAGCGCGACCTGAGAGCTCAATGGTTCAAGGTTAAAAAACATGAGGAAATTTTTGGAAACAAAAATCTCAAGTTCAATGGCTTTTGGAAGGAGATCGTAATACTAAGTTCTTCCATCAATTTACTATGAAACATAGAAGCAAGAATAGAATAAGACAACTTAAGAAAGAAGATGGCAGTATGGTGAGTAATGAAAAATAAATTGTTGCTAAAGTTGTGGCCTATTTTTCCTCCTTCCAGAAGGAAATTGTGGTTTCTCATCAAGATTTTGATGAAATCCTCCAAGTCATTCCTAAGGTGATTTTTGATTGGAATCTTCAAGATATGTCTAAAGTTGCTTCCCTTTAGGAGGTGATGTTTGTTGTTTTCTCTTTTGGAGCTTACAAATCCCCTGGGCCTAATGGGTTCCCCCTGACCTTCTTCCAGATTTATTGGGACATTGTGAACAAAGACCTCTTAAATGCTACTAGAGACTTCTTTATATTTGGTAGGCTTCTTAATCAACTTAATGCTACTTTCATAGCTCTTAATCCTAAACAGGAAGATTTTTCCTCTATGCATGATTTTAGACCTATTAGCCTATACAATACTGTGTATAATTTTTTTCTAAGATCATTGTGTTTAGATTGAAAGATGTTATGAGAAAAATGATAGCTAGAAATCAAAAAGGATTTGTTCATGGAAGACACATTTTGGATGCTACCATAACTACCCATGAAATTCTCCATTCTATGGACCTTAGTAAAAATGTGGGGATGGCTCTGAAACTGGACATCTCTAAAGCATATGAAAGAGTTTGTTGGCCATTCTTTTTTTATGTTCTTAGGAAATTTGGGATCAATAGAAGGTTCTTAAAACTGATCACTGCTTGTGTTGCTACTCTGAAGTGTTTGATCTTGGTGAATGGGGTCCCTCAAGGTTTCTTCTCTTGTGGCCAAAGTCTTAGGCAAGGGGATCCTCTATCCCCTTATCTTTTCATTATTGTTGTTGAATTCTTGGGAAGAAACATCCAAAAACTCTTGGACTCTAAGGTTCTAAAAGGTGTTAAGGCTGCTTCAACCCTCTCACCTGCCTCTCATTAACATTTTGTTGATGATACTATCCTTTTTGGTGAAGCTTTGGTTGGGGAATTTGGTCATTGGAAATCCATCTTGAATGACTATGCTAGTGCTTCAAGTCAACATATCAACTACAACAAGAGTAAGCTATACTTTTTTAACCCCAACCAGATCACGTGAAAGACAAAGTTGTCCACATATTAGGTTGCCAAGAGGTTGATCTACCTGTTGCCTACTTAAGCTTACCCCTAATCTCTAAAAAACTAGATGGAAATTATTGGAACCATATTATTGAGAGAATTCAAAAGAAGTTGGCTAGTTGGAAGGGAAAACTACTAAGTCAAGTTGGGAAGCTTCAATTGTTAAAAGCCTCACTTCAAAATATTGTGTTCTGCTAGTCTTTGTTCAATATTCCTAAAAAAAGATTCTTGTGGTCAGGAGCTGAGGAGAGAAACATAATGGAACTACTGGGGTGGGAGAAAGTTTGTACTCCTAAAAATGTTGGAGGCCTTGGGATAAGGAGAATTAAACTCTTTAACAAAGCTATTTCTACCAAATTGGGGTGGAATTCGCTGGAAGGAACCAAAGACTGGGTTATCATTCTTAAAGCTAAATATCTTAGAAATAGAGACTGGGGTTGCTTCATTACAACCTCTAATTTTCCTCGTGGAAATTTTTTCTAGAATCACCTCCTTAAAACAAGAAGTGTGCTTTAACTAGGTGCTAGAAAGTGTATTATTAATGGTATGCATAAAGACTTTTGAAAAGATTCTTGGAACTGTGGGCCCCCTCTCACATCCTTTAGATCACCTCAACCCTTTAAAACAAAGGTTGATCATAACTTATGGCAAGAAGGTTGTTGATTATATTGATTGGGATGGATCAAAACCTAATTGGATTAAAGTCAATAATTAGCTTATAGGAGCTAACCTAAGGGGAGATAGACAACAAAATTGGGCCCCACTAGTCCAAAGGCTTCACCAATTAATAAGGGAGGCTACCTTATTCTCTAAAGATAGGAAGGATGAGTGGCTATGGGCCAAGAACCCTTCAGGCTATTTCTTTGTTAAAAATGCCTATGTGGAATTAGATAAACCTTTATTAGCTAACAAGGGCTTCTTGTTGAAAATGAAGGTAATATTGTAGCTTTAAAACTTGTAAAACTATGAGACTATAGATTTAATTAAGTGTTCTTAGTCGCAATTATTTGTGTATGATTATCTATTTAGATCAATTTTACCAATTGTAGCAAGAGACAGGAGATTATAGAAGAATGAGACAAGATAGAAGTGACATAGCATATACATGGAGAAACCCTTTTAGGAACTCCGCCAGAATCAATAGTGCTTGTATTATTTAACCTTAGAACAAGATTACAATAATATTGTATCAATCCTTGATTGATATGCTTCCTTTGCCTTCAACAATCCTTCTTCACAACCTACACAAAACTCGCATACACTTTTTGCAACACAAGTTATCCATGCATTCCATGTGACCAAGCATGAATCCACACATCCCATGCCATGCTTCAAACCCTCACACATGCACAAGCTCAACCTGCTAACCTATAACAAACTCTCACACACTTGCTACATTAAATAGACAATTAATGAGCATGTAAACTCATAAGAGTTATCAAATACAAGAGTATAAAGTCGCTTTCACAAAAACTGCTCAGATTGTGCAAGGAGTTCCACAATCGTATGCAGTGAGTTCAAACCAAAGTCTTCCTTCTTTACCCTGAAAGGCACCCTAAACTAACACTTTAATTGAAATCTAGTAAAAAGAAAATATTCCGCGCCAAGAATCACTCAGTTGAGCCCAAGAATGTTCACTCTTAAATCCGCTCTTCCTTGTAAATATCTTCCCAAGTAAAAGGTATTAACTAAAGATGCCAACTTGGGCACCTGCTGCGGGTCTGTGTCAATCTTAGTTAACTAAAAACATATCTCTCCATCATTCTACAGAAACATTATGCATGATTTAATTTGCATCCCTTACTTAATCAATGTATCCACTTGTTATATGTCATAAATTCAAAGTCAACTAGAATTCAACTCAAACTACTTCCAGCAATTCTAAAGATATAACCTAAAACCGATATATTAAATTAAAACTAAATCCAACTAACTCCACTATGTAAATATCATTCCTAACTGTGACCCTTTTACATGCATTACCCATGTTATCTATCCTCCAAATAGGTTAACTTAAGCAAGGTGGGAGTTCACCCCTTCCATGTGGGCACCCCCATGTGTTCCTATTTTGTAGGAGCTCTTCTTGGGCATCCCCACATGTTCCTATCATTTAGGAATAATTGCAAATGTCAATTTACATGTTCATTTCATTCAAATTTAATCTCTTTCTAATCCTAGTGTTGGGGAAAACTTTCCAAGGACTTAGGAGATACATGAGATATGTTTAGGATTGAAATTAAATGGCATCATATTCCCAACATTCTCCCACTTGACATTATACGTTGCAATTATTCTAAACAAGGAATCATTATTATACAACCTTCTCATCAGGTCTAAGATGGACTCACATCCATTTCCAAGTGTAGGCTCCTCAGTCTTTATTGTTGAAAAACTTTTATAACAAGTAACCATTCCAACTCATGTCTCTTAACATAAGAAATATTTGTCCTAACCCAAGTCTCTCTAGTATCCATGAGCACCCACCAATCAATCCATGCCAACTTCAAATGCAACCTACATAATAATGAAGCTCTAAGCAAATGATTAATACTCAAAACCAAAGAGAACTACATCCTCTCCAAAGGAAGAACAATAACACCTTTACCAAAGACTCTAAGGGTCCTCAATGAAGCAAGATGTTAAAAATTCTTCAAATCACATGAAGATAACCATATCCTACCAAAGCTCCCACTGAACTGTGATACCGAGCTATACATGACAACAAGATAAACATCAAACCATCACTATCAAAAGCTCCCACTGGAACATTTAACCAAGCTATTCATGACATCGTGATAACCATCTCCTAAATGAAGATCATCCATAGACCAATACAACTAGAACAAAACCATGTGCTAAAGACCACTAAAGGTTAATCCACTAACTCTAACCCGAGAACTATTTTAACCCAACTACCCCCCCTTACCACTTGGGAGAACTCCTCTCTTACTAGGCCTTTCCTTTTAGGGATTGAGCAAGCCATACCAGGTCTTACAGCCATCAACCCAAATACATTGTAACATACTTATTATACAAATCAGCAATAACTCAATAATAAAAGCTCCCACTACAACAAAAAAACCTTCAACCTTCTAAGAGAAAGGCATCCCAAACTCTACCCAACCATTAGCTCTGATACCAAATGTTGAAAATGAAGGTAATATTGTAGCTTTAAAACTTGTAAAACTATGAGACTATAGATTTAATTAAGTGTTCTTTGTCACAATTCTTTGTGTATGATTATCTATTTAGATCAATTTTACCAATTGTAGAAAGAGACAGAAGATTGTAGAAGAATGATACAAGAAGATAGAAGTAACACAACATATACGTGGAGAAACCCTTTCAAAAAAAAACTCCACCAGAATCAATAGTGCTTGTATTATTTAACCTTAGAACAAGATTACAATAATACTGTATCAATCCTTAATTGATATGCTTCCTTTGCCTTCAACAATCCTTCTTCACAACCTGCACAAAACTCTCATACACTTTCTATAGCACAAGTTATCCATGCATTCCATGTGACCAAGCATGAATTCACACATCCCATGCCATGCTTCAAACCCTCGCACATGCACAAGCTCAAACTGATAACCTGCAACAAACTCTCACACACTTGCTGCAATAAATAGACAATTAATGAGCATGTAAACTCATAAGAGTTATCAAATACAAGAGCATAAAACTGCTCACAAAAATCTACGCCTAGATTGTGCAAGTAGAGTTCCACATTGTAATCTGAGTTCAAACCAAAGTCTTCCTCAATTTAGGCGCCCCAAACTGAACACTTAACTGAAATTTGTTCAAGAAAATATCTTGCAAGCATCACCTCAAAGTTGGCACCCAAGAATGGGCCCACTTAACTAATCCTTGTAAATATCTTCTCATGCAAAAGGCGTCAACTCAAAGATGCCAACTTAGGTGCCCAAGGTGGGTCCAAGTCAATCTTAGTTAACTGAAACATATCTCTCCATCAATTCATGCAAACATTATGCATGATTGATCATCCCCACTTAACTGAATGTATTCACTTGTTATCTGTCATGCAACTGAAGTCATTAGTCATGCAACTCAAGTCAACTAGCATTCAACTCAAACTAACTACATGCAACTGAAGATAACCGAACAATAACTAAACTGAACTGAATTGAACTAAATTGATAATGAACTAAACTAAACTCAACTGAGCTGAATTGAATTGAACCCCACTCATATAAATATCAATCCCTAACTTGTAGGATCTTTACATGCATTACTAAAGTGTTATCTATCCTCCAAACAGTTAACTTAAGCAAGGTGGGTTCTACCTTCCATGTGGGCACTCCATGTGCACCTATTTTGTAGGAGCTCTTCTTGGGCATCCCCACATGTTCCTATCATTTAGGAATAATTATAAATGTCAATTTACATGTTCATTTCATTCAAATTTAATCTCTTTCTAATCCTAGTGTTTGGGAACACTTTCCAAGGACTTAAGAGATACATGAAATATGTTTAGGATTGCAATTAAATGGCATCCTATTCCCAACACTTCTAATGATACAATGTTTGGATAAAAAATCTAACTCCTAAAGTTATTTTCTTTTTGTGGGTTGTTTCTCATGGAAAAATCCTTACTATTGATAATTTGATTAGAAGGGGGTTCCAATTTCTTAACAGATGTGTCCTTTGCAATGAGGAGGAAGAGACAATTATGTACCTATTCTTCCACTGCTCGTTCTCGAGAGAAGTCTAGTCCTCCTTCCCCTACTGCTCACAAAATGGGTTTCCCCTCCTATGAAAATGTTTATTGATAGTTAGTCCTTCTGCCCTTTCTCTCACAATACTATCAAGGATCTCTGGAATCAATTTCCTCCCTTCATAACTTGGGGGATTTGGAAGGAGAGGAATAACATAATCTTCAGGGAAACAACAAGAAATAGGTGTGATCTTTGTCTAGCTATTAAGACCCAAATATAGAAAAAATGTGGAAGTGGTGGGATACAACTACTCTAAAGTTATGCATTCCTATAAGGAGATCAGAATAGAACAAATCTCGGGCCTCAAAAAGGATCTCAATAATGTCAATTGGTCTACTTATCTTTCAAGGAATACTATTGTTTGGACTCCCCCTTGAGAGGGATTGGGTTAAATGCAACTTTGATGGCTATTCAAAAGACAACCCTGGTTTGGTAGGGGCTGGAGATCTTATTAGAAATCACCATGGGGACTTTATTGTTGGTTATGGGAAAAATATTGGGCTTTGCTCCAACAATAAGGTGGAGGCTATGGTTGCTTGGGGAGGTATTAAACTTTTGAAAGATCTAGGCTTCCAAAAAGTTATCTTGAAAGGATATTCTAAGCTCATTGTAGATATATTGAAATGGGACAGTGTTATACCTTGAGAATTAAGAGATATTATGGATAATTGTAAATTACACATGTAAATTTTTACTTATTGTAAAGTTCAACATGTGTACAAGGAAGGGAACTACTCTACAAATATTGTTGTTAGTGAGGCTCTTAAGTGTAATACTTGGAATCATTTGGAGTATGGTGTGTTTCCCAGGGCAATAAGAGATAGAGTCTTAAAAGAAAAGAAAAATGAAAATTCTTATATCTTATAAGTATTGGATAAGGGGTTTGGGTTGTGTAATAATTAGATTTGGTGATATGATTGACATAAATATTAATAATTGCAAGGTTGGTATGTTTCAAATTATGGAAAGTGATAAGGAGATTTTCATCGGGGAGAAAATTAATGTGTTTTTCATTCCCAAGTACCCCTTGTATCACATGTTTATTTGAAATAGCAAAGTTTTGGTCATTTCAAATGTTATTAATGTGTCATACATCTCTTCCCACCATATTTTTGAGGCTCAACTTGATCATGATAATTTGGAAACATTTATTATGGTGATGGTTAATCATTCCACTTTTGTCCTTGGGCTCATGTTTAGAGTTTCCTATCATCTATTGGTTTTTTTTTAAGTAACTTAAATGGCTTTCTTCTTTTAACTTTCTTCATTCATTCTCTCTCCAAGTTTTGCACAAGTCTTGGAAGAGATTCTTTTTGGGGTGGTATGAAGAAGGGAATTAACCAAAAGAAAGGTCAAAAAAGTCTGCATACTTCTAGAATGGGAGGGCCGAGGAAGAGATCTGAACCCCCAAATTGCACCGTCCTCAAACAAAATTCTGATCTCTGGAGAATTTTTCAATGGAATGGTATGGATTCTTTCTTTGAAGCAATGTAGGGTTACAATGAGAGTTTGAATACTAAGTTCACCAACTCATGGAAAAAATTTCATGTTTCTATTGATGCGGTGAAATTTGAAGTGATGGCTCAACTAATAACCGAAGCTACTAGTCTAGATAATGAAGGGAGAAAGGTGGAAAAAAAAAGTGGTGCTAATTATCAAAAGTTTGTGGAGAAATTCCTACATGAAGGTGAGGTGCTAACGCGGTTCCAGAATGGGTATGCCTAGCTTGACCTTCCCTTGATGTTTGCCCTGGTTAGTACGTTTGTGATGTGTTACTTCACCTTAGAAAGTAGGTACATGATTATTCACACCTACCATTTTCCCATCCTAAATTATATTCACCATAATGATAGGATAAGTCTACCATTTTACTTGCTTTCTTCCTTGCAGAAAAAACATCAAGAATGGGGCCTCACCTCCTTCGCACCAAGGCCTAATGTTGGCTATGTATAAGTTTTCCCTTGCAAATAACCCCCATGGTAACCTATTGATTGTTAGGAAAGATAATCCTCCCCATAATGATGATGAGGGGGATAATTTACCCCTGACTATTATGCATCTGAAACCTGTGCCTAATCTTAGGCCCTTGGCTCTTCGTATTGAACCTCAGGAGGGTAGCCCCTCAAATGCTACTCCCTTGGATACCCCTAGATCCAAATACTTCACCTCTAAATCTAGGACTACCTCTTTTGAAAATTATCTTGAGTTGTAATTGCTCAAAGCCACCATAGAGAAAAGGAAATACTCCCTAATGCTTCTAGAACCCCCCAAAGTTAAAAATTTGAAAAAAGACCAGTAAAACCCGAAGTAGGGTAATGTCATCACCATTACTAAAGACCTTGAAGGTCCTCAAAAGGAGGAAATGGATGAAGGGAAGGTGGGCATGTTGTGTGGTGACCGAAGATTAGCTAAGGTCGCTTCCTCTAATAAAAAAGCTAAAGGTAAAAAGAAAGAAATTGAGAAAGAGGAACAACTAACTGTGGAAGAATTTGAACCCAAATGGAAGAGGAAATTCAAGGCATAGATTTTGATAACTGTGACTATGAGATGGGAAAAGAAGAACTGGAGGAGTATGATGGTAAGGAGGAGGAAGACGTAGGCAGGGAGGAGGATATTGAGGCTGTTGAAATGAAGGTCAAGGAAGAGGAGGACAATGCCCTTGGTGCTACTCTTTCTAGGGATACTAACATTCAATTTTTGAAAAGAAGAATCACATTTTTGTAGGTTTAGGTCGAGGACATGGAAAAGGCTATCATCACTTTGATGAAGGTCACTGATGGGTTGATGCACCATGTCATGGTTGGGGCAGTTTCTGGTCAAACAAATATTAGAAAGCTATTAAAAAAGTTTGAGAAGCATGAAGACATGAAGGACCTAGAAAATGAAGCTACCCCAGATTTGTCTCTCAAATTGGAGACAATTGGGAGTTGATTGCAAATACCAAATAATGGCTTTGTACTGTCGCTTTGTTTTATGATTTGGTTTAATGATTGTTCTAAAACTATAGTTTCTTTGGATGATAGTACCAAACTATTATTTTATGCTAGCTATGCTTTGGTTTAGGACTTATTGGTTTATGGTTAATCTCTTATCTAGCTCGCATGTCATGTTTTGGGTTAGTCTATGATATGCTTATGTTTTTTATTATACTTATAATTGTAAGTGTGAATTGTGAGAGTTAGTAACAAACACACAAACTCAATGAGGCGTATTACATTAAAGATTTGAATTATAAAACTAATCCAATTGCAACAAAACAAATCTCTAAAATCATTCCATTGTTCCCTATTCTCAAGGATCCTTTAGATCATTAGTGTTCTTAGATTTGTATATTGCACTATGACTGGTTTGGATGACAACCTAAGAAATGAGATGTTGTAAATGCAAGAATCTAAGTTCTTACATAAAGGATAAACTTTGTGATTGAAGCCATGATATTAAATGTTGCTATAAATGATAATTGACAATGGATAATGATGCTAAATTCTATGTTGCAAATAATGTATGAAAACTAAGATGATAACTAAAATGCAACTATGATTAAGACATGATTCTAAATTAAAATGATACTACAATTCTTAAATGCTAAATAAATGTTAAATGCTCTAAGACATGATTCTAAATTAAAATGATACTACAATTCTTAAATGCTAAATAAATGTTAAATGCTCTAAGTGCTCCAATGTTATTCCTACATAATAAGTTTGCTCAAAGATGGGATGTAAAATGTTGTAGCAAGAGGTTGTATTTATAGGATTTCCAAAGCATCTTGTGATGTGGCAGCAACCAATGGTTGAGAATTCAGAATGAGAGATGAACAGTGGAGATGGAAGAATCATGGAGGATGTTCCCTTGACCAATGGCAACATGCCAAATGTATGAAAGAATAAAATGTGTGAGATTGCCAAGTGTCCAAAGTTTGTTTTGGAATTTGTTGAGAATAATGTAATTTAAATATTAGTCATATTTAAATACATGTGACATTTGATGATGTGGGAAAAAAGTGTTGTAGACATGTGACTAAATTTGAATTTGGAATTATTCAAACTTAGTGAGAAGATATTTAATTAAACAAACTATTGACATTTGTTTATTTAATTAAATTTAAAAGAATGTGATTTAAGATGAAGAATTTAGAAAAGTGTGAACTATATAAATAAATTAAGAATTTATTTATAAGTAGATGAAATTCTCCGGCTCGTGGTACCGGTTGGTGTGTCCCGACACTGCCGGTCCGCAGTAAAAGTTCTGCTGGTGGGGGGTTATATGGGGGCCGTCTTTTATTCCCCTCGTTAAAAAAAAAAAAAGTAGATGAAATAAAAGAGGTCATTAATTAAATAACTAGTATTTAATTAATTAATTGTCTTGACCGATTTTAGGTGTATGCATTTTGCCCCTCTTTGAAGTAATGTGTTTACACATTGCTTCAAAGAAAAATCTGTTGCTGATGTTGACAATTTTTTTGTTGATGCCCCAGACGTTGATTTTCAAGTGATGGCGGATATATGCCCACTCAGGAGATAAATCGGTGAATTTTTGAATTTTTAGGATTTTTTGAAATTTTGATGATTTTTCGACGATTTGATGATGATTTCAAAATTATATGTTTCAGAAATGATTTATCTCCCGAAAAATGATGTATAAGTCACTAGGTGATGAAATGATCAATTAAGCCCTTTTGGAAAATAAAATAAATCAATCCCATAAAAAGCCCACTTAATTAACCTTTAAAAGGTTAAAAAGGTGATTTAAAACTTCATTTATGCCTTTGTAATTTGGAAATTTGAGTGATTGAGCAATCTAGCAATTTGGAGCAGAATGGTGATCCCCTACCACACACATTGGTTCAAGCGTGTCAGATGTCACAACCGCTCGACAGCATACGGTCCTTCGGTATGTACCCCGAAAAACCTCCTCGTAATTTGTGCAATTCATTTTTCCCTCCTTTTTCACGTTTTAAATTTAGACTTAAATATTCTAGCATCTAGATGGATTGATGTAGCACATTCATAGACTGTAACAGCGCATAGAATAGATTAGTGCTTAGAGTTAGGGTTTTAGTGCATAGGGTAAATAGATTAGCGCATAGGTTCATGTAGCACATAGGTTGCTTGAAGTAGCACATTGAATAACTGTTGTAGTGCATAGGTGCATTTAGCGCTTAGGTGAATTGAATTAGCGCATTGATGAGATGGTGTAGTGCATAGGATGATTCAGCGCATAGGGACTCTGTTCCGGCGCATATGGTAGTTTTGCGCATTAAAGCCCTGTTCTAGCATACATGATTTTAGCGCATAGAAAGACTGTTTTAGCGCATACATGGCAGAATGATGAATTTTTTATTGAACTCCTTGTTCTCGATGATTTTTTATCGCATTGGCCTTTGATTTGATGATGTTGATTGATTAGATGATTATTGATCTCATGATAGGTGAGATTCAATGATAGGATGATGATAATTGACCTCATGATAGGCGAGGATCAATGATTGATATTGATAATTGACCTCATGATAGGTGAGGATCAATGATAGTTTGATTGATTGATTGACCTCATGATAGGCGAGGTGCATTGATTGATTGATAAACCTCATTATAGGTGAGGTTGAATGATAGATTGATTGATAAACCTCATGATAGGCGAGGTTGAATGATAGATTGATGCTCACGAGATTTGATCAAAGTTTCACCAGAACTGATTAGATTGATAGGCTAACTGATTGACAATATTACTAATTTGCAATATTTTGTGATGATAGGAGCCTTTGACGAATCTGCAGATTCGAGAGTGTTTCCCTAGGATGTGGGAGTTGATTCCACATCTGGTGCAGGCTACGGTAGCAGTTATTGCACTATGCAGATTGTCCTCACTGATAGATATGCACCAGATTAGGATTAATAGGGGTTTATTGATAGCTTTAGTAGAGAGGTGGCATAGTGAGCATAACACCTTTCATTTGCCCACTGGCGAGATGATAGTGACCTTGGAGGATGTCTATCAAATCCTACGGATACTTGTTGTTGGAGAGCTAGTCTTATATGATTCTATTGAGTAGGGTGGGACTGATGCACTTCGTTGAGTATTTGAGGATGATCGGATATGTGGCTATGAGATTCCTTGGAGAGAGATGGTGGATGCTTGTGCTACATTGTCGTATGTACTTGTTGGTTTCATTGGATGGTTCCTTTGTCCTGATTGTAGGTCAAAGGGATTTTCAGTTGGATGGGGTAGGATTCTTGAGAGCATGATCACCCAGGGTACCAGATATGCATGGGGATGTTGCTTGCTCACACATTTGTACCATGATTTGCACCAAGTTGTCTATCTCCGCAGGGCCAATTTGTCAACTGGGGTCACATTGCTTCAGATATGGGCGTGGGAGCATATAGCGGTCACCCATCCAGTTGCAGACAGACGACGACCTACCATGAGACCATATGTGCATGCTTATGCAAGTCGAGTTGCTCAACCTAGGCTAGGAAAACTAGAGTACTGGAGGAGGATACTTGATGATTTAGAGTCAATTACATGGTGGCCCTATCTTGATTGTGAGAAGTGGTCAGAAGATGACACTAAGATGTCATTTTTTTGTCAGTCTATGTACCTAATTAGGCAGACACAATTCATCATTGAGAGATTCTTGCTATTGAGGGTTCTTAGGCAATATGGCAAGGTTCAAGGCATGCCCCAGGGTGTGGCCCATTATGCGCAGTGATAGATGGATGCGACAAAGTGGGGACTTGTTTTGTCATATGATGCAATAGTTGTGGTGTTCCAGGGTCTACATGCCATCATTTGGGATGTTCATCCAAAGATCATTGAGGCTTTGATATCAGAGCAGTATGCACAATACCTATTCCTACATCCATTTCCATGGATCTCTAGCCCAGATGAGCCAATGCCATTATTAGATAATGAGGAGAGGGAAATAGTACGTGGGTGCACATGAAGGAGAGATGGAGGAGATGAGGAGGAGGAGGAGAGCAGTGATGATGGGGATGGCGATGGAGATGGAGGAGGTGGAGATGACGATGGAGGTGATGGTGACGGAGGTGATGGTGGAGAAGATGAGAGTGAAGGAGGCCCAGGTTTGGATGTTCGAGAGTTCAGAGTGCCTTGAAAGAGGCGATCATTGGTAGCGGCAACTCAACAACATGTAGAGATTAGATTGCCTCATAGCAGTAGTAGACTCAGATTGTTGCATTATAGGTGTAGGTACAGACACTGCAGGGTTAGTTGGAGCAAGTATAGGCTTTGCTTACATAGGCTCTGGCATAGATTATTGCACTAATGACAGATAGGGATGCTGCAAGATAGCAGTGTGTGCAGGCACAGGGACAACTTACATAGGTCTAGGCCTAGGCTTAGGCACAAGCACAGATGCATGGGTAGATTGCTACACTCACTACCGAGAGGGACAACCTAAGACTTTAAGTTGATCAAGTATAGGGAATTTCCAAGAGACTACAGTGGGCTGCAAAGGTTATTGGTACAACAAACTATTTCAGAGAGGTACATCGTACTACCTAGGAGGCTGAGTTCTACAGATTGAGATATCATGAGGTGGTTCCACCAGAGTGATGGGAGAGTTATGCATAGTCCAGGTTAGGTAGGACCCAATCTCATACCACTAGTAGAGGTGTGACACAACCGCTTCTAAGAGATCCGAGAGATCCTAGTGCAGGCTCGTCTGGTGCAAGAGGTACTAGTCCAGTGATGCCAACACTGTATGGGGGAGCATGACATAGCTCCGATGTGATGATAGATTTGTTGTATTTTGGGACATGATGTATACTTGATTTAGTTGAGACACTATGATATACTGCCTTTTTTGATATTGATGTATCTCTTTATACCTTTGGATATCTTTGTATGCTTTGACATTATGATTTTGAAGTTATATGATATACAATGATGATTATCGATCTATGTGTCTATACGTGATCTATGATGGATGCCTATAATGGGTGCATTTTATTTCTATTATACATGTTATGTGATGTTCTATATGATGATGATATGATATGCTATGGATGCAAATTATGAAATGTGTGTTATGATTCTTTGATGCTTTATGAATGATGCCTATATGATACATGTGATGGATCTTATTATGCCAATGAAATGTGATGCATTTTATGTTTTTGTACTTTTCTAATGTAAATAATGATGTAATGAAATGGATGAATGTATGATAATGTTAATGCATGAGTGAATGGATGGATGGAATGATCATAGGATGGTGCATAGTTCTATGTGTTTATGATGTTTATATGATGCTTATGTGATACTTATGTGATGTATGCAATTATGATATGATAATGCATGATTGATGATTCTATATGCTTAATTGATGATGTTTTATGCTATGTGGGATGGATTTGATTATGCAAATGATGTGTGATGTTGATCCAGTTAGTCCTTTGTCAGTCTTGGATTTGAGTAATAACAAATTCATCTTCACTACTGGTTTTAGATGTTCATAACAATGACATTATATCTTTACTAATTTGTCATGTTTCTCTGCAACTTTTTCTTCTTGGAAATCTTACTCTACTAGATATGTCTTTCAATCTTCTTAATGGACCATTTTCTTAATCCATTAATAATAGATGAAATTATTTTGATTATGCAAGTGAGATGCAATGCACTTCTTTTTGTGTTTTCTGATGTGGATATTATGATGTAATGCATGGATGGATGAATGATGTGAGAATGCTTTCTAATGTATGCAACTGATGTGCAACTATATGAGAATGATGTGTTTTTGGTAATGTCAAATGTTGTCGATCCATTAATGCTAGAGATAACATCATTGTGAAATTTGTTTCAGCTTTGGAAAACCCATAAATACAGATGCAACACTGATATGAATGCAATCTACCTTAACCATGTAGATCTAATATGCCAAGTTTGTCATCGTAACGGCCAATTTGTCGTGCTTTCAATCATCATTGAGCCTTTAAATGTTGAAAGTGAGTCCAAACATCGATGGTATAATTAGACCACGATGACCTGAGTACTACTTCCATGATTTTTGATATTGCAAGTTAACACAAGCATCTAGGTATAATTAGACTGAGATGACCTAAGCATTCCTCACGTAAACAGACAAGAGTTAATCATTTTCCTATGCAAATTTGGAATGTCATCAATGATACTTTGTAGAGCATGTCCCATGACAATTTGCACAGTAGTAGTGATCAACTCATAGACAACAGACAAAGAAAAATCATACTTCTTTCTAGCTCCTCTAGTTTAATACATCATCGAGGTGCTCCAGAGATATGATGACAAAAATAAAAAGTAAAACAGTTGAACATTCATGCTAGCATGATAAATCCATGATTCATAAAGAAATATCATCCATTTAAATTTGTTTTGATTTGATTGATTTAGTTGTTTGATTTTTTATATGGATGGTTGATGTATTCATGATTGTGCTTGATGTTCAATGTTGGGAAGCACTATGATCGTTGTGTTTTTTGTGTTGTCCTACTATTGTTTGTCTATTGGTTTAAGCTCAAAGTTTATTTCCCCCAACGAGTTCAAGATTTTTCCCCCAGTCTAAGGTGAGACACAACCGCGATGCCAGGATATGTACATGAGGCTTTCCAATGATAGGCAGATTGATGACAAAAGCGAATGGTGAAAGTGAATGGTCGACATGCTCAAATAGATGGAAAATCTAACCTATCACAAATAGTGCCTGTTACCAAGTTTTCACTACTTGTTTTTATTGCACTTTTTCAGATTTTCAGATTTTTATTATTTTTCACTTTTTTTTTGTATTTTTCTCTTTTTCTGATTTTTTTGTTGTTACCAAGACACCTGTTTGTCAGGTTTTCATCAAGGCAACCATTTTTTCAGGAATTTTTTTAATGTTTTTGTATTTTTTCAAGACCTTTTTCGATGCACTGGATGATTCAAATGTAGAATTTCTTGAGATGCAGAATATTGAGGGGTTCATCAAACAAATCCCCTTTAGGCATAGACAATTGATATGCTCCTAATCCAAAGACAGATACAACAACAAAGGGACCTAGCCAGTTTGGTTCAAATTTCCCCTTCTTTTCTCGATCTTGTTGATTATGGGGATTTTCTTTTAGGACCAAGTCACACACCTGAAATGTTCTAGGTTTTACTCTGTGATTGTAACTTTTGGATATCCTCTGTTGATAGGATTTTAGGTGATCAACTACATGTTGATTACATTCATCCAATAGTTCCAACTCTTGTAACCTAGATACCTAATAGTCTTCATCTGAAATGATCCCCTTTAGTGACACACAGAGTGATGGTAGCTCAACCTCAATAGGTAGAATGGCCTCTGATCCATAGACTAGAGCATAGGGTGTGGATCCTGTCGAGGTGCAGATACTAGTTCATTAAGCCCACAAAGCAGGGTTCAGTTGAACGTGCCAATCATGTCTAGCATCATTGACGGTTTTCTTCAATATTTTTAGGATGGTTTTGTTGGAGGCCTCTGCTTGGCCGTTTCCTTGAGGATAGTAAGGTGTAAAAAACCAATGTTGGATATGAAACCTCTCACAATTTTTTTTGGACATCCTGATTCTTGAAGGGTCTATCATTATCTATGATAACGGATTGAGGAATACCATACCGACAGATGATATAATTTAGGATGAAGGACGCAATTTATTTTCCTATGGTGGTGGTCAAAGGAAAAACTTCAATCCACTTTGTCAAGTACTTCGTGGCTATGATGATGAACTTGTGTCGATTTGATGAATATGGATGAATTTTTCCTACAAGATCTAGTCCCCACTGACAAAAAGGCCATGTTGATGAGAACAGTTGCAACTCTTGTGCTGGTGCGTGTATCAAGTTTCCATGAATTTGACATTTTTGGCATTTTTTTACATATTGAAATGACTCCTCCATATTAGACCAATAATACCCCAAACTTAGTAGTTCTTAGCTAAAGTTAGGCCACTTGAATGTGTGCCACAGATACCTTCATGAACCTCACGTAAATCAGTTTCAGCTTTGTTACGTTCAAGACACCGAAGGAGAGTACCATCAAGACCTCTTCGATAAAGTACATCGATTATCAAGGTATGTCAAGCTGCTTGTCGAATAAAGTTTCATTTTTGGTTTCAGGATAAATCGAGTGGGAGGGTGTTGTCTTTTAGATAGGTGTAGATTTTCCTGTAGGTAGAAGCATCAGCCTTGACTAGATGGTATATGACTTGGGATTCAGGGTTATCATAGGTGGGGTTAAACAGTTGTTCCACCATGAACTCATAACAGGCTCATTTTTCAAGTATTTGCAAGAGAGAAGCAATGGTTGCCATAGCATCAACAACTTTGTTGCCACCTCTAGGAATATGCTCAAATTTTATCTCTACAAAGTACTTGTTAAAGTCATCAACCATTCTTTTGTATGGCATCAATTTATCATCTTTTGTTTGGTAATCATCATTCACCTGGTTAATGACTAGTTGGGAATCACCATAGACTTGTAACTCTATGATCTTCCACTCGACAACTACTTTGATTCCAATGATCAATGCTTTGTACTTAGATGTGTTGTTAGTGCAGGGAAACATTAACCTGTAGGACTTTGGAATGGTGTGTCCTTGAGGTGTGACAAACAAGATTCCTGTGCCTGATCCATGTCGTGTGTAAGATCTATCAAAGTATAACATCCATTGTTGGGTTGACACTATTAGGACATTAGCATCTGGAAATTCAATGCTCATTGGATGATCATCTTGTAGTGGTGCTTCCGCTAGTTGATCTGCTATGGCTTGACCCTTGATTGATTTTTTGTCCACATATTAGATATCAAACTTGCTCAATATCATGACCCATTTGGCTAGCCTTCTTATCAAGGCAACTTTGTTGAGTAGATACTTCAATGGATCAATTTTCACTATGAGTTTGATGGTGTGAGTCAACATGTAATGTCTTAGTTGTTGAGTAGCAAATACTATTGCTAGACAAACTTTTTTAATAAAGGTGTAGTTGATCTCGCGGTGAGTCAACATGTAATGTCTTAGTTGTTGAGTAGCAAATACTATTGCTAGACAAACTTTTTTAATAAAGGTGTAGTTGATGTGGTTTAGTGTTGATATCGCGGTGACGAATTTCAGTTTTAACAATGTTTCTTTGGCCCTTGATTTTGATGTCCTTGGTTTGATCTTCAACTACCTCAACACAATGAATGGTAGAATCATAAATATAGTTTACATTTTTTCCCTTGGTATTTGATGAAGAAGACTCCCCTTTTTTCGTAATTTGGTAGAGGGTTCTTGAACGCTCCATGATTATTATTTGTTTGGGGTCCTTCTACAAATATGGTCTTGTTATAAATCAAGTCTTGTATTAAATGTTTCAATTGCATGCAATAATTGGTTTTATGTCCTTTGTTTCTGTGAAAGTCACAATAATGTGCATCATTCCACCATGAAGGTTTAACTTGTGGTTCCCAATTTCTTGCCTCTAGTAATGTTATAACCTTGGCTGCAAGAAGCTCCTTTAATGTTGATTCTAATGATTGTCCCAAAGGTGTGAATCTTCTTCGATTGGAGGATGTTTGATATGGTGGTCTTCTAGATTCAACATTACCTTGATTATTGTTTTGATTGAAATTTTGGTTGTTGTTTTGATTGTCGGTTGGATTATTGTTTTGATTGGTTTTGGTGATAGCTACTATCAAGTTAAATACTGGTTTTGCATTTTGTGTTTCAGATGCACCATCATTGTTACCAACATTCTCATTTTTTTGCCAAAACTTTGGTTTATCATTGCTATTATAGTTATTAGAGGAGCTTGATGCGTTGCTTTCATTGTAACTTTTTATGACTCCTCTTTTGACCAAAGCTTCTTCAATTTTGATTCCATTTTCATTCAATTTTTCAAAGGTAGGTGGGCATTGTAATTCCAATTTGTAGCTCATCTCGTCATTTAGGTCATCAATAAATACTTCCATCTTTTCCTTTTCAGGTACAGGATGAGAATATCTTGCAAACAACCTTCTCCATTTTTGTAGAGAAGTGAGGAATGATTCACCCTTTTTCTATTTCAAGTTGCAAAGGTCTTTCATTGTTATATCATGTTGGATGTTATAAGAGTACTAAGTGATGAATTTGTTAACCAATTCTTCAAAGGTTTTAATTGGTGGTGCAATTTTGGAAAACCATTCAAGGCATTGTCCATCTAGGTTGCGTGGAAACAATCTCATCAAGTAAGTTTCTTTGTGTGCAAATTCAAGACTCATGGTTCTAAATTCCCTCACATGATCTATTGGATTAGTTTTACGATTGTATTTATCAATCTTTGGGAATTCACAATGTTTGGGAAAAGGAATCATGTTGATATCTTGATCAAAATGATGTGGGAAAATGTCTTGTATCAAGTATCGTTTTGAGGTTCCCCATTGCATGTTAATAATTTGTTGTTGGAGGTTTTTCATTTGATGAGTTAAGGCAACCACTTGTTATGTATCTTGTGAATCATTTTTAGGATTTTTAGGAGGTGATTTCAATTGATTAACATCAAAGTCATCAGGAAATTTGACACCTTGTTTAGCCAACATTAGTAAGTATTTTTCCCCATTTCTTTCAAAAATCTTTTCTAAGCACTTGTGGAAATTTGGATCTTGTTCAGCATGTTGAATGTCTTCCTTAGTTATTTCTTCATCTTCAGTGTTGTGGATTTCATGGAAAGGATTTTCTTTAGGTTCAGCCATGGTGTTTCAAGTTTCGATGTTTTGTGTTTCAATGTTTTGAATTTTGAGCTCTTTTTCCTTGAGTTTCTGCTTTTGTAATCTTGTTTGAGTAGGCATGCAAGTGTTATAATCTAACTAAACTTTGATCTTTGTTTGGAGGAGTGCCAAGGATGAAAACTAAGTCAAATAGAATGACAAATTCTATTGATGAGACTAAGTTTAATTTGATTATACATCTTTGTTTCGTGATAAAAGGATGACAAATCCTGATGATGAAACTTAACAATCAAAAATATGATGAGTTTGATGATTTAGGCACTTTGAGATGTTAGATCTTGGTTTAGTTTGAAGAATTCCACTTGTAGAGGTCAGTTTTAACAAGTTTAGGAATTTGTTGCAACTAAGGAATAATTCTATTCTGGAAAAGATTCTGAATTTTGGTTCAAACTGTGAAATAGGGGATAAATTTAACTCTCAGGTTTTGCATTTAATGGATTCGCTAAAACAGAGCCTGTATGCGCTAAAAGACTACACAGATGTGACAAAATAGAGAATGGATGTGCTAGTAGATTTCTCAAATGCGCTATCAAGCTGTCTGAATGTGCTAGAACAATGAATGTATGCACTATAAGACTGCTTAGACACGCTAAAATAGTGAATGGATGCACTATAAGACTGCTCAGATGCACTATAATAATGAATGGATGCACTATAAGACTACTTAGACCCGCTATAATAGTGAATGGATGTGCTATAAGACCGCTCATATGTGCTATAACAGTGAATGGATGCATTATAAGACCTCTCAGATGCACTATAACAATGAATGAATGTGCTACTAGATTGCATAGATGCACTAGAAAATGGAGTGAATGCACTAGAACATAGGATAAATGCGCTAATCTGGAAATTTTCAATGTCTTTGACAGTCTATTTGGTTTTTAATCTGCGGATCTGAATGTTTCCAACGTATGATCAGATGGACAGTGAGTTTTTCTTGGTTTCCAATTTGCAAGTTGTGAGAATTAAGTGTTCAAATGGATGATTTCTTGAATTATGACTCCACACATAGCAGCAAGTTGTCAAGCAGTTGTGTCAAGTAGTCGTGTCAAGCCTAGTAACTAAACATTGAGTGTGTATTCAAGAATTTGGTCTAATTCTTTCTATTTCCATTGGTATAACACAAGAGAAGACAATTCAAGCACTTTTCTATTCTCAAGGGTCACTTAAAATACCACAACCCACATCATAAAACCATGTCAGCTCACACAGCCCTGTCACCCCCTAGAGGGCGCCTGTGTTTTTTCCTTTCTCAGGTCTTAACCAAAGCCAAATCCTCCGCTTTTGGCTAGTAATCCCTAATGGTTATATGGTGAGTTTCTTGGGGGGAAATTCTTCCCTCCCCTTGCACTGTGATATAGAAAGTGTTCAAAAATTGACTCAGTTGACTTCTACACTAGAGTTCATAGTAAGGGTTTATGTTCGATGCGGCAATAGATAAACTCCCTCAGGAGACCTCCCAACCTTTAGAACAAAGGCTTTGTGGATGGTTATCTTGCACACTACCGTCGAATTGCGAACTTTCCCCAAATTCACTTTTGATTATAGTGGGTTGGAAAACTTGGCTTTAGTTGTTCCCACTTAGGTCATTCTCGTAGGGTGAGTACTTTTTCCTACTACGAAAGACCTTCTAAAGGTGTTAATAAAGCATAAAATAGTGAGTTTGGAATTTTGGTCACCTAGTTAAGGGGAGAGCATAGGCCTATCACTTCAAGCACGAAAGACAAGGGGTTCTTTAATCCTTCTAATTAAACTAGGTTCCTAATTTAATCAAAAGAAAGCATTAAACAACTCCAACCCCTGCATAAATCATCAATAGTTGCATGAGTTTGTCTTTGACCGACATATAAAATTACCTGTAAGCAGAAAACATCAATTAGTTCTCAAAATTTTAAAATTTTGCAAAATTAAACAGATGCGCTAAAACAGTCATCCAATGCGCCAAAATATTATTCGTATGCGCTAAAAGAACTATTCAATGAGCTAAAATAACATCCATCTATGCTAAAAGAACAACTTAATGCATTATAACAGATACTGAATGTGCTAAAGTGTTAAACAAATGTGCTAAAAGACTCCCTGTATGCGCTAAAATAGTTGCTCAATGCGCCAAAAGAAATATCGTATGTGTCGTAATAGAAATCGAATGCGCTGAAAGATTTGTCATATGTGCCATAACAAAAATTGAATGCGCTGAAAGATTTGTCATATGTGTCGAAAGAGCTCATGATCGCGCCAAAAGAAATTCACGTCCAGAATCTGCGAAACAACTTCTCTAGAAATTATTAAAAATGGGGCTAGGCCCCCACGGTGGGTGCCAATTTATGTAAGTGTGAATTGTGAGAGTTAGTAATAAACATAGAAACTCAATGAGACATATTACATTAAATATTTGAATTATATAACTAATCTAATTACAACAAAAAAAATCTCTAAAATTGTTCCATTTTTCTCTATTCTCAAGGATCCTTTAAATCATTAGTGCTCTCAAATTTGTATATTGCACTATGACTGGTTTGGATGACAACCTAAGAAACGAGATGTTGTAAATGCAAGAATCTAAGTTCCTACATAATGATGCTAAATTTTATGATGCAAATACTGTATGAAAACTAAGATGACAACTAAAATGCAACTATGGATTAAGACATGATTATAAATTAAAAATGATACTACAATGCTTAAATGCTAAACAAATGCTAAATGCTCTAAGTGCTTCAATGTTATTCCTGCATAATAACTTTGCTTAGAGATGAGATGTAAAATGTTGTAGTAAGAGGTTGTATTTATAGGATTTCCAAAGCATCATGTGATGTGGCAACAACCAGTGATCGAGATTTTAGCATGAGAGATGAACGATGGAGATGGAAGAATCATGGAGGATGTTCCCTTGACCAAGGGAAACATGCCAAATGTATGAGAGAATAAAATGTGTGAGATTGCCCAAGTGTCCAAAGTTTGTTTTGGAACTGGTTGAGAATAATGTAATTTAAATATTAGTCATATTTAAATACATGTGACATTTGATGATGTGGGAAAAAAGTGTTGTAGACATGTGACTAAATTTGAATTTGGAATTATTCAAACTTAGTGAGAAGATATTTAATTAAACAAACTATTGACATTTGTTTATTTAATTAAATTTAGAAGAATGTGGTTTAAGATGAAGAATTTAGAAAAGTGTGAACTATATAAATAAATTGAGAATTTATTTATAAGTAGATGAAATAAAAGAGGTCATTAATTAAATAACTAGTATTTAATTAATTAATTGTCTTGACTGATTTTAGGTGTATACAATAATGATTTTGTGGATGTAAATACTGATAAATTGGCCTACGAGCCCCATATGGTTACTTAATAGTATATAGTTTGGTTTCTATTTTGTTGGGTGTGTTAGGTTTTGTTTCCTAGCCTATCTCATTTTTGTTGCTTCAGCTCTTTTTGTTTCTACGGGATTAGGGCCCTTTCCCTACTTATATAATAATAAAAAATGGCTCATGACCAAGCACTAGAATTTGGACTCTTGCAAATCACTCTTATACAAATACAAGTCTATTAAATATTGTCACAACATATTTATTTTAGTTGAATACACCATTATGGGTGTAGATAGGGAAAATTAGAGGAAAAACATGAATCATTAATAGTAACCACAAAACTACCTAAATTCAAGCCACAATGACCCTAATCAAACAATGAAGCACAAATGACAATAGAAATCACAATAATGAATCAATAAAACCTTAATTCCTATGCCATAGTTGATTCTCCTCCATTGTTCTTCTCCATTTCGCTTTGTTTGCTCTCAGATTTGTAGTATGCAAGATATATGATAAGCTCAATATTGATGTATGATAGCAAGATCTCAAGATGAATGGTATGAGCAATATGATAGAAAAACTTCAAATATTGTGGTTTTTCAAGATGAATGATTGAAAGAAAAATATTGAAGATTGTGGTTAACCTTGAAATAGAATTGATCCGGTGGATATTTTCAGTGAAAATTGAAGTGTCTCATTTCTCTCTAGAATCAGCACCATCAAAAAGAGCTCGATGTCTTGATTCCAACGCAACTCGAACGGAGCAAAAAGGAGTCTGTTTGTGCAAGTTATGGCCAGTCAAACCTTGGGTCAAACTGGGATCAGGGGCATCCAGGAAGTGGAAAAAATGATTATCTCAGAAATTAACGGAACTAGCATCGTCACAAAGAGCTCGTCGAGATGATTTCGATGGCGTTCGTTTCATCTAAATCCGACATCGTATGCTCAACTTATCAGCAGTCAAAGTTTGTCCAAGGAGTGTTGACTTTTGACCGTACAGAATGCTGACATCATCATTCTGTACTATACGGACAGTAAAGTGGACCAATCAAAATCTGACATGTGTCATCCACGTTGGCATTGTACGGAACCAGTCAGAGGCAGACACATGGCAACCGTACGCCACGTCATCAGCACAGTCAGTAGGCCACGTCATCGTCTAATCAGCAGGCCACGTCATCGGACACGTTAGCATGCCACGTCAGCTCCACATCGGTAGTTTAGTCAGCACCATCAACGAATCAAGTTTTTCCACGTGGTACCTCCTCGGCATGCCACGTGGCCTCCCTCTTCTCCCGCGGGCAAACGAGTTGGTTGGTTTGTTTTGTTAAAAGTTTGTTGGGGGATTCAAACCCCCAACCTACCTCTGCCAAACTTAGCTCCTGGCCGTTCCACCAAATCCGCAGGTCTATCAAATAAGGGTGAGCGGATTGTTTTGTTGATTTAAAATTGGCAAATGGCTATTAAAAAGCCAGTGGCAGGTTTTGAACCCCGAACCGGCCGGTCGACAAAAGGTTTGCACACCACTGAGCCACTCGACGGGTTTGCTATATGTGTGGCATCAGATCATTTTGTTAAGTGAATGAAAACCGAATGCCTCTAAAATAAAAATAACCCCCCTAATCTAAACAATAATATTTTTAAAGGGTTAAATCAAAACTTTCCAACAACCCTAAGCCCGGGAATGAATAACTAAAAGGGCTTAGTTTAATTATTAGGGGATTTATATTCAAATAAGGGAGATTTTTAAAGATTATTATGGAGATTTGGAAAATATTGTAAATCAATTGGTTAGTAACCAATTTGAGCCATTTTTTTGTATTTAAAGGGGTGAAAGGGAGAGAGTTAGGCTAAGTGTGATTTGAAGTGTTTTTGGAGGAGAATTTTGGCTAGGTGTTTTGTCTAAGCATTTTGGAAGGAATTTCTAGTGAAGCGAGAGGAGGTTATTTTGGAGATTTTATTCTTCATTCCTGCACTTCGAAAAGTGGCGTTGTGTGGATAGGGGTGATTTTTGTAACTCATTATACTTCATTTTGGAGATTAATCGGATTGGTCGTACTCTATTGGAGCTGACCTGGAGACGTAGTCACGTTTGTGGCGAACTTCGAAATCAAACTCTGTTTGCATCTCTCTTTCTTTCCCTCACTTTCTTCCATTTTGTTATAATCACCTTGATATTTCTTTCATTTTGTTATTTCCATAAGTTAATTTTGATGTTATTAACTTGGAATAATCATTGTAAAAGTTAAGCATTCAAAATGCAATTTAGTCTAGATCCTATACAGATCAAGAACTGAAAGTTTGCTTTTATAGAAATCCCAATTCAAATGAAGGGTGAGGATTGAATGATGAGGTATGACAATCAATGGATGAGATTAATTGAGAAGAAAAGAGATAAGGATGGGAAGAAAGGACCGCGATCCAAGAAATTAGGTGCAAAATAGAGCTTGGAAAAGACTGAATAAATTAAACAATTGAAACAATTATTTTATTTAAGAGAGGGAAAATGAATAATTAAATAATTAAAAATAATTATTTAATTATAGAAGAAAAAGAAGGAAATGAAATATTAAATAATTGAAAACAATTATTTATGGAGGGAAATGGTAAATAATTATATACTTTAAAATAATTATTTAATTATAGATAAGAGAAAATGATAAATAATTAAATAAATATGGATTTATTTAATTATAGAAGAAATAAGATTGATGCCTCGTATCCCTCGATCCGACTCTTACATAGAAAATTCATATTTTTCATTTTATAGTAGGAAACGATTACAATTTATAGGCCCTAAAAATGAGTCAACAACAAGTGTTGGATGATAGCATTTTGTCTGTCGCTTAGGGTCGAGAAAAATTCATGGTGATTGAAGAAAGTGTAAAGCTATTTTTTTATGTAGCTTCATGTTATAATATTCACCTAGATTGGCGATACATTGATTTGTTTGGTGTGTGGGGGGGTCTTTTATTGTGCATACGAGGGAGAGTGTGTTTGTGTGGAGTCCTTGTTTAGGTGGAGTTTTGTCTCTTTTTTTCCTTATTCATTGGTGGTGTTGGATTGGTTTATGACTGTTGACTAGTGTGCAACATTTTTTGTGCTTTGTTTCCTGCCTTTGGATGTGTGGGGGTGGCTTTGGGTTGGCAGCTGGTTGGGTCTTGTTTGTGTGTGCTTTGGCCTTTGGTGATCGGTCTCTTTGGTGTAGAGAGGGGGATGTGTTGTGGGTGCTACTCGAGGGGGTGCCTTGCTTTAAAATGGAAAACCCAACCGTTGGTCCATCTCATAACAGTGGGCTTCGTCTTCTTAAGGTGAATGGTTGCTTAGAAATATCATCAGATCATCCTAGGCTAGTCATTCAACCAGAGTCCGTAGCAGATGATGTCAAGTACTATTGTAATCATGTTCTAATCTGTAAGTTTATGGGATTGTGGGTGTCGCTTCCCTTCTTGGACTTGGGTTTGCAAGACTTGGAATTCAGAGGGTGATTTTGAGATTTTGTTGGCTGCTAATAATTTCTTTTTGGTGGATTTTTCATGCATTGTTGATCAAAATTGTGCATTTGAAGGAGGATCATATTTCTACAATCAAGTGGGCCTTTTCATTAAACCCTAGCATATGGGCTTCAATTCTAGTGAGGAACTCCCATCTAGGGTTCCGATTTGGGTTCATCTTCCTTGTTTTCCTTTAGAATGTTGGAGAAATGATATTTTACAAATGATTGATTTCATTCTTGGTAAGCCAATTGGACCCTCACAACAAACCTTGTCTAAGAATATTTTCTCTTATGCTCGTGTTTGTGTGGAAATTGATATGAACAAACCATTGTCGGACTTGATTGATATGAGTGTTGGATCTACCTCTTAGAATCAACAATTGGATTATGATACCTTGCCCTTCTTTTTCCGTATCTACCATTAGTATGGTTATCTTCAACAGAAGTGCCCCAAAGTTAACAATTTTGGTATGGGTAATGCCTCTTTGCAATCAACTCAAAAATTGGATAAAGGTAAAGCCCCTATGCAAGGGGTGGTGATGGATAAGAATGGTTTTGTCTTGGTTAAGCCCTGTAATAGAAATAGGGGACAAAAAAGGACTCTCAAAGACAGATAGGAGGATGAAGCATTTAACAGGATTGATGCACTAGAGGAATTGGTTCAGGAGGGAGGTGTTCCTATAGATATGCAGGTTGCAGATGGGTCTATTGTGGATCATCTCTTGGAGGATCAACATGACTCTTTAGGAAATTAGTCACCGTTGACGAGCCCTACAACTTAGATGGTTATGAGTATTCCTCCCTCAGATGCTTTGTTGAAGGAGTCTTCGTTGGTGTAGGAAATTTCTTTAGGATCTAGCTTTCTTGGTTTGGGCCTGAGAATAGAGCAAAGTGGTGAGGAGACTGGAAAGAGTAAGGCTTCTTCTACCCCTTTAGGCATACAACAAAAACCCCTTAAAAAGTGCCTTACAGAGAAGCCTTTAAAATCTAGAAGGAAGAAGGATTAGGAAAAAGTTAAGTTAGTAGGGGAAACTTTGGTGGAATCGAGTTCAATGAGGAGTATTGATGCCCACTTCTCCCATAATCTTTGATGATTGTGCTTTCTTGGAATGTAAAGGGTATGAATAACATCCCTCGACAAAAGGCTATTCGAGATTTAATTAGGGTGCAGTCTCCTAACTTGGTTTTTTTGCAAGAGATCAAGTTGTCAATTGCTAGTATGATGGACTTGGCAAACAAAATTTTGGGTCATGGGCTATGCTAGTGTGTGGGAGCTATGGGAAGCTCTAGGGGCCTCACTTGTCTACGGGTCCCATGTAAAATTGCTCATTTTTGGTGGATTGTTGATCAAAACTCTATCTGCTTTGTCATTGTTGGTCTAGAGTCTAGTGAGAAGATCCTCTTCTCTAACATTTATGCTCTTATGGATTTCCTGGGTAAGGTTAATTTGTGGTCACATGTTAAGTATTTACATTCTTTGGAGCTTTTTCTTCCTTGGATTTTGGCTGAGGATTTTAATGTTATTTGTTCTTTAGAGGAGAAAAGGGGCGGTACTGGTTGTTTGGATCCTTCCTCTGAGCTCCTTAGAGATAATATGGCTTGTTTGAATTTGGTGGACATCGAGCCTGGGAATGGGTTGTTTACCTAGAATAACAGGAGGGTTGGGAAGGATGTTCTCTGAAAGGTCAGATAGGTTTATGGTTTCCAGTTTCTGGGTTGGCGACAGGTGGGTGACTAGCTTTGAGAACCTGTATTGGCAGGGTTCAGACCATTGGCCAATCAAATTCTCGGCTTGTTTGTCTCGATTCTCTAAGAAGAAGCAATCCTTTAGATTCCAACTCATGTGGCTTTGTGGTGGGTCTCTTCATGATTTTATTAAGGGCTGGTGGAGTGTTGGAAAACTATCTTTCGACATTGCTATGTACTCCTTTATTAAAAGGCTTCAATTTATTAAATATAAGTTGAAGCGTTGTAATAGGTACCACTTTGGCAATATGTTTCAGACTAAAAGGGATGCTCAGAAACAATTGGATTCTATAATGCGTCAGATTCAGGATTAGGGGCTCTCAGAAGAGTTGTGTAGGGCTGAGGCTGAGGCTGTGAAAGTTGTGGAGGAATGGGAGCTTTGGGAGGAGATCTTTTGGAAGAAAAAGTCTCATATCGAGTGAATTCAAGAGGGAGATAGGAACACTTCTTTCATAATTTGGTCAAAGATATAAGACAGGGCAATGCCATTTCTTGTATTCAGTCATAGGATGGGAATCTTCTTTGCTCTATTGCTGAGATTTCAAATGAAGCTGTTAGATATTTTTCTACTCTATTTTTTTAGGACTCCCCTCTAGCCAGTGTGGAAGAGGAGTATATCTTAGAGTGAATTCTTAATTTGGTGACTAGGGATATGAATGATTCTCTCATTAGATTGATCTCTCTAAAGGAGTTGGAGGTTACTGTGTTCCAAATGAAGAAAGGCAAATTTTTGAGACCTAATGAGTTTCCAATTGAGTTCTTCTAGGAGTTTTGGTAGATTATCAAGCTTGACATTCTTGAAGTTGTTCAAGAGTCCCAAAGGAACAAGCAAATGCTTAAATCCATGAAAGCTACTTTCTTAGCATTTATCTTGAAGTGGGAGGGTGCTAATGCGTTGGATCTTTTTAGACCAATTGCCTTATGTAATGTTGTCTACAAATTTTTTACTAAGTTGATTGTTGAGTGCCTGAAGCCATGGTTGGACATGTTGATTTTTGAAGAGCAAGGAAGGTTTGTGGCCGAGAGACAAATTCTTGATGGGGTTGTTATTGCGGCTGAGACTATGCACTCTATGAATGCTTCCAAGGAAAAGCCTATGTTCATTAAGTTGGATATGGAAAAATCTTATGATTGTGTTAAATGGGATTTTCTTTTCAATATTTTGAAGGATTTTGGGTTTGGTAGCGATTGGATTGAATGGGTTGGGAGCTCTCTCACTTCGTCTTCCTTCTCAGTGTTGATCAATGGGGAGCCTTCAGAGCTTTTTTGAGCTTCTAGATATCTATGGAAAGGGGATCTGATGTCTCCTTATTTATTTATCTTGATGGTTGAGGGGCTTGGGAGATTTTTGAGATCTCATGTGGAGTGTGGCTTGATTCAGGGGTGGCATTAGGGTAATGGGATTCCAGCTCAATCTCACTTATAGTTTTTTGATGACATTTCCCTGATGGGGTTGCCAAAGTGGAGGAAACAGTTAATTTGAGGGCTTCTTTGGATTGCTACTTAAAGGCTTCGATGCAGAGCATTAATGTGAGTAAGTCCTCTATTTATTTCTTCAATACTCCTAAGCTTATCCAATAGAGAATTGTCGGGATTCTCAGATTTCATATTGGTTCACTTCCCTTTGTTTATCTTGGTATTCCTATTGTGGTGCACTCGCTTCCAAGTGTGTTTTGGAAGGATGTGATTGAGAAATTTCGTAAGAAGGTTAGTCATTAGAGATGTAGATGGTTGTCTATTGCTAACAGAGTTACTCTTCTTAAGTTGGTGGTTCAAGCACTTTTGATGTATAGGTGTTTTGTGTTGTTGGCTCCGACCAACTTCATTAGAGACTTTGATTGTCTTTGTCGATAATTTCTTTGGTATGGTAATCTCCTATGTAGAAATGGAGCCTAGTGAAGTGGGAGGATGTGTGTTCTCTGAAGTAGGAAGGGGGTCTTGGGTTGCGACGAGATGATCTAAATGGGCAGGCTTTGGCTGTGAAACTCTATTGGCATTGGTGTACTCAACAACAACATACTTGGGATAGGATCCTCACTTTTAAATATCTGGGTGGGGTTGATGGTAGTGAGGTTCCTTGATTCAATCTTTTGGGTAAGGGCTCCATGGTTTGGAGCACACTAAAAAGGGATGCTGAGTTGATTAAGAAAGGGCTATTTTGGATTTTTACTAAATGTTTTGTTACCTAATTTTTAGCTTTCAGTTGAAATCAAGTTTAGTGTTTATTCTTTTATGTTGTTTGTTCAAACATTTAAAAGATAAACCAGAAATATGCTAGATTTAATATGCATGGAAAAATATTGTCAAATGAAACAGATTACATTTTTTCATTCCAATGTTGCAAATGAGAAAAGAGAATCATATATATACAAATGTAATATTTTATTGATAATTGTGAAGTGTACATGTCCCTCACAATCCAAGGGACTAACTTTACTTATTCAATGGAAATATGAAGCAATTTATACATGAATAAGTAAAAAGAAACAAATGAATGTGCATATAAGAATGGAGACCAGCCATTGCCTTAGAATGACTGGTTACAAAGTTGCTTGCTTTCCCTATTGTTGCTACCCTAAGCTGCTTGTGTCCTACCAGCTCCGTAGTGCTCCTAGCTCCTACATCTAAAAAAACAATGATGTTAGAGCAAGGCTCTAAGCAATGAAAGATCTCAATCCTTACATACACACGTACCTATGCATGTATAAACTGATCCATAAGTGCATAAAATAAGCATGCAAACCTTGGATGTCCTGGAAAATAATGAAGTCATCAAACACATCCAACATATGCATTTATTTTCTAACTGTTTGCTTCATGTACAGATTTAGGACTAGTTTGGTTACTGTTTTGACTCATATTAAATACAACATGTGGGGTAAATGTGGCTCCTACGAGGGTAGAGCTCAACATGCTTTGAAAGGAAAAGGAAATTAAGCAACTTGATAAAAGATTTATATGTTATCAATGCATTAAATCAATATGGAATCACACCAGTTGATCAACTTTCATTATTAGATTTAAAAGATGCAACACATTTTGCTGGATATGTCTTTCAATCTTCTTAAGTGGACCCTTGATCCATTTTATAAAAAGAGGTAAGTGACTTCATAGATGCATCAAGTTCAATTATGCATCTCTTAAAAAATGAGGAAGAATTTCAAAATGTTGTCAAGCCCCTCTCACCATAACCCTATTGGACAACCACACATCACATAGGAAGGTGAGCTTTCAGGTCACCCACATAGGTGACATGGGGTTGTCCACTAAAATTAAAGTGAGGAGACTGAGTGTATTTATTGCACATAACCAAAAGGTGAAAATGTTGTGGAGGTCAGACAAAAAACAAGGAGCAACTGCATATACATTAATGAAATCACAAGCTGACAAGTATGGGAGGGTATTCATGACAGAGCATAATTGTTTTTCATGGCAAAGAAACATGGCCACCTATTTTCAAAATCTGCCTGTGAGATCATGGCCAAAAGAGTGAAAGGAGAAAATCAAAGAATCCATGACTTGTTGCCCTCATGTGTGTGGAGGGATAAACATGCTTAAGCTAAGTTTCATTCATCATCATTCCTTGAGGACTTTAGTTCAACATATCAGAAAATGAGATAAATGAAAGTCATGTACTGTTTTCTAGATTGGGAATATGATAAGCTTGAAAGCATTCCAAGCATGTCAAACAAGACAGCAACAAAAAACAAAATCTGAAGTTGCACAAGGCTCTATTCAAGGCATTCTCAATCAAACATTAGACAAACAAGTTTTCTAGATAACATTCAATGCACGATGGTTTAAGAAAAGGCACAAAAGGAAAAGACATTCAAGAAACATCAACTCTAGTTGACATAGATATATGCCTATTATGAACATGCCATTACAAGGAGTCATGACAACAATGGAACCCTCATATGATGTGATCAAGATACAATTGCTATGCCATAACACAAGGAACAAGGATATGCTATTCTCTATACTGAGCCATTAGCTTATGTTAATGATTGAGCAAGTTTCCAAATGGTTTCCTCTAGAAATGATTCCTCTAAGCATAGACAAAGGATTCAAAGAAGAGCACTGATATTAAAGATGGTAGTGGTTTTTATTGAAATAGAGGAGCTCATGAAATTCAATTATTGAAACCATCATGAATCATGGTGCTTTAAGGAGCATAGCATAGTCATGAATAAGAGCAGTTCCATTAGAAGTTACAGGTTTATATTCATGATTATTTATAAACTTGAGAAAACAAATCAAGAGCGAATGATAAACCGTGACTAAGCCATGAAATTCGAGAATAAGCATGATCATTAGAAGACATGAAGTACAGTCCATTCACAACAAGGTAGAGCATAAGTAAAGGATAGTCAGTAGGGTCAAGCCTCAACATTTTAATCAATCAATGTGAAAAAGCTATTACATGAGAAGAGCAGCCTATTGCCAAGTCACAAACCTATGGAAATAAAGAGATTTCAATGCTAGTTATGGCCTTTAGTTACAAGGTGACACTACCAAGTGGATCATGAATGAGAAAATAGTGGCAATAATGAATGAACAAGTGACAACATAGTGTGTTCCAATGGAGCAATCCCAGATCCAATCAAAATAGTGGCAGTCATTACTTCTAATGGGGCAGTCATGTACATTGACAAATAAAAATGTGATTTAAGGTAAGTCACCAATCAATGAGTAATTTGGTCAATTCAATGCATAAACAATGGGATGCAACAACCAATGAAGGACCATACAAAGTTGTGGAGAAGAAATGAAAATGATAATCACAGCTGCAATTGTGAAAAAGTGTAATCATGCTATCCTTGAAGAGCAACACTTTCCCATTCCTACTTTATCCTGAAGTTAGGAATACATCCTCTTGAAAGCAATAAGAGTCTACAGAAGAGTGAGGGGAGCTTAATTCAAGATTTGCATCTACTGGGTCAACTTTCAAGGAACTTTACATTGATAAGGACAGTGACCATGAAGTGAAGAATACATGTTATTCACGGTGACCAAACCCACTTTGGGGTTTTCATTTTCAAAAACATTCTACAGAAAGGAAGTGCTATAGAAAACACAATTAAATGCTCACTAAAAGGGCACATTTTTCTACAAATTGGGGCTTTCATTGTACCCACAATGTGCAATAACATTGAATAATTTTTTGCAACAAAATTTGAAGTTGCTTGTCAAATTGAAAAAAGTACCCATATGGGTTCACCATGAAAATCTGATATGGAAATGGAAAAATGGAGAATGTCCTACAGGAATCAGAAAGATGAAAGCCATTTCATGTTTTATGACAAGCTGTGGTCAAGATTGACCTTTTTTCTACAAAATGTGGGAAACCTACCTAGGGTTTCAAAAAATGGAGCAACATTGCTATTTTCTATAGAAAAATGGAATGAAATTACAAAATCATCTGCATTTTTTGCAACAAATCTAAACTTTTCAAGAAAATCAAGATACCCACTTGGGTTCTTTAACAAACAATTACAGATTCATAGAAATATCATGTTACAAAAAACCCAAAACAGGGTTTTGCAATTAAAATTCAAAATGAAGCAGAAATCGTGAACATAGAAAAACCCAGTTTGCAAAAATGGAGGCCGAGCTCACAACAATTTCTTTCCTTCTACATACCAAGAAACCCATCTGGGTTGTTAAAAATTTGTGAAATACAGAGAAAAAATAAAAAGACAGCATGAGGGTTTTTAAAAGTGAAGTTGAGCTACATAAAAGACACACTTTTTTTGTTCATGGTCGCAACCAGTGAGTCATTCTTTTCATTGAAACAACAAAAAAAACGATGAAGGTGTCATTGTTAATGAATGCAAAGAAAAGAAAATGAACATTTGTTGTTATCTTGGAAAAATGAAGAGCTTGAATGGCTTTTTGTTGCTCAAAACAACAATGGAGTGGTGGATTGAACTCACCTGGAGCTTTTGCTCATGCAATCTCTGTAATTTGCAAGCTTTTCTTTTATCAAAAGCTTCATACAAGCTTCTCATGGCAGCTGTCAAGAAGATAATTACAATAACCAATAGGAAAAGCAACACAATGGTCAGGAGAATGCTACAGGTCGCTGCCTAAAGTGAATGAAGGAGCTCCAAAGAAGGAATAAGATGCAGATTTATATCAAACAAATGCTTTTACCTGTGTTTCCATGGTGTTTTCCTCAATAAATCACCAAAAGCTAGTGTGATTCTCCACATTTTTTTTCTGTGTTTGCTCAAACCCCATGGTGGCAGAGCCTTGCTCCATATTTTCCAAGCGACCAAATGATGGTGTTTTTTTCCATTATTTGGGTGTTTAATGATTAGGGTTTGACCCTTGAGTGCCAATGTGATTTTTTATCCCATGCTTTAAAATTTGAGGCATGTGGTAAATGCAATGGGGGCCGAAACTTTACTTATTCACTTAGGCATTTTATGCCTTAGGGATTTTTCCCTTTATTTCAACTTTGTGCTAGGTGTTTCAAACTACATGCAACATGGAGTGTGTTGAGTTACACAAATGTAGTGCCTTTGTTTTTCCCAATAATCATGTGACTTGGAATATGCTTTCCAAGGGATTTGGAGGTCGGCCATATTGGCTAGGGATTTTGGAGACTATGATGCCTTTGCAAACATGTGTGTTGTCATGTGTGAGTAAAATGTAGAGTGTGATAGGTTGATATAGTCAAGTGCCTTAGAAACTTTTGAAGGCCTTTAGATAAGATATTATATGTTGCATTTGTTTCCAACTTTTGAAGATATCATGTAAGTGATTTGAAAATCACTTTTAGTTTGCTTTTAAATGCAAATGTAATACATATTAATGGTGGGGTCCCTTATCTTGTGCTTGAATTGTAAAGTGACTTGTTAAGTGATGTTTTATGAATCACTTAAACAAGGTCATTATCTTTAATGTTTTTTAAATCCATGTGTTTTCAAAAACATAAATATTGTTGTTGGAAGTGGATTCACTCTGAGAGGGGGGGTGAATCAGACTGAAGTAATTTTTAAATTTTTGACTCTGAAGGCACAATGAAACTTTTTACTAATTTAAACTCAATGTGGCAGACTTGTTTATGCAAGTGTACAACATTTAAAATTAGATTGACATGAAACTTGATTAACATTTACAACTCATGTTAAAAGCATCATATGATATTGTTCAATTAGAGTGTGAACAATCTTGTATGTGCTTTTTGTAACAGAACAACAACTTTGCCCAATGCACTTTTAATTTGCTTAACATAAGACTTTTTAACTTTGCATGACAACCTTTTGAAATAAGAAAATTTTGAGCATACTAAAAGTATCAGAGCATTGACTGAATGAGCACATTAACATGAAACAAAATGAGAGACAAATAAAATCACATAACACGAAGATTTCCTTAGTGGAAAAACCCTCTTGGGGTATAAAAAACTACTTGCTAAAATTTCACTTCTATTAATCAAAGAGCACCAACTTTGTAACAATGTGGAGCACAATCTCCCATAATCTTTCTGAAGCACCAACTTCATCAAACATTCAAAATATTACAACCCATCAGAACCTTATAACTGCAATCATTCTTTGCAGTCATAAAATTACAATAGGATACAAAATGATTTTGCAATAATGCTCAACTCAAAACATAATCTATGTAATACAATCAGAGATGAAAACAATATGAGCCCACTCTTCTTTTTATAAAATGATTTCACAATGAGCAATACTTTGTCTAGACAATTTCTTCTCTTCACATCACTCTCTTTTTTTGTGTTTTTGCAGGGATACATATATACAATGTTTGTAAAACGGTTATTGTCAAGAAAAACCCGCATTCAATAACCAAAGTTTTGAACTGGTAAGAAACATAATATTTGATCATGATGCCAATCAAGGATTTTTAAGAAAAAATCAATGATATGAAGATGAAAGGCCACTGTGAGATGAAACCCTTGAGTTTACACTCGGGTTCAAGGTTGTTTCATATTAGTTAAGAATTTTATTCGAAACTAAAATGAAGTTTTCCTCTTTTACTTCTCATTTACCAGATTTACCTTTGAAAAATCAAACATAATGCATAGATATAACCTCTGTCATGGTGGATTTAACCTGCAAATAAAATCCCTGAAGTTCTTCATGAAAATTGCCCAAACTACCGCTTCTAGCTCAAGCAAATACCACCAACTATCTTGCCATCCATCAAAAACCAACATAACTGAAAACCAAGTTAGAATGCCACTACAACCTTGCTCAATATGCAATTGTAATTCTAGCATGGCGGCGCTAGCATTTAGTTCTTTTTGTTTACCCTACTTTTCCCTTCATCAAAACTCCAAAACAAAATGAATGAGACTTGAAATCCAATGTAAATCATATTACAATCATTTTGAAACCCATGTCACCAACATAATGAAACATTAAATGAGTGCCAAATCATAGACCATGTGTGTTGTCCAAGTCAACATAACCAACATTCTTATTAAACAGTAATACTGTCGCTGCCAAGTAAGCAAACCAAATATAATACATATGCCGACAACCCAAGTCTCCAAAAGACTATGTATTAACTATTGTGCAATTCATGATCGATATTCAAAGACATGCCAACTTTCCAATCACTTTATAAGTGATAACCTTAATGTATATTGTCGGCCTTTAATTGCTAAAGCACCACTTTAAAAACAAATGCTGACCAACTTATATCACAAGAAAACATATGCCAAAATATAAACAAATGTGAATCCATATAACATGTGAAGGCCCAAGAATGTCGAAATACTTTTTATAAGGAATGATATGAAAAGTCTAAGCAATACCATTGCTTATGAAGCTATAGTAGCCAACTCAAGGATACAAGATTGACTGAGTAACAATATAAACACTTCCACCTCATGTAGAATGCAATAACCCTTGTGAAATATATGTATAGCAAGTTAACATGTGCACCACACTAATCAAAGAATTGTGAGACAACCACGAAGATCACCAATAGAATTGCCATGAATACATAATGAATCTTGTCAATGATGCCATGAACAAAAATGATCAACTGAAACAATATACCTATTGTAATAAAGAAGGACCAATCTGTCAAGATGAATTCAATTGTTCCATGATATCACTTGAAAACTAATACCACCTGAATAACTTTTATCTGCACATAAAGCTTAACATGATTAGTACCACATTATGTGATGAACAAATGCACCCAAATACATCAACCCAAAGCATGATCACCAAAATACTGAGTATGCCAAACTGAACACAAAGAGCACCAAGTATTCAAAGCACTAATTAGTTTTGTCATCAAGGACAATATACCACAAAGAGAAAGCCAACAAACTCTCCCTTTGTCCTTGATGGCCAAAATTATTTGCAACCATTTGAATTCAATATGATCACCAACCTTCAAAGATATAAATTGAACAACCAACTGAAAAACAACTGAACAACCAATTGAATACTCATAACATAATGCTCATAATTGTAATGCTTTCTCCCCCTTTTTGTCTCAAGGACAAAGGGTATGGAAGGAAACACCAAAAACTAGTAACTCACCCAACTGCAAATATAGCAAAGAAGCAACAAATACATCACAAAAGCAGCAAGAAGCTGCTAGGAGAGCTAAGACGCTCCCCCTAAAGCAAGGAAGGAACATTAAGAGAGCAATGATTGAGAGATAACTCCCAATCGAGACCAAAGTCTTTCAAAAACCTCTTTAGCCAAAGGCTTAGTAAAAATATCTACCATCTGTGCTTGAGTTGGTACATATTGCACAATAACCTCATTAGCCAAAACCTTTGCTCTTAGAAAATGAAATTTAATTGCAATATGTTTAGTTCTGGAGTTCATAACAGGATTCTTTGATAAGCTAATCACACTGGAGTTATCACAAAAGATGGAAACAAGTTTAGTAACATCAATACCCATGTCTAAAAGTGTTTGAGCCATCGAAAGAAGCTGAGTGCAACAAGATGTGGTTGTAATAAATTTAGCTTTTGTTGTTGATAATGAAATTGAATCTTGATTTTTGCTATGCCAAGCAACAAGACGATCACCAAGATAAAAAGTTGCACCACTGGTGCTTTTTCTATCATCAAGACAACCAGTCTAATTAGCATCAATAAAAGCCATTAAAGTAAAATCATTAACCCTAGAATACCAAAGACCATAGTCAAGAGTACACTGGATATACTTAAATATTCTTTTGACAACAGTAAGATGGGATTGTTTTGGTACAGATTGGAATCTAGAGATCAAACAAACAGCTTGCAATAAATCTGGTCTGGAGGCAGTTAAATATAACAAGTTGCTAATCATTGATATGTATTCAGATTGATCAACATTAGGAGAATCATCAGTTTTAGATAACTTACAGCCAGTCACCATTGGTGTACTTACTGGACGACAGTCATCCATTTGAAACCTTTTCATCATTTCTTTTGCATATTTTGTTTGTGATAAAAATATTCCCCGATCAACCTGTAAAACTTGGACGCCAAGAAAGAATGTTAGTTCGCCTAACATTGACATTTCAAATTCTAATTCCAAAATCTTTGAAAACTTCTTTGATAGGGCATCATTGTTGCAGCCAAAGATTACATCATCTACATATACCTCAACAACCAGTATATCATTACTTTCTTGTTTAACATAAAGATTATTGTCCACATAACCTCTTTTGAAACCATTTGCTATTAGGTGTGCATCCAATCTAGAATACCAAGCTCTAGGAGCTTGTTTGAGACTATACAAGGCCTTTTTCAATATGTACACATGATCAAATTTATCTTGTACAACAAATCCTTTTGGTTGTTCCATAAAAACTTCCTCATCAAGATAACCATTCAAGAATGCATTTTTAACATCCATTTGGTACACCTTAAAATTTTAAAGCAAGAATATGCTAAGAAAATTCTAATAGATTCAATATGAGCAATAGGTGCATAAGTTTCACTAAAATCTATACCTTCTTGTTGTGCATATCCTTTGCACATAAAACGTGCTTTGTTTCTCACTACTTTGCCACTTTTGTTCAGTTTATTTTTGAAAATCCATTTGCCACCAATAACATTTTTATCATAAGGTCTTGGGACTAGTTCCCAAGTTTTGTTCTTCTTGATCTAGCTAATTTCTTCCTGCATAGCTTTCAACCAACAATCGCCACTTAAAGCATCATTAATAGTTTTAGGCTCAAATTCAATTATTAAACAAAAATGCTCAGCAACTTGAGCTTGTTCCTCAAGTTTTGCCTTTCTTCTTGTTAAGATTCTTGCATCTTTAGCTCTAATTATTAGATTTTTAGGATGATTTTTTGCAACAATTTTGGAAGGAGTTTTAGGAGGTATTGCTTTGGAACTTGAGATATCCTCCTGTTGTGATTCATCTACTACTATAGTTTTGGGAGTGATATTTGTATCTACCACAAATTCCTCTTCATCATCCTGCACATAATCAAAATCTAGGAGCAATCTTTCATCAAATTTCACATTAATAGACTCAACAATCTTATTTAGCCTTTTATTGAAGCATTTATAGGCTTTGGTATGAGTAGAATAGCCTAAAAAGATGCCTTCATCAGATTTTCACTGAAAGCTTCCTAAATTTTCATCATCCCTTTTAATAAAGCATTTACAGCCAAATATTCTGAAGTAATTAATAGAAGTAGATTTACCATACCAAAGCTCATATGGAGTGAAACTGGATTTTACCCTTATTTGTACTCTATTTAGAATGTAAATAGTTGTGTGAACAACTTATTTCTAGTAAATATCAGGTAGCTTGGCTTCATCTAACATTGTTCTAGCCATCTCTTTCACCGATCTATTTTTCCTCTCCACAACCCCATTCTGTTGAGGTGTTCTTGCAAGAGCATATTGTCTTTTTATGCCATGTTGTTCACAATAATCAATGAATTCTTGAGATGTAAATTTACCTCCCTTGTCTGATCTTAAGCATTTGAGTTTCATATCAGACTCTTTCCCAACCATCTTACGAAAATTTTTAAATTTGTCAAAAGCTTCAGATTTATGTTTGAGAAAAGTTACCCAAACCATTCTTGTGTAGTCATCTACAAATAACATGAAGTATTTTTCACCATTTATTGACCTAGTCTTAGTAGGACCACAAAGATCAGTGTGTACAAGTTGCAATGGCTTTGTAGATGCATGTTCTTTAGATTTAAAGCTCACTTTAGTTTGTTTTCCCTTAAGACATTCTTTACACACTGTATTTTCTGGTTTACTCAATATAGGCTAGCCTCTTACATTATGATTTTTACTTATTCTTACCATATTTTCAAAGTTTATATGCCCTAAACGTTTATGCCATAACCAATTTTCTTCCACTTGACCCATAAGACACATACCTTCATTGCTTTTCATGATTAGAAGAGTCAAGAAGATTGTAAATGTTTCTAGAAGTTCTCAAACCTGTTGCAACTGTTTTACCCGATTTTTTGTTTTTTATTTCACAACCTTGTGCACCAAATGTAACATGATATCCATTATCACAAATTTGATTGACACTTACAAGATTATGTTTCAATCCTTCTACATAATATACATCATAGATTGGTGTGTCATCATTTAGAAGTAGAGAACCTTTACCTTTTATCTGAATACCTGAGTTGTCACCAAACTTGACAAATCCTCCTTCATAATCTTCAAGTTTCAAGAACCTATTTTTATCACCAGTCATGTGGTTTGAACAACCACTATCCAACACCCAAAATGCTTTCTTCTTGGAGAGAAAAGGCAATTTGTACCAGCATAGATTGCTCTACACTTGGAACAAACTTGGGTCTCCACACTTTTTGTGAGTTATATTTTGTTTGCATTGTTTGGATGTATGATCAATAGTATTGCATTTGAAACATTTGATTGTATTTGGAAAACCAAATAATTGTTTGTTACCAAATCTAGGTGTTCCAGACAGTATAAATCTGCATATGTTCACCTTATGCCCAAATCTATTGCAGTAGAAACAATAACCATGAAAAAATGCATTGAATCTAATATTGTTTCTTTTATGCTCAAAAGATTACTTCTTATCAACTGTTTTGAAGTTTTGATTTGAACATTCACCAGTACTAAAACCAATACCAATCATGTCCTTATGTTGTTTCTGCTTTCCAAGCAAGTCATTTAAATGCAGAGTACTTTCATAACCTTCTAATTGTTTCTTAAGTGTGATTACTTCCATTTCAAGCCTCTGAATTTCCTTATCTTTATCTGCAAGAACTGATTTAAGATTGTCTACAGTTCTCCTAGAATCATCAAGTTCAGTTTGTAAAGGTATAATTATCTTATTTGGGATTTGCTCTTGTGAAGCAACTTGTTTCTTTAATTTTTTGATTTCTTGTAGAGCACAAAGTAATTCACCTTCAAGACTCACTTCTAATTCAAATTGATCTTCTATTTGACTTTTTGACTAATTGTTTGGATTCTTTTGTACAAAAATTTCAGCCATGAATAAAGTTTCATCTTCTTCATTTAAGGACTCATCTGTCTCAACATATGAGTCTTCTTTTCTAAAGAGACTCTTTTTTCTTTTTGAGACTATTGTTAAAATTATTTTGAGGATTCCAAGACTTTTTCTTGAATTATTTTTCTATTTTCTCATCATCATTGGTTTGATCTGGATAAGGACATTTGGCTGCAAAATGACCAACTTTGCCACAATTAAAACATTTGAAAGACACTTTTCCTTTCTATTTCTTTGTCATCTTTCTTACCAAATGAGCTCTAAAGGTATCATATAGTTCTGATTCACTATCTAAGTCTTCTTTCTTTTCTGCTTTAAAAGCAATCTCCTTAGAAGTTGAAGCAGTGCTTCCTATCCTCAATGCATGTTGTTAGTATGCCTTGCAAATTATCCACAGTAAGTGAGTCAAAATGCTTCTTTTCTTCAAGAGTAGAAACTTTAGACTCAATTTTAGGATGCAAAGTTCTTATTAATTTTTGAACAATATCAGACTCTGCAATTGTTTCACCTAGACCTCTTCTCGCGTTTACAACTTCATCTATCCTTGAGAAATAATCAACAATCTTTTCATCGTCCTTCATTCTCATTTCTTGAAATTGACTCTTAAGAGTAAGAATTTTAGATTGCTTAAATTTTTCATTTCCTTGATAAATTTTTTCAAGCTTTTCCCATATTTCATATGCAGATTTACAATGCATGACTTTGACAAACACATCTTTTGTCAAACCACACAACAAAGCATGTTTAGCTCTTGCATTCATTTCATATTTTCTTTTCTCATCATGATCTATAGGTATGACATTAGGTACAACATATTTACTGCATAGTAAGTTCCAGACATTAAGGTCTAAAGAAATCAGATGTGTTTCCATTATGATTTTCCAAAACACATAATCAGTAACATCAAATAAAGGTGCTCTTGTAATGGATGATCCTTCAGGTGCATGTGACATAATGACAAACTTCCAAGACCAGAATCAATCCTAGGTATGAAACCTAATGCAAGACTCTACGCTCCGATACCACTTGTTGGAAGTGGATTCACTATGAGAGGGGGGGGGTGAATTAGAGTGAAGTAATTTTTAAATTTTTGACTTTGAAGGTACAACGAAACTTTTTACTAATTTAAACTCAATGTGGCAGACTTGTTTATGCAAGTGTACAACATTTAAAATCAGATTGACATGAAACTTGATTAACATTTACAACTCATGTTAAAAGCATCATATGATATTGTTCAATTAGAGTGTGAACAATCTTGTATGTGCTTTTTGTAACAGAACAACTTTGCCCAATGCACTTTTAATTTGCTTAACAAAAGACTTTTTAACTTTGCATGACAACCTTTTGAAATAAGAAAAAAATGAGCATACTAAAAGTATCAGAGCATTGACTGAATGAGCACATTAACATAAAACAAAATGAGAGACAAATAAAATCACATAACATGAAGATTTCCTTAGTGGAAAAATCCTCTTGGGGTATAAAAAACCACTCGCTAAAATTTCACTTTTATTAATCAAAGAGCACCAACTCTATAACAATGTGGAGCACAATCTCCCATAATCTTTCTGAAGCACCAACTTCATCAAACATTCAAAATATTGCAACCCATCAGAACCTTATAATTGCAATCATTCTTTGCAGTCATAAAATTACAATAGGATACAAAATGATTTTGCAATAATGCTCAACTCAAAACATAATCTCTGTAATACAATCAGAGATAAAAACAATATGAGCCCACTCTTCTTTTTACAAAATGATTTCACAATGAGCAATACTCTATCTAGACAATTTCCTCTCTTCACATCACTCTCTTTTTTTGTGTTTTTGCAAGGATACATATATACAATGTTTGTAAAACGGTTACTGTCAAGAAAAACCCGCATTCAATAACCAGAGTTTTGAACTGGTAAGAAACATAATATTTGATCATGATGCCAATCAAGGATTTTTAAGTAAAAATCAATGATATGAAGATGAAATGCCACTGTGAGATGAAACCCTTGAGTTTACACTCGGGTTCAAGGTAGTTTCATATTAGTTAAGAATTTTATTCAAAACTAAAACAAAATTTTCCTCTTTTACTTCTCATTTACTAGATTTACCTTTGAAAAATCAAACATAATGCATAGATATTACCTCTGTCAAGGTGGATTTAACCTACAAATAAAATCCCTGAAGTTCTTCATGAAAACTGCCCAAACTACCGCTTCCAACTCAAGCGAAGACCACCAACTATCTTGCCATCCATCAAAAACCAATTCAGAATGCCACAACAACCTTGCTCAATATGCAACTGTAATTCCAACATGATGGCGTTGGGGTTTAGTTCTTTTTGTTTACCCTACTTTTCCCTTCATTGAAACTCCAAAACAAAATGAACAAGACTTGAAATCCAAAGTAAATCATATTACAATCATTTTGAAATCCATGTCACTGACACAATGAAACATTAAATGAGTGCCAAATCATAGACCACGTGTGTTGTCCAAGTCAACACAACCAACATTCTTATTAAACAATAATACTGTCGCTGCCAAGTAAGCAAACCAAATATAATACATATGCCGACAATCCAAGTCTCCAAAAGACTATGTATTAATTGTTGTGCAATGCATGATTGATATTCAAAGACATGCCACCTTGCCAATCACTTTATAAGTGATAACCTTAATGTATATTGTCGGCCTTTAAGTGCTAAAGCACCACTTTAAAAACAAATGATGACCAACTTATATCACAAGAAAACATGCCAAAATATAAACAAATGTGAATCCATATAACATGTGAAGGCCCAAGAATGTCGAAATACTTTTTATAAGGAATGATATGAAAAGTCTAAGCAATACCATTGCTTATGAAGCTATAGTAGCCAACTCAAGGATACAAGATTGACTGAGTAACAATACAAACACGTCCACCTCATGTAGAATGCAATAACCCTTGTGAAATATATGTATAGCAGGTTAACATGTGCACCACACTAATCAAAGAATTGTGAGACAACCATGAAGATCACCAATTGAATTTCCATGAAGACATAATGAATCTTGTCAATGATGCAATGAACAAAAATGATCAAATGAAACAATATACCTATTGTAATAAAGAAGGACCAATCTGTCAAGACGAATTCAACTGTTCCATGATATCACTTGAAAACTAATACCACCTGAATAACTTTTATCTGCACATAAAACTTAACATGATCAGTACCACATTATGTGATGAACAAATGCCCCCAAATACATCAACCCAAAGCATGATCACCAAAATACTGAGTATGCCAAATTGAACATAAAGAGCACCAAGTATTCAAAGAACTAATCAGTTTTGTCATCAAGGACAATATACCACAAAGAGAAATCCAACAATTGCATGATGGAGAATGTGGTCAAGTCTTGTATGAGGACCAATGATGACTTGCAAAAATGAGAAATGTGTGGGATGCTGTTTTGACTGATTTTGGTGGAAAGGAGGCTATCTAGAGGCATTTTTTGTCACATTTTTGGGGTGACTATTGACTTGGCCTAACTTTTCTTCATGTGGAGGACATTTTGGAGAGTTCTAGAAGGTTCTTTTTGGCCTTTTCTGTTGTATCCGACCAAAATCTTCTGGAAGCACTTGTGTGAGGGGTTTTGGTTTAAATATGTTCATTTTGAACATTGGAGGGGGTTCTTTCTTCCAGCAACATGATAGCTTTGTTTTGGAGCTATTTTTCATGGAGCAGTATTGTAACTCTGACGGGCCTATTATACAGTAAGCACTTTGAATTAATAAAGAAGAGCATTTTTTCCTTCTCATTCCTTGTTTCTCATGTATGTTGTTAATGATTGATCAATTTGTCTTGTGAAAATCTATCTTTTCCTTGCAAGCTTGTCTCATGTTATGCATCTATTTAGCATAAGGTGTATGTTTACATGTTGTAAATTGTGTTGTTAGTGGTGTTGTTAATTGTGAAATCTTTGTTTTCCTTTTAATAACATTATTTATAGACCTTCTTATGAAATATTTATGTAAACTACATTAGAAAGTGAATTGTGTAAGTCCAACTTTGTGATATTAATTTGAATGTGATAGGCTGTTAATAGGTCTAGGTTGTTTTGGTGCATCACCTTAGGTTCTTTTTAGCATTAGGTTTATTTTATGCAATCCTTACCCTTTACCTTTAGAGATTAATAGTTAGGTGACATCAAATGAGGAAGCCGACCCATAATCCAGAGGTTTGCTTTTGAACAGGTTACCCACAACCTGAAAGCAGTCCCATGTTAGTCCAAATCTGCTAAGTTCACTCAAGGCTTAGCAAATAGGGTGCAGATTTGGGAACCTAATAAGTTCAAAGGCTCTTTTTTGGACGAATTCTTGGGATGGACATCCCCCAATTTTGGTCTCTCATCCTCATCTTCAGGATTTAAGTAATTTTTTTTGGAGGTTGGTTGGAGGTATGCGATGGATTTTAAATCCCCTCAACTTCTTGATCAATTTATTGTTTTTAGGTGGAAGAAATTGTAGGAATGGCCTCCTGGGGGATTGAGGGAAGATCGTCAAGAGCTTGCCAGGATTCTTGAGAGTAGATTTTGTAACTCTCTTTTGGATAAGGATGTCCTTGCTTGGGGTCCGGATAAGAAAGGTAAGTTCTTTGTTGTTGTTGGGTATCAAGTGCTTGACAAGCAGTTGTAAGGAAGTTCAGGGGTTACTTGGTGGAAGCAAATTTGGAATAATTTCTCTTGGCCCAAGAGTAATTTATTCTCTTGGCTTGTGATGCGAGGTAGATGTTTGAATTGGGAGAACCTTTGGAAGCATGGGTTTCAAGGCCCCTCCATGTGTGTGTTGTGCTCTAACAGTGATGAGAATGCACCTCACCTTTTTTTAGTGCTCTTTTGTTAAAGAGATTTGGAATTTTTGGTGGAATTCCTAGAATCATCCATGTAGACATGTCTCTTCTTTGGATGAATTTTGGCTGCAGTTGGGGAGCCCTTCTACTAAGGCTTCTTCTCTCCATATTGTGTGGGTAATTGGACCTACCTTAATTATTTGGCAAGTTTGGTTAGAGCGTAACCGCAAGATTTTTTTGGGTAAGAGGCTTCAAGTGTGTCAGGTGTGGTTGAGAATCCTGGGTGTTCTTCAGGAGACTATTAGGGCTAAGTGTGATCTTTCAAGTCCCATTTCTCTGGGAGATATGGGAGTTTTTTAGAATCTGGTGCTATCTGGTTGTGATAAGAGTGGGTTGGGTGGTGGTGGGAGATAAAATGTTAGAGGGAAGATCGTGCGTGAAGGGCATTGGAAGCCTCCTCCCCCCAGGTTTTTAAAGATTAATATTGATGGGTCTTCTAGAGGTAACCTTGGTCCTGCTAGTGTGGGGGGTATGGGAAGAGATAGTGATGGGATTGTGGAGTTCTTTTTTTCATAATTCAATGGGCAATAGTCAAACAATCTCATGGAGGCTTTGGCTATTGTTGTGGATATCAAAAGGGCTTGTGCTCTTGGGTGGAGAAGGGTTATTTGTGAGTCTAAATCCCAGGTTGTGACTGATTTTCTGAATAAAAACAACTGGAGGGGGTGAGTTGGCAATTGGCTATGGTGATTAGGTAGATCATTTCCTTGAGGAGAGTGTTGGATTCTATTAGCTTTTTCCATATCCCTCAGGAGTGGAATAAGGTGGCTAATGGTTTGGCCAAGTGGGCATCTGATCATGGTGGTGATTGGAAGGTGGATGATTGGGGAGGTATATCTAAGTATCTGTCTCGAGAGTTGGAGGAGCTTATTATTGTTGATATGAGATTATATCTTGGGGTTACTTGATGGGTTTTGTTGGCCTTGGGCCTGGCTTGCTTTGGTTGTATTCTCTCCTTGTATTGTTCTTTTGATGGAATAAAGTTTTTACCCTCTTTTATTAAAAAAAATTATAGAAGAAATGACTAAATGAATAATTAAATAATTAAAAATAATTATTTAATTATAGAAGAAAGGAGGGAAAATGAAAATGAATAATTAAATAAATAATAATTTATTTAATTATAGATGAAAAAAGGGGAATTAGTGATGCAACTAAATAAATAAGATTTATTTAATTAATCAAAAGAACAATAAAGATAAAGATGAATTGGTGCAAGAGGAAAATACACCCAAAATTTCCTCTTCAAAAAATCTCACAACACACTCAAACTGGAAACAAAAGATTGCAACAACTTCAGAAAATTTTGTTTGCATAGGGAAACTAATTTTATTCTTCTTTGACAAAATCTAATTACAAATGTTTTTCAGTCACTAATGGACTGAGATACAACAAAATATCATCTCATAGGAATTACATGTGTAAATAATATTCATTCTCAGTCAAGCTATGCTTAGACATGTGAGCTTTTACAAACAAAACCATCTCCTAGCTCTTCTAAACCACTTGTAACTCTTACAGCTTCAATCCTGACATTCTAAAATCTTCATGGGCTATTGTTTAACAGTCCAAACCTGCAATAATCAACAAAAAAATGTGGCTCCAAAGAAGATAGATGCCTAACCTCCCCCTCCTTCAAAAATTGCCTTCAAACTCCTTTCATTGCTTTCATAATTCTCTAGATTCTCCATTGTTGGTTCAAAGAATTAAGTAAAAATTAAATTTTCTGCTCTCCACTACTAGGTATGCCATCTTGCAAAATTATACCTCAAAAAGATAATTAAAACTCATTTAAAATCCACTTACAACAACCCCTCAAAAATAGGCTTTTTAAGGTTTCTTTCCTCTTCTCTTTGACTCTCGAAAAAGAAAGAAAACAAAAATCAGCTTGGGTGTCCACTTCTCCAATCCCTACTTTTTAGGGATCAATATTTTGTGCTTTAAATCCCCACTCTTCATTTCTCATTCTTGAAATTTGAACATTTAAATTTAATTGTTTTAAAATATGCGTTTTGCTTTCCACCCCACAAGTCAATTTGTCAAAGTTGAACAAGAAATTAATTAAAAAAATAATTTATTTGCAGATAAATAATTTGACACCCTCAAATATGTAATCCAAGCCAAAAATTAATCCACTTCAAAAATACAAAATTGCATAATTCAAAAATTCAACCTTTTCATTGACACAAAATTGCCAATTGCCATGGATGCTCCTACAATCATGAATTAATTAAATAATTTTTAATTAATAGAATAAAGTGGTATTAAGGAATAATTAAATATATATATTTTTAATTAGTGTGAAAATGTTGTTTGCAGGCTCGAGACATTTTTCGCTGTCTACAATGGGCAATGATATTGTTGATTATATATGTTTATCTAAGTGATCTAGTTTGTTATACTAATTGAACATGATAGTAAAATAATTATCAAATAAGTTGGTTTAAAGAAGTATTGTGTTATCATAAACTTCTTTAGTATTGGGTATTTTCACTCAATATGCAAAACCAACAACCTTTTGGAATAAAAAAAATTGAACACTAAATTGTCCAAGTAAACAAAAAACATTTTTTGGATTGAATATGCATTCTAGGTAAATAAGAAAATCTTTTCAATTGAAACTAAACATCAAACACCCTCTTCTAGGTGTTTGCATGAAGATATTTTGTTAGGTTTTTGTCTTTATTTCACCCGAGTGGGTGACAAAGAATGAAGAACTATTTGAGGAAATAGGACCCTAAAAAGAGTTACATACCCACTCTTATAGTTGCATAAACCTTTAAACTTAAACATAACTATATATTTCATATAATTGTTCTCTTGTACCTCGACCGTGTGGGTACAAGGTATGTAGGAAGTTTGAAAAATGAAGGATATTTTTAGTACTTGGGTACAATGAGCATTATGAGGATTTTTTGACTTGTTCTTAAGATAAATTCTAAGTTATTTTGTAATGAGGATAAAATATGATAGTCACTAATACTTGGAAGATCCTCGTGGTGGATTTAACTTGTAATTGTTTGGTAGCCTGAAATCGTAAGGATAGGTATGAGGTATTTTAATTGGACTCGGAGAAAAATATTAGTACAACAACATGGATATAATGTGGTTTTTTCTATAAGTGACTTAGGACCTGGTTGGTCGCGATGAGTCAAAGTCTCTAGCTAGAGCTTAGTATTTATTATTGACTATCCTTATAAGCTTGTATAGTTGATTTTTTGCTATCCTATATTACATAGAAGAATGGTCCAAAATGACCATGATTTACTGATAGTCTTGTATGGCCAAGGAAACACAAGATCTTGGATTGGCTATTCATTTTTTTTGTCTTGTATTGTACAAGATAACTCAAATTAGCTATTGTTAATTCTTAAGTACTTAGTTAAGATTATCAAATATGAAGTAACTACTTAATATAATTAATAGAACTAGTTTTTCCTTTTGTAAAATAAATAATTATGAAATTTATTGTTAGATCAAGTGGATGATTTCTTATGCCTATCCCACTTGGTTAGATGCCATTTCGTTTGGATGGATACATGTCTTGTATGGATACAAGATAAAATTTGGGTTGGTTAGAAAAGAAGAAAGAAATATATGTAAAAATTTGTAGAAATTTTGGGGTACAACTTGAGAGTTGTTATAGAAGTATCCATGTTGTTCAGCGTCTCTTTCCAAGCTTGAGTTGACATTCTCAACACCTCAAAAAAGTATAAGTTTTTCCCCAATTTTCTAAGCAATGATTTTATTTAAAAACTCAAATCAACTCCTTTTTTTCACTAATCCTATGACAACCAAAAGGTTTATGGCTTCATAATGATATTATAAATCAATGTATATTAATTATTTTTAGCTATAATGGTGGATAAAACTTAGATACCAAATGACACAACACTATGCTCAAACAAACAAATGCAATAACCTCATGATACCATACTTCATGCAACCATACGAAGGTAATAAAAAAATTCATACACAAACTTGTGACGACATTGAAGCATACCTCTACATGTCTACAATGCATCAACATACATTCAACATGCAAATTCATGCAAGTGTGTGGGTTCTCAAAGTGTATGACACAACTACCCCATTGTCACAATCTACTTCCTCCATTGGATAATGCTCTCCTTTTACAAGTGAGAGGGGGAAAATCTAACCTGCATCCACCTCATGCTAACACATAACACTTAGTTTGTGTCAATATCAATAATGAATATAGTAGTTAGATCAACAAGATATTGATTTAAATCATAAATATTTGGTAAAATAAAAAAAAATACTAATTGTCATAAGAACATGCAGAACATAGTGTCATCACATTTAATACATTTAAAACATTGAATATACATACACTTACTCGACTATTTAAACATCAATTTTTTTTGTCCATGATGAACAAATAAAAATAGGATGTGACAATCTCCTTTATCCATATATTTCAAGAAGTTATGAGCAAAATTATTATTGTTTAAAATAAGTTTATTTTGTGGGGTATGTTAATTTCAATTCATGATACATTTGGTTGCAATCAATTCAAAATTCTTCTTTTCTATCTACCGCTTTCTTCATTTTTCTATTTTTATGTGTAGTACTACAAAAATGTTTATATGCATTATATCTTTTATTCTATGCTTTTATGTGTGAATGTCTCTATAACTCAATGGATAAAAGGTACATACTAGTCAAATATTAATGACAGGTAATAAATCCTCTATAGGTAGAAGGAAACCTATGTGCTATATTTTATTTTAGAGATCTTAAAATATACTTTAGCTCAGTAAAAGGTTATAAATCCCATAACTATTGGCCTGCATAAAAAACTCATCAATAATGATATAGTTGATAAATATTTTGCATCATGAAGGCTCATTGATGTCATATGCTCTCTCTTAAATTTGGGTCCCATGCCGACTACTTTGACTATGGTGATGAATGAAAGCTAATTCTCTTTCAAAAACGTATGCATGATGAAAGCTAATTCTCTTTTGTGCAACCTCACCCCCACCTCCTCCTTTATAACTGGTTTGATCTGCAATCTCCTACTCCCACAAATCTTTATGCATCCTGATAATGGATCACAAAGTATGATCAGAAATATTGATCCAAAAACAAACACACAGTTTAATCTAGAAACAACAAACTCTTGTCATTAAATGTTTGAATTTGAAAATTATAAACTTTTAAATCATAAAGATTATTAATTTTATATTCAATTTTTCTCTTTAAACAATGATGAATTATTTGTCGTCTTTCCTATCTCCAATAATAATTCAACCTTTTTTTAAAATATATGATCCTATAGATAAGTTCTAATGAGTAAGAGGTTCAACAATCAATTCATATTCCAAACATTTTAACTAGGTATGCTGTCAAGAGCAGAATTTTATTTGGGGCAGGGCTAAGATAGTGACGTGTGGAATTGAATCTAAGTGGGTCCTAAACACCGTGGAAGTAAGGGTGTTATAAGGGCCCTAAAACCTTTAGGGCATGTGGACCCAAACTTTGAGCTCACCAAACCCACGTTGAGGGCCAAAGGGGGTTATTTTAAAAATAATTTGAATGGGTTTGGTGGCAAGGCAAGGGGTGCATTTAATTCTATTGTATGTTTTAAAAGAATAATTAATAAAAAATCCCTGTAACTATATTCTCGCTAATCTAATAATTATCGGTATCATCATTAATTAATATGCGGATGATAGCGACAGGAGAAGGTCGTCCGCCCGTGTGCCGCGGGCCCCGCAGATTTATGCAAGGAATTTCAAATTTACAAAGTTTCATTTATTGTCATTTCATTCCCGATGTACATTTTGCGGAATTTGATTCTTTTTCAATTACATGGAGGAATTCTAGTCCGAAGAAAGAAAACATGGATGAAACAGAACATCAAGTGGCTGAACAAGTGGAACATCAAATTACATGAGTGTCCTGACACCAACAGTGAAATAAAAATCTATGTGAAGGAAAAATTCAGGACTGCCATGTGGTCAAATCAGATCGGACGAAAAAAAGCATATTACATCAAAGAGTTTAACCCAGCTAAGGAACATGGTGAAAAACCATATTTAGGTGCAACTATTAAAGGGAAAGCGAGGCTATTAATTGCTCAATTGAGAACGGGGTCCCACCATCTTAGATGTGAGACTGGTAGGTGGAAGACTCCTAAGGAAACTTGGGAAGAAAGAACGTGCTTATTTTGTAATAAGGGAGTGGTGGAAACGGAGTGGCACTTCGTCATGGAATGCACAGCGTACGAAAATATCCGTAATCAGTACTCAAGTATTTCAGATGTGGGCAATATGCAGCAGTTATTTGAGGAGGATAAGATAAATCAGACGGCTAGCCTCCTAGTCAAAATTAATAGCAGGAGATCTGATCTGGAGAAGAGTCTGGAGACAAACTAAGTTGTTGAGTGTCTCGGTCCCATAGGCTGTTTAGTCTGTGGACGTCATTAAAATCTTTCATTCATTCATTCATTACGAAGTTCACGGGGTTTGATCCCGTCTCATTCAAAATTAATTTAGACGGTAGCACGAGGGACAAAGAAAATACAGTTGTATGGATTCTGTAGGTCGCGGTTTCGAATCCCGGTGGCCTTGACGGGGAGAGCATAACAAAAAGGTGCACCAAGTTTGGTTGGCTGTTTGACCGAAAGATCTAATAATAAAGAGGATTTGAAATGCAGGTTTCTCTTCTAATTTAGGGTTATTAGCCCGCGGGAGCATGCGGCCTTACTATTTCGTTTGCTTTTTTCACGTCAGTTGACAGCCATTTAAACCAACGTGAGTACTGTGGGGAACCCCACCGCACAATCAATGTCATAGACTTGACCGCACTGCTTATCTATTTCCTGTGCAGAACAGCTTTTTGTCCGTCACCTCTTAAACTTTTCTGTCTAAAAAAAACTTTGGTTCCTGGTGCGAATAGTGCGAATTCTTTTTTCAAAGCTCTTGCTGGCTCTCGGTATGCTTCTTTTTCAACCCAGTCGCGCAGAGTACCCGAAAATGAGTTCATTTTTGCATTTATGATCGGCGTGCCGTTTGTTGTCATGCAGGAAATCAGTAGAAATTTGAAGTGTTTTCTGTGAATGGTACCCTCGGTGGGTCAACAGTCTGTCCACATGGACACTACTTGCGGCTCTTTACTGCGAGAACTACAGGTTAGCCTTCGCTTTTTTTCTTTTTTTCTTCATGGTTTCCTTTAAGGTTTTATGCTCAAATTTTAGCTGGAGAACTTCGTAGTTCTACTGCCTTGGGGTTTTTTCTTTAGTTAATGACAATGGCTGCCTCGAATTTGGAACTCTACAGCGTTTCTTTTGCTCAAAATTCCCTACATTTTGAAATCTCTTTCTAGTAAACTCAAAATGCCCTTTATGCCTTTGCTTTCATGTAATCTCTGTGATCTCGGCTTGCTTTTAGCATGCTTCGAAGTCTTGTTATATTGGAATTGACTCTGTATATTTGGCACTTTTCCATGGCTATGTTATGAGTTCAGATGTGCTTGGGCGTGTAGGGCTTCGCATATGATCTGTCCCAATTTCTGGCTTGAGAGTGGGGGGTATAGTTTGCATGTTTGTCATTAGGCATTGTTCTAACCTTTTCGACCGTTACAAGTATATTCCTAGACCGGTGATGTCCAATGTACTCTCTTTTATTTCATTTGCTAAACCCCTTGCATATTGTGTTATGATTTTCAGCTGTAGAGCCGCAGAGGCTAAGGGTTTAAAATAAGCCCATGTTTTATTAGGATTCAACTATGCTTATGACGTTTTATGAGGGTTTAAATTAAACGTATGGTTACTAGTATTCAGGATACCCGAGTTAAAACACTACGTGCTGCCAAATCCCTTTTACACGGAAATGCGGCAATGTGAAACAGGGATGCCTAGAGTACTTAGAAAATCCGAGAAATATATTCGAATAGAAACATAGCTGGGGAGACAGAGACAGAGGAAATGAATGTTGGTGACTGGGACGTGGTAAAGGGGTGACACATAGGTTAGAAATTCTTTATCAGTTGACTGGTACTGATCAATGTGGGGTAGGCGTACCTGGCGACCCATGGAATACACAAAATTGCAGGAGTAATCATTTAAACCCGGTAAATCGTGGAGCACAACTAACCTCAGGAGGAATTATTCCCCAACCTTGCTAACAGTAGAATCTAAGAATCCCTATAATTTCATCCTCACATACCCAGCAAGAGAGTGTGCTGTTTAATTACGCCTGTAGCTGTGACTTGTCACGTGCACTGCAAGATTTGATCTCTTGCCTGTGTTATTTGTCATTTGTTGCACTCGTGTATCTTCTATTGCAAGTTTGAGCATTCTCACATCGTGGTTAAAGAAACTAGGATTTTATTTTGTTCAAAAGACTTAAAGATTTTCTAAACTTGACATGCATCTCATCTGTTCATAAATATTTTTGAAAAATGGGTCCACTTCCTCTTGTTTTGTTTGGCTTCTAATGGTTGTAAGTTACTTTCCTAGTGTTCTTTTCACCCCTAATACTATATTATTGTTAAGTGGATGCACTTTTGAGTACCGATGATATACTTTGGCTGCATGTGCACATTAATATAATTTTTTTCTTTCTTGAATCTTTTCAGCAGAACTGTAATCTGGTTATGCCAAGAGGCATAACTAAAGGGCAGCAAGGGGTAGATTTTAATGGTGGGATTTTGTTAATCAAATCCTTTTAACTTAAATTTGACAACCGTTTACATCTCAAATTAATATTTAGTAATTAAATATGTATTTATATATATAAACTATTTACATTCTTAAATTATAGATTTAACATTATATTCTATTTTAAAACAAGCATAGATATATCAAATACATCTATCTAAAAGATGCCTCAAGATTGATATCTCTCGACATCTTTTAGATAGGTGTATTTGAGATATCTATACTACTTCCCATAGTGTTGGCATTAGGAATCTTGGTTTAAAGTAGTAGGAGTTTGCTTAGTTTGCTTAGTTCTGCTGGCTGAGTAATTCCAATTCATATTTAAAATGTGATTGATCTTTGGACAGCACATTTGGGATGAGATTGGAGAAAATGAAGTAGACCGAGACAAAATGCTCTTGGAACTTGAAAAAGAGTGTTTGGAGGTTTATTGTCGGAAGGTAGACCAGGCAAGTCATGCAAGGGCAAAGCTTCATCGGTCACTTGCAGACAAAGAAGCAGAGCTGGCCTCTATTATAGCTTCCCTAGGAGACAGGAATCTTCATTCTCAGGTACTATTGCACACAGGCATTTCTGCTCCAATAATACAGGGATTATGCCCCCTTTTTACTGGTTGCTTTGAGATGTCTATATTCTTTAAATTTTACAACATTTTAATTGTCATCTGATAGTTTCTTTTGTCTCAATCATTGACTGATAGTTTCTTTTTTCTCAATCCTTGACCAATAGTTTCTTTTGTCCCAATCATTGACTTAAAGACAGCCGTTTTGATGTTTTAGTCCTTCTTGAAACTACAGAATCCACATAATGATTTTTGTCAATGTGTAACTTGGGAACATTTTTATAGAACTTCAATCTATGACATGCTCTGTTTTTAACATGATTACTTTACTTCAGTGTTAACCCGAGTGGTTATTTCTTCAATATTATGTAGTTTGTTAGATAGATTTTGAGAAAATGTTGGCAGATTTTAGTATACTATTTTTATTGAAATATCACTGTTGAATGCTACCATATCAATGCTCTTCTTGTGCTATTGGTAGGACTTCTATTTCTTAGAAGGGGGGGGAGATTTATTTGTAGCTGTGTCAAGTTTGACATTCTTTGAGGGCTACTGCAGTTTAAACAATGTCCATTATGACAATGCCAGGCTGTTTGCAATGAGTTGTTTTCTTTTTTTGTACCTTGGGGATTTTAGTGTTGAAAGTTCATAGAATGTATCTAGGCTGTGTGACTGATTGTGGCAGCACATGCCTATGGATCTCTTTGCCCGAACTGAAATGATCTGGTACTTCCTGGTTCTTTCTCCCTGAAATGTACTGTATTCTTCAAAATTGGCTGGTCCTTGGCATTTCTAGGGCATTTATGGAAAGAACCTGACATATCTGGTTCATTTCAGTGACAAACATCCTGAAAGGGTCTGCAGAAAGTTAATAAAACAGAACTAACTTAACCTTAACCTTAAATGATTATTTATAAACTGACAATATGTTGAATTGCATAGCATCTTTTCAATTTGTATCTATTTTAATGTTGATCATGCGCATATCATCAATATTATGAAGTATAATGTTACATACAAATGTTTTGTGGCAAACCATTCTTGGGGTCCTAAAAATTTGTTGCCTCCCTTACTTAAACCTGTTTGCTGTTAACTTTACAAACAACAGATTCAACTGCCTGTTGAGGATGCTTGTCTTTTACATTCCTATGACAGTATTTGAAACTTGTTTTACTTAGGCCCAGCCAAGGCATGTCGGGCAGAATCTCACATCTGTGTGCAGCCTAGGATGTTGTTGACCTTGCTGTTGCCAGCCTAGGATGATATCTGGGTGCTTTTCCTCTGGTCATTGACCTCAAGTCTTCCTTCTAATATTTGTCTGCTGCTAGAGGCTACATACCCTACAATGGGCCTCTCTCTTGTTGCCATCTGTTAAGAGGTTATCTACCTGTCAGCTTCCCACCCTGTTATCATTTTTCTTGTTCATTTAGTCTTTGACTTGCAACATGGTTTCTCTGCCTTCCAAACGTTTTACTGGATTTTGCAATATGCAAGCTGCATCTCCTGTGAGAATAATCTCTTTGCTTTCTAGAGTTTTCCAAGTTGTTACATTGAACATCTCCTGTGAGAATAATCTCCTAGCTTCATAGTGTTTCCCACGTTGTAACAGTTGTCAATGTAACAACATTAAATTTTCAATATAACAGGCAAACTTGCAGAGAAAATGCCTGACAGCATCATGGCAAAATTAATGCCAAGGCAATTAGCTTTATAAGCAAAGTAGCTCTCAAATAATTATTCAGAAAAATAAACATGCACAGACAAAGTTGTTTAATTCATTGGTCACTAGTGGCTTGGGAAACTCAATCCCCACAACATTTTAGAATTATAACAGGAGTTTTCTGTAATGTCCACCCTATTTTTTCTTTTTTCCCAACTTGATAGATAGGCATATTTTGAACAGTTTACAGGCAATATTAATTATAGAGAAGACTGTTACAGCTGCTGCAAACTTGTAGCATTTTTTAACAACACCATTCACAGTTTCATTTACATTCACATTTGCTTGCTAAGGAGCATTACATCAGGAACTTTCTATACATTCAAGTGTATTGAAGGGAAATATATTAAAATATATTACTTGCTGCACATACACAGATTCAGACCAAAAATAAATTAATTAATTCTGACCTGTTAAACTTAGCTCCAAATTGCTGCTGAAGCTACACTGCTTGGCTCACTCCAGCTCCCTACAATTTCCATTGTATAGTCCGTACAGATCTCCTTGCATTAGTACAGCATTAATTAATGCAAGCTTGGACTTTGAATGAAATCAACTCCTTATTTGAATGACTGCGCTGACCAATGAACCTTGAACAAAAGCCACGTTGGAATTCCCATTTATTACAAACTCTCATTAATGTGGCAATTGTATGGTGCGGCCCCCCTTTCAGATTTGTCTTAGCTGTGTTGGAAGTTTTAAACAATAATAAATGCCTTATTTAATTCCTTTGAACACCCCTTTTTAGCATATCGAACCATTTAGGAATTGTATGGCCACTTAGAATAGCTGTGCTGGAGAATTAAGAGTCATAAATTGCATTGACACATTCCTATTTCACTGTGTGGTATGGCACATTAAATGAGGATGGTACAACACACTAAAATGAGGATGGTACGGTTCCCTTGTATCAGCAATGTACGGCCAGCAATTTAAGCCTGTTACTTTGTAATAACAATACCAAGAAACTTTAATAGTCTGCAAATCAATCACCCTTAAATGTCTTTGTTTATGCGCAAACCCCATATAGAAACTCCATTATTAATTTACCACAAATAAGCTCCAGCACAGTCCCTGAGTGAGATTGTCAGCAATCACCCAGGAAGGATCTCTCACCCTCGAAGATGATATTCCCCATGAAGGATTTTGTCTTCATGGAGTTTTGGAAAAAACCAGTAGCATAACCTTTTTCAAAAATTCTTACTTATATTCCTCTCTCCATAACTCCCACGCACTTCTTGGAGAATTAAACTATTTACTTTAATTTTTAATTCCTTATATCTCTCATTTGGATGCCAACTTTTTAAAAAGCATTAACTTCACTTTTAATTTTACTTTATGTCTCCCAAACGCCACTTAATAAAATCCCCTTTTAATATTTTAATAAATGCTAAGTTATATATAATTTAACATTGTAACATTAGCATTTAAATTTATTAAAATAAAGTATTATCCCTGATTAAAAAATCAACAAACCACATCAAATGCAACAATCGACTATCCCAGGGTGTAACTGCCATCAACAAACCAAGACCCGAGGAGTTTCCTAACCAACCACATTAGCCTATGGAAACCCGAAAAATAGGCTAACAGTATCCAACTAACTAGGCCTAGAGAGGGGACATTACATTTTCTCACAATTTTTGTAGACGTGTTTACATCCACAGTGCTGGTATTTGTTGATAGATTTAATTCTATGAAGTGAATATATTTGCACACACTCTACAACATGAGGTTAATATATTTGCACACTTTACAACTGGCTGACACCAAATACAAAACAGAGAGGCCAAAAAAAGGGGTATGATTAACTTATATAGACAAGCAATAACTGAGATGAATTAGAAGAATAGGAAATAGTGCAGAGAAAACACACAGAAGTGGCTAAGTCACAATTTTTTTGCACCATCCCATTGCCCTTAGATTCCTCATTTACCATGTGTCTTTAACATTCATCATGCCAGATCTTCTCCATGTCAGACCAAATGGCCAACTGTCCATCTGCTCTAATTTAATTCATGCCATCATCCACACTTCTCGTTATGAAAATGATGACATTTGGAAGCATGTTTCCATTGTTATAACTAAAAAAAGCAATTATTCCATTGAAAGCTGCTGAATGACAAGCTAACTGCACTGTCGTATTTGCTTTGCCAGCTATCATTTTCCATCATTTAGTCTTGTATTATAGGGGAAAACATACCATCATGGGGAGTCGAGATGATGGTGTAGAAGATTAAGCAGCCCTCATTGCCAAACATGTTTGGTTTTTGTTTTGTTCCAGCTTGATTACATTCACAAGTACGGTTTCTTTTCTTTTAGCATCATGTTTTTGCTAATCTCAATCTGGTAAGGAAGTGGAGTTTTGTTTCTGTTTCTTTTCATTTTAATCCATACAATGTAAGAAAGTTGTTTGTTTTCTTCTGTAGGTTTCAATGTAAAGATAGTGTTAAGGAGTACTAGTCAATCTAAAATGGGATAATCAAAATCTAGAATGGATAGCTGATTGGGCAGTGGTAGTATCTGCACGGTGAGGTATTTGTTGGGGATGTAAGAGCTATCTGATGATGCAAATTGTTTGCAACTCAGCCATTTTCCCTTTTATGGTCCTAATTCAAAATTCCTCTATGAACTTATTTGTTGGCTACATGCTGTGGGATATTTACCTTGACAAAATCTAAATGGTATTGATTTTCCAACTGTTTTAGTGAATGCAGTTTTGAAGTTTTAAATTTTGAGTTGTTGTTGGTGGTTGCCCTCTACTTGAGTACCTCTCATAGCCAATTGTATATGAATATCTCGTGTTTATGATTGAGAGAGCTCTCTCTAAAATTTGTACAGAGTGCTTTGCTTATGCCTACTTTATATCTTATACATCACTAATTTTCATGATGAAGTTGATTCAATTTTTGCAAAATTCCTTCTTCATTTATACTTGTGCTTTATTATTTGTAATGTTGTTTCTGATTGATGTTTTGTAGATAATTTGTATTGTTCAAGGCTTGATGCATACGATAGTTGTTCTTGCTGATAAATTCTGGATAATTTAGTGGCTTTGTTCCTTAATCAAGTCCCTTCTATCATTGGTTGCATATAATCATAAAACCAGTTTTTTTAATAAGTGGAGAATATCAATTTTGCTTACTTTATATCTTATACATCACTAATTTTCATGATGAAGTTGATTCAATTTTTGCAAAAATCCTTCTTCATTTATACTTGTGCTTTATTATTTGTAATGTTGTTTCTGATTGATGTTTTGTAGATAATTTGTATTGTTCAAGGCTTGATGCATACGATAGTTGTTCTTGCTGATAAATTCCGGATAATTTAGTGGCATTGTTCCTTAATCAAGTCCCTTCTATCATTGGTTGCATATAATCATAAAACCAGTTTTTTTAATAGGTGGAGAATATCAATTAGCAGGTGGAGATTTTGATGAATCTGAAGAAAATAAAAAATAGAAGGGCTTTGATTGAGGATCTTGGTTATTTGTGGCTGATAGCAATCAGCAATTTCATTTGTCAAGAAGTAGATGACAACCAGTTTACCCCACACAAGGTGGATAGAAACCATAAGTGGGATGATGACATGAAGATGGACAATACTTTAAAAGATTACTAGCACAAAGATTCATTGATTCTCAGTTATTTGCATAAGGTGGCCATCACCATTTCATTGGTCAAGAAGTAGATGACACCTAGAGTGAATATGCAAAAATATGGATGGTAATTCTTTTGAGATTGCTAGGTCAGGTATTCATTGATATGCAGCATTATTATGAAGAAATTATGGAGGAAAGTAGAACATTAGCAAGCTATGCAGAGGTACAAAGGTAGAAGTATTTTAAGATTCCTAATGGAGGGTATAGGGTGGATCTTGGTGTAAGAGGCACCTTAAGGGAGCCAATACCTGACCTGATAATGTCCATAAAATAATGGCTTGGACTAAGTGGACCTGGTTGGATGACTGTGAGGGTTGCAAAGAATGTCTCTGTGAAACTTTCTTAACATCTATGGGAAATGGTTCTCTGGCAGTAGGTTGGAAGTTGGTAGGAGACATCTCTGGTTGGATCTCCTGTTATGTGGGTGAGGATGGATAGCAAGCTGTCTGTGTTGAGTATTGGGTCCACCTTGTCTGGTAGGATAAAAGGAGGGAGGGGGTCCTCTAGCAACTATTCATAGAGTGAAAGAGAGTTCTAAGAAGCAGTTTGCATTAAAGTATTATATTTATTGCCATGAATGACTAAAATCAGAGTTACCGGATACGTTGCCCTGCCTGCCGTGATATGCGTATCAGCGTGCCTGATACGGATACGGGTACGGTACGGCATTGATACGGCTTGGATACCGTATCCAGAAGTGCCCAAAAAATCGTTCAGTTTTTGCCGCGCCTGATTTGCAGGGATTCGGGCGCCGAAAATTTGCACGGAAATTTCAGCAACTGCGTTTTTTAAAGTGATAACTGTCGTTTTTTTAAGTGAAATTTGACGTTTTGTAGGTAAAAAATCTAGAAGAGCCCAAGCTGCAACTTCATTTGCAGTTGCCTCTGGATTTTTTGGCGAGCAACAATGTCCCGACTGCCATCAGTTCATTTGCACCTGTCTCTGGATTTTTTTTGGCGATCAGCATCCCAACTTCATTACGCCCACGCCCAGATCGATTCAGCATCTGTGCCATCGATTTAATCTTTTCTGGTTGTTCTGCTGGAAGTATGTCGTCACTTCTGCATACAATTTTTCTTCGAAAAATCATTGGCTTTGATTTATAATCGTTCAGGTTCCCTTTAATATTCGCTTTGAAGTTTGATTTTAGATTTATAATATTAATCGTTTCTAATATTCACTTTTATTTATAATATTAAGCGTTTCTAATATTAAAACATGATTTTAATTTTATTATTTTACAAATTCAATTTATAATTATTTAAAAAGTTAAATATGATTATATTTTATATCAAAATATAATAATATTTAACTTTTTAAATAATTATAAATTGAATTTAATTTTTTAAATAATATTTAATAAAATATAATGATATGAATTTTTATAATTTTTTTAAGAATTTTGAACTTTTTAATTTTTCATGTTTGAAATTATCTTTAAAATAAATTAATAATTTGTGTTTTAAAAATTCATTTATAAAATCAAAGCCAATGATGTAGATCTCCAATTTAGGAGAATAGTGATGACATTTTGACAGCATGTGATTCTATCAGACAATCAATGTATTCAAATTTTGTTTTAATGATAAAACTATATTTTAATATAATTATTTTGGAATATGTAGCAATTATATGTTCATATTGCTCTTAAAGTAATGAAAATCTTCTCTAATAAGAAAAAATGTTATATATATGTGTGCATGTGTGTGTTTTATGAATGCCCTATCTTGACGTATCCATATGAGAGGTCTTGAAAAATGGCTGTATCCGTATCCGTATCCGTATCCGTGTCCATGCAACTTTGACTAAAATATGTCATTGGATGGTGGAAGTGCTAGAATTTGTAGTTTCAAGCATGGTTTGAAAACTCATGACAAGGCAAAACTTGGCAGACCCAATATTACTTGAACTTGGCAAATTAAAAAAATTACTTAAATTCCTTAAATCGGCAAAATATGTCATGAACTGCCAAGACTCCCCAAAAACTCAGCATAGGCAAGTTTCTTAACCATATTTCTGATTTGTGAGTTTTGTGCAATTTTTAAAATTGTGGACTTTCAGGTATGATAATGTAGTTTACACGAAAATAATGTTAAAGCATAACTAGAGGAGGAGGACCAAAACCAGTTTAACCTCAGACAATTGAAATAGTTAAAGCTATAAGTTATAGTGATCCAAAAAATAATTGTGTGAAAGTAATGGCCCTTAATGAACCCCAAGAATTTTTTTTACCTTGAGCTGTTTAGTTAGCATTCTCATGGTGATGGTACATCAATATTAGCAGTAGAAGCGGAGAGGAGAGTTCTGCAGTATGTGTTTGGAGGTTAACATATTCAGAGATTATTGTTTTGGTTGAACTTTTCCTCTTTAAGCTACCTAGTTTTAGGATTGAATTTTTTAGTGCAGAATTTGGTCATCATGGTCTTAAAATTAACATGGTGTCCTGTCTCTTTTCCAAAGCTAAAGAATTAATAATATTGTTTTAAGTTGGGCTTGACAATTTTATATTTAAGGGGCAACATAGTAATATTATTATAATTAATTTAAAATGTGTTTTCTTAAATGCTTAATTATAAAAAGTATTTTTTAATGCTTTGGAAGGAAATTTTAATCCAATGGACCCATTTTCAAAAGGTTAAAAATGGTGGCACTTGGCTTCTTCATTTGGCATCTTTATTTCAATGCACATTCATTATTTTGGAGCATTTGTGTTCAGATTTACAGCTGAGGACAAAAACCCTCATTTGTTTAGAGGTTTAGGACAGAAACTCCCCTGGACTTCATCTTTGGAATTGGGGATGAAAACCCTTACTTCTGTCTAGGGAATAAGGGCATCCTCACACAGGGGTTGCCTTGGAGCTGATTTTGGAGAGTTTGAATCAAGTTTCATCAGATCTGGGCGAGTTCATATTGTTTTTCTGAGTTGCAGGGGCCTTCTAAGTGTGCCATACAGATTTGAGGAATTTCCTAAAGCTGCCGCATCTTCTTGTACCCAGCACAGCATTACACAGTGGGCAGAAGGCAATTCTGAGGGTGATTACAGCTCTCACAGGGAGGTGGATCACAGCCTACAACAATCTAAGGTGGGTGATAATTGTTTGTGGTGGGCACAGCTATTCAGGGAGCTGACCTTATCGCTTGCAGGTCTAAACTGCTTGCCACCAGCTTTCACTATCACCCAGCAAGCTGGCTGAGGGTTGGAAGGGACCTGTGCCTTGTACTCCAACAGCACCATTATACGAGGGAGGTCAGAATACTTCCATTAATCAGCCATGGAAGTCTGAGGACGGATTATAGCAGATTGTAGGTTGGATTCATTGCATTTCTAGGGATGATTCAGGGGTTTACACCAACAGAAAACTTTATAAATGATCAGGGCTGAGGTCAGGCCTGCCAGCACCTGTAATTGGAGGTAAGGGCATTTATCAGAGTGTTGCCTCTGTACTGCAATCAGATCTGATTGCCACCAACAGCCACTTTTCATCTTAGATCTGCTGCTTAAACTTAGTGAGTTGATAATTGCTCATGTAATTTATGAGATTTATATGTTTCAGCATCTAGGGTTCACAAACAACCCTTAACTTGATGTAATATAATTCTGATCTATCAAGTAGGTTGTTCAAAAAATTGATTAAAGGGTGTGAAGTAACTATTTTTATTTTTTGAGTTATTTTGCTCTCTTTACTTTGTTTCACAATATTATTAAATAAAAAAAATTAACATATTTCTAGCCATTCTAGATTGGGGACGTTACACACAGCACACAATCTGAAATCTCTCAGTTTCATGTGTGGGGCAGGCTGCTACCTGTGAGAGGGAGCTGTTGGGGGCTTTCAGCAGTTGTGGAGCTGTAGGGTTGAATGCTCTAAGCGATTACTTATTGGAGTGTTGTTTTGCACCTGTGATAGGTTCCCAATCTAAGATATTTCCAGCTGTTTTGTTTGGTTTTAGTGTACTCTAGGAGGTATTTCTAGTTTTGGTTTAGAGTATGTGATTGTCTAGAGGGTGCTTCCAACTTTACACCTCAGAAGTGTAGATTGTAGAAGCTACAAGAGGAGGTGAGTTTTTTAGGATGACTGGTTTTGGTCTTTCGAAGTGTATTCTTGGAGGTATGACTAGTTTTTGTCCATAGAGTATGTGATTGTCTAGAGGGTGCTTCCAACTTTACACCTCACAATTGTAGATTGTAGAAGCTACTAGAGGAGGTAAGTTTTTTAGGGATGAAGGTTGCAGTTCATATTGACCTTGTTCAGTTGGCCAAACATATTAAAACTTGGCCAAGGTGGCACAAATCATCCTAGATTTGGTGAAGGATTTTGATCCCTCACATTGTAGAGAAGAAGACAACGAAGTAGATGTTCAATGCCTTGATCACTTTGTACTACAATGTGAATATTTATCACAAGATGCTGCTAAAGAACAAGCTAAGTGACATGTGTGAATGATTGTAACGTGGCGATTGACTTGTTGCTATCGGGGTAAAGTGGATGATGATGAGTCAGCACCCACAACTATAAATGGGTTCTCTCCATCGCATGATTGTTTGTTTAGGGTCTCTGTGTTCATGAAAAGTTGACTTGTTGCCATCGGGGTAAAGTTGATGATGATGAGTCAATACCCACAACTATAAATGGGCTCTCTCCATCGCATGATTGTTTGTTTAGGGTCTCTGTGTTCATGAAAAGCTTTGAGATGATTTTGTCTAGGATGAGACTATTTTAACAAGAGTGGAAGAGAGTCAAAACCCAACACTTTTTGTGAAGATGAAGAAAGGTGGTAAGAAAGGAGGACTAGGGAAGGGTCAAGAGGGGAAGAATTCCAGCTCTTCACAATAGGGAAAGAAAGAGTTGAGCCATATTAAGTGTTTCAAGTGCCACAAGGATGGTCACTATGCTTCTCAGTGTCATGAGAAGAAAAAGGGAAGGGCAAGCAACATCAACAACACTAGTTTGTAGGAAGTGCAAAAGCTTTAGCAGCGAACAAACATTCTTCTAGGCTTAGGACAACCTTCTCAGTGGTGTTGGGTGATATGTGGATAGTGGAGCATTGAGACACATGACTAACAATAAAAAGGCTTTCAACAAACTTTAGGAGTAGGAGGTAGGTGTAGAGGTTAAGCTTGGCGAGGATGCCACATATCAAGTTATAGGGACATGATTTGTTTCTTTCTCCATGTCTTTAGGCAATGTTCTTGAATTTCACAATGTCTTATTGTGCCTAGGTTAACTAAGAACTTACTTCAAGTGTTAGCCATGATAAATCTTAGTTGCAAATTGTTAAGTTTGACAATTATCAAGTTGTTATTAGAGATCGTAGCCAAGATCATAGTCCAATTTTGGCTAGAGGTATGGAAGAGGGTGGCCTTTATAGGTTGCTTGTTGATTCCATCAAACATGGAGTTGTAGTGCACGACAATGACCAACTATGTGAGCTTTGGCACAAGATAACTTGCATTATTGAGCATTATCTTGCTTAAAAGGTCATGGTGTAGGGATTGTCAATCTCAAGATAGAGAAGACAAGAGTATGCAAGGGCTATGCACTTGACAAGCATGCCAAGATTGATTTCCTTAGTAATGTTGAGAGGGATTTTTAATTTGTTTCATTTAGATGTGGGTATTGGTAGGTAATATATATTATGTTTTATTAATTGCATAGTTGTTGGGAGACACAGGGTATCGGTACTAGTATGGGGACGCCAATCAAATTAGGGTACATGAGTTAAATGAATAAGGAAACAACTATTTTATATGTAAATGATTCACGGGAAATTTTGGGTATGGGGACTGGTACGTTGTTTATGTTCCCAAAATGGAGTTTCTTGACAACTATAATTAATTGAATCTAAAAAATTTGGATTTAATTCACAAAGACCAAAGATGAGATCTTTGGAAAGTTCCAAGAGTTCAAAGTTGTTTTGGAGAATTGGACAAGTAGGGCAATTAAGTTTTTGAGGTTTGAAGGTGAGTTTACCTCCAAGGACTTAGATGCCTTTTGCAGGGATGCGAGGATTAAGAAGCAATTGACTATGCCTTATGAAAACTCAATGGAATGGGGTTACATAGAAGAAGAAAAGTCCATTATAGATACAACAAAGGCCATGATCCATGACATAGATCTTTCACATTTTTAAGATAGACTCTAGAGAAAGCTTTCACAAAGGAGAAACTTGATGTTTCACATTTTCACATGTTTGAAATTCTTGTCTACATTCATGTGCCATAGGAGAAGAGGATGAAGTTTGAGCCCTCTAGCTTGAAGGGTGTACAGTGTATACATTTATTGTCTCAGAGATAAAATCTTTGAATTTATTGTCTCATGATTATAAGCCTATTTTTTCTTTTCTAAGAAATCTAAAATTACAGTTTCAAAATCAGTTAGCCTAGGATTTTCTTCAGTTAGTTTACCTTTTCTGCTTTTTGGTTAAAAGCATACCTAGAAAATAAAATCATCATTCAAGAGAGCTGACCCTTTCAAACGGAGAGGAAGATCTCTAACTTAATAGCAATCTCTCCAACTGTTGGAGCATTTGTTGTTGCCCATTAGGCAAGTCAAGGCTATTTTGTAGTGACGTATCGCAGTGACAAACCCATTTAGCAACACTCGACCAGTGGTTAGTGGCAAACATTCCAATAGTTGGATAGGTTGTAACCAAACAAACAACCTTACTTTGCGTTTGAGAGGGGCAGCACCCTTGTATGATGACTTCAATTTTTGTTTTTGTTTTTTACTATAAAGCAAGAAAAGCAAACACACTAAAATTTAATATGTAAAAAAGAGCAAACCCTACGTAGTGGTTAAGAGGCTGCACTTCACAGATTTTCCAGTAAAAAAGGAAAAGCTCACAACAGCCCTATGATAAATTCAGAGATTTATTTTTTCCAAATATATATTAAAACAAGAGATATAACTAGTGCTTAAAAGCAAAATCTTCATCTAACTTAAACAAATGTTCTTGATAGTTTTTCTAACACGCAGATTAGAGAAATCTACTTCATATCAGCCTAATTTCACATAAGATAGATTAAAATTTAAAAAGATTTAAAGATACACCTCATTGCAGAAAAGTCTAATGGAATGGCCGCTATTTCAATGTAAGTTGTAATAGCATAAAGAAACACACTATAGGTACACAGACCAGCAATACTAACTTATTTATTGATATCCAAAATTGTAGAGCACAAAGACTCTTTAGCTTCCATACAATATGTGTATCCAGTATCTTATAAAAAAGGAACCCTCTTTGCTTTGCAATTGAGGAGGTACATATAATTTTTCAATTTGTAACTGATTCTTTAAGTACAATAGTTTAAAATAAACTATTATTTCTTGTAACTTTTCCAAGAAAAAGTTCCTTTTTCTAATTTAAGTTGCAATAAGTGACTTGAGTGACTTTTCCAAAAGTAGCTGAGAATTAGAATGGGAAAAGAGAGCATGAATGAGAGCGAGCACAGGTTCATTCCACAATCTCAAACTTGTAGCAAGTCTTCAGAAACCCTATGTGATCTTTTGTCTGTATTGTGTGGAATTGCAATTTGGTACCTTTGGAGGGAACTGTGCAAACAACCAAAACACTATTTCCATCACTCCCCTTTGCACTTGTAAATCCTTTTTCCTCCTCCTGCTTATGTATTCAACTTCATGAGGAGATGATTATGAGATGCTTGAAAATTTTGCAAAATTCAATCTGGTAACAGGATGATCATCATTAAGAATAGAAGCTCTGCCTATTAACTTTTTGACTCACAATATTGCAAATACCCTTGTACTAAAGATTCAATTTTTGTACAGGCAGGGAGGATGTTTGTAAAATTTGTGAAGTTTGCCTTCACAGTTTTCAATTGCATTTGCTTTGAAAATTTCTAATGCTTTTTCAATAGATCCTACAATCATTGCGTTCTTGTAGCCTTACCCCTTCGGGGCATTCAATCAGATAGTTCGCATGCTTTGTCCATGCCTCCACATTTTGCATACATGTTTACCAGAGCATTTAAACTATAATATTAACAAAAGCCCATTTTCCATTGGGTTTTGATGGAGGTCTATAAGCTGTTCCAATGTTCCCATTTTAGCATGTGCAGGGAAGATGTTGGCTAAGGTTGTGGAATTTGGCTTTACACCTACAAACAACATATACTTGAAATTTTTTAAAGCTTCTTCGACAGGTCTAATTTCTACATATCCTGCTATCATTCTAGTCGTAGAGATAAAATCATCTACCAAAGAACACTTCTATACTTTGTTTGAAAACTCATGTCTAAAGCTCCCATTTTAGCACTTCCAACTATGATATCTGACTTGAATCTACCCTCTATGTGTTGATGGATGTCCATGTTCTGTTTTATCAACAAATCCATTTTCGGAATATGCTTTACAATTATTACATATCTCGTTTTGAAACTCCCATACTCACACAGGTTGTGTGTTGGCAAAAAGAAGAGTTTGAAAACCCTTGAAATCCCTGATAAAACGCTGTGTGGTCTTTTAGAAGTTCACCAAATTGCAAAAGCATTAGTGGAATGATTTTCTTTTGCAATTTCAAACATCTCAAAAACCTTCTAACTTGCTGATGAGAGCATTTTGCACTTTTGGCATTTTCCAAACCTTCTAACTTGCTGAAAAAGTGTATTTCAGCATTTCAGCAGATAGTAAACTCACTTACTGAAAAAGGGAATTTTGGGATTTTGGAGGTTCAAAGAACTGAAAAAGCTTAGACAAAAAGTGTGGCTTAGACAAAAAGTGTGTTTTCTGGGCTTTTTATGAGTTCTTTGAACTTGTAAAAGCATCGATTAAAAATAGTGTCAGGGGTTTGGCAGGTTCTTGAACCTGTGAACTCGTCAATGAGTTCAATAACTTTGAAAATGTTTGACTTTGCTTTGTGAAAACTTTTTCTAAAGTGTTTTGTTTGTTCTTGAAGGAGTTTATGATCTGTGTAAATCGCTAATATATTTGTTTAAACCTTGTAATTTTTTTCCAATGAATCCATAGACATGATCTGAAAGAGGATTAATTTTATATCCTTTGATTGGAAGAGTATTTTCGGTTGAAAGTGGCTACATTGTGAATAACAACCCAATAAAGCTCTTTGTTGATTTGTTTTGCTCCAACCTTTCTGAAACTCTCATTTTAATTGCTTCCATAATCTGCCCAATAAAATATTGATAATTTAATATTTTTCAAACAAAGAGGAATTTTATCCAGAAAACTTGACACATAGTGTTCAACGGAGTCTAGAATATACCTGCAAAATGATTTTATTCTGGCTCTAAAGTGTTTCTTGATTTAATTGTTTCGGTCAAGTCAAATTGTGCAACTACTTCCAGGGTGCTGATTGAAAAGATGAACAATTCTCCTTTAAATGTTTCAAATTGGTGCATAACCTTTTCTAAGTTTGATGCAATAAGGTCAAACAAACTTGATGAATTGCATCATTTTTTGAGATAACCAACTATGACAGTTTGGTGCAGAAAAACATGTGATGCCAAGATTCTGAAACTACAAATGCAGATTGATGACTTTAGTTGGGTGAGATATTTTTGACATTCGAGGGTGATTAAGGGCATTTGTGATGAAGGACTGTTGACTCAATTGGTTATTGTGATAGAGGGACTCAACATGCGGCGAAGCTTGACAATTTGATGTGAAAGTTTAAGTTTTTTTCTTTTTTTTGGCGAGGCCAAAATCTGGGCAAACACGGTGAATACATTGAGCTAGTTAATGGTTGAGCTGAGGCAGATTCACTGGACTGCTGCAAAGCATGTTATCTGTTACTTGAAGGGAAGACTTCATTAGGGTTGAGGTATCTTGGAGATGAAGAGTTGATGTTGCATGGCTTGTGGATTCAAATTGGGCAGGTGGTGCTAATGCTAGGAAGAGCACTTGAAGTTTTATATCAGCTCGGGGTCAGGTATTAAATCCTAGTTCAGTAGGAAGCGGCTGGCAGTGGCATTGAATCCAGTATATGCAGAGTACATGAAATCCTATTCTGCCATTTGCAAGGCTATTTGGTTTTTCTCAAGTTGATGGCAGAAGTGACTAATCAAATGTTGGAGCCAACAGTTATGTACTTTGACTATTAGAGTTGCATTATTTTGAGAATCTTTTATTTCCTGATACCCTTGGAATTGATATAAGAAAGACCAGATATGTTTTAAAGGCAATTTCAATGAACTTAAGGAAGCAGTAAGTCATGGAACCTCCCTCAATTTCAGTTTGTGTGATTATTCATTTATCTTCTATTTTGATTGAATTATCAATTTACTATTGGTGCACAAATAAGAGGGTAAGTTTTGAGAAGGTTTTCCGTCAAACTTCTAGTCAACTCTCATAACAAGACTTGACATGTGTCACACGATATTAAATGGACCCCAAGATAGGGACATATGATATATGCTATAAATACAAGTTACCCAATAAAAGTAACCAAAACATTACTGGTACAAATAATTGATAATGATAGAATGCATGAGTCTGATAATTTTATCTACTTTATTGAGAGCGAATTTGAACCCCTGAACTACCTGTCACCATGATATTAGTAGCTCCGGCATGTCACAACCATTGATTTGTGGATTAAAAAAATATTAATTATCAGTGTAAAGGTGAACAAGGCTTTCAAGGATGTAGGCTGAAGACCAAGGTCCAATGGATGTTCCTGTCTGTCATTTATCTTTCCATAACGAATGATTGATTTTTTCTCATCACCTTTGGGACCACAGTCTCAAAGTTTATTTGAAGCAATAACATATTCATGTATTTGTTATGATTAATCATTCTGTTTAACTCTGGTCTGTAATTTTTTTAATTTACTTGGACAAGTCAATGACGTGATCTACTTTTGCATGGCATGCATGTTTTAATTCAAGGTCATCTTTTTCATTTCCCCTTTCATGTGATAGACTTGTGAAGGATTTTTTTTTTAATTTCTCTTTTCATCTTATAGGAGTTTCTTCTTATGATTCCGCTCAATTTTGTCCTGGTGAATGCGGTTTATCTTGGTGGAGAATGTTCTAGTTTATGCAGTTGATACATAATATTTTAGCAGTAAGTTTGCAGTTATTACCTGCAAATCTAGTTTAGACATGATGCTTTAGCTTATCTTGTTGTAATTTAATAATCTTCTTGAACTTCTGCAGTCAGAGAAAAGATCAGGAAGCTTGAAGGAACAACTTGCAAATATTACACCGCAATTGGAAGAGTTGCGGCTGAGGAAGGAGGAGCGTATTAAACAATTCAATGAAGTAAAGGCACAGATTGAAAAATTACGTGGAGAAATTTCTGGGTATTCTCAACAGAATGATGTGTTAAGTTCAACTAATGGAGAGGAAGAGGACTTGTCACTTAGAAAGTTAGATGAATATCATGCACATCTGCAAGCACTTCAGAAGGAAAAGGTATGTACAATTTTATGACTTCCTATATATTCTTTATCATGTCAAGTGTACAAACAGGCTTAATGCTTTTTTGATAGCAATGTGCAGAGTGATCGCCTTCACAAGGTATTGGAATATGTGAATGAGGTGCATGGACTTTGTGCAGTACTTGGCATGGACTTTTGGAAGACTGTCAGTGAAGTACATCCAAGTTTGCATGATTCAGCTCCTGGTCAACCAAAGAACATAAGCAATGAGACATTGGAAGGATTATCACAGACCATTCAATCACTGAATGATGAAAAAAAGCTTCGAATTCAAAAGGTTGGTTTAATGACCTTGATATAAGTGCATTTTGAATTTTTCCATAATTAGTATCTTGCATTTTCTTTACTATCTTATCTTATATTTTACTATCTTTGTTTACAGTTGCATAATCTTGGAAAATCTTTGATTGAACTCTGGAACTTGATGGATACCCCAGTAGAAGAAAGAGAACTATTTGAAAATGTTGTATTCATTCTCAAAGCATCAGATAATGAGGTTACAGGCTCAGGTGCTCTTGCATTCGATATAATTGAGCAGGTTTGTTGCATCTTTTACATGTTTTACTGTTAGAACCATTTTTAATGACAGAAACCTACTAACTGAATGAACATTGATCATATCATGCTTGCTTGAGGGTTCCAGGCAGAGATAGAAGTTGAACGTTTAGATCAATTAAAAGCAAGCAAAATGAAAGAGTTGGTTTTAAAGAAGAGAACGGAGTTGGAAGAAATATGTAGACGAGCACATTTGGAGCCAGATGCTAGCACTTCACCAGAGAAGTCGAATGCATTGATTGATGCTGGTATTGACCTTTCCTTACTACTTGGAAAATGTTTTGTTGTAATGTCATTGAAGCTAATGCTAGAAACCCCTGCCTAATATGATCTATATGTGCTTAAGGTATGGTTGATCCTTCTGAGCTTCTTGCAAATATTGAAGCACAAATAGTGAAAACAAAAGAAGATGTACTCAGCCGGAAAGAAATAATGGATAAAATAGACAAGTGGCTTGCTGCATGTGAGGAGGAAAGCTGGCTGGAAGACTACAATAGGGTAAGCATGCTTTTCAGATAACTTAAGAAGAAGATTTATGTTCACATTTTCAAGCAATGGACAGTTTTAGCAAGGTTACTAATTGTAATAGTGTTTGAACTGATAGTAAATGATTCAACCTTCTAAACAGGATGAGAACAGATATAGCGCCAGTAGAGGTGCTCACATAAACCTCAAACGTGCTGAGCGGGCGCGAGTAACTGTAACCAAAATTCCTGGTATATTGAATATCTTAATTTGTTGTAGTGCTCATAATTAATGTTCCAACTTTAACATTGTTGCTTCTGTTTTGTTACAGCTATTGTTGAAAATTTGAAGGCAAAAACACATGCTTGGGAAGAAGAAAAAGGGACTCCTTTTCTATATGATGGCGTGAGTTGGAGTTGTTCTTTAAATATGGCTTTGCTGTTGTCATGTGATTTAGTTTCTTTGTTTTCTTACTGGGACTATGTTATCTCAAAAATTCAGGTTCGATTGTTAGCAATGCTGGAAGAATATACTTTATTGAGGCAAGAACGAGAGGAGGAGAAAAAACGATTTCGGGTATTTGCATTGCATTATTATTTTCCAACAAGCACTTGCATATTGCCAAACGATTTAGGTCAGAATGTGTGGAGAATTTGCATTGTGTTATCAATGGCAAACATACAATTCTGGCAGGGAGTAGCAATGAATTTAAATGAATGGTGTATGGATTTATCTGTTGAATTCAGATGGAATTCTTTCATTTTGTGTATAATTTGCTGAAATTTTATAATTTGAGAGCTTTTCTTATACCATAATATCACTATGCCACTTGATTGTTGGTTAGAGTTTATCGTCATACAGTACGTGCTTGGCTACAAATGCTAGGCCATCCTAATTGTGTCTTCACTGGATAGATAACTTTGTTTCTTGAAAGAGGAAATGCATCTGGTCTTTTCTTTTGAAGCTGAGAAATTAGATGGTCGTTTTCTTATTCCTTTGAAGCTTTATGATAACATTTTATCAGATTTACAATAAGTGCTTGCTGCATTTTCCGTCAAGAGCTGGAAGTATTGATTAGCTTCCATATTATCGGGTATTTTTGGAAATGATTTGAAGTTTCAACCCATTCATTGGATTTCCTACTGATGGTGTCAGTGCTCAACCGGCTTTTGCCCTAGTTGTAGTGATGGTGATGTTTAATAATCATCTTTGGGTGTTATTGGTTATGCAATCCTTCCTTTTTCTGCAGGATAGGATTTTGAGTATTTTGGCACAGATGGTTTTGATTATGCATGATATACATACTTGTAGCAATGGTCACATTTCAATGGAATACTTTCATATAGCTTATATGCCAGTCCCATACTCAATATTTAATTTTGAACTTGGTTGTCTGCACTCAAGATTTCTCTAAATCAACATTTACACCTACACATAAGCATAACCCGCTATTTTGCATATGGTTATGTTAGATACACATGCATTTCCACAGTGTATTTTGAATTATTCTCAATGGTGAGTCATTCTAGAATTCGAGCAGAATGGTCAATAATCTGACCTTGAACAGTTGTCTCTTTAGAATGTCAAACTATATTCTCAATATTTATTCAATATTTATTGTCTGCTTTTACCTGCCTTTATAAGCTCCTAGTTGGGTGTTTAGATGGAGTATTTTATAAATTTGAAGTGCAGTGAATTGGATTTATATTTTCAGGTTCCTCTTAATGTGGCCACTGAAATATTGTATCTCTACATAAAATGTACTTGTTGACAGGATCAGAAGCGGTTACAAGAACAATTCCTTACAGAGCAGGAAGCTATATTTGGATCCAAACCAAGTCCAATTAAGATTAATAGCTTTAAGAGAGGTCCAGGTTTGCGAGTAAATGGAAGCACAACACCTACAAATCGACGCATTTCACTTGGAGGCTCTATGCTTTCAGGAAGTTCTGATCATATTACACGGGGAAATGGGTTTACTCCCCGTCAGAATGGAATTGGCAAGGATGGCAGAAGGCGGCCTACTGCACCATTGAACTATGTGGCCTTAGGTAAAGAAGATACAGCATCACTTGCATCTGTAGCAGGTTCTGAGCCACCTTCTCCTCGTGCTGGTTGATCAAAGCTGAAGATGGTATGCTCCAAAGTTCTTCATTGAGATTCATTTGAAGCTAGATTTAATTTTTTAAACATATGATGTTTCACAATTTAAGAATCCCAATGTATGGACATAATATGTTGAATCATGTTTGAGTTGCAATCTTTAGTTTGGTTTGCAGGTTTGTTCATCTTCAGCGGAATTCTACTGGTTTTAAGATATCACATATGATGGATTTTATGGGGCTGGTCTGTATATTTCTTACACTTGTACAATGTTCTTTGTACCAATATTGGGAGTGCCGATGAATCAAAAACTTCACCTACAACTCAATTGACTTCCTTTGAAAGAAGGGGTTTGTGGTGGAACTATAACTTTTTAACTTCATCACCATGGTTCATGAAATAACTTGTATAGTGAGGGTCATAGTTTGTGAGGAGGTGGGATCCTGCTTAACTTAATGGTTGCATGTCTGAAACTTTTTGTTGCTTGATGTGAAGGAAAGAGCATGGGCATCACTGATTGTGTAGAGCAAAGGATTAATGATCTTGTATAGTTACTTCTTGGTCAGGTGGGGTAAGAGTCGGGTATGAGAGTTGCTGGGGTCAATCAGTGTTTTAGTTGATTAAAGCTGGGTTGACACTGCTAAGGTCTTTTCTATGAGGATGGGGTCTTCTTAATATATTGCCTAATATGACTTGATGTGACAAATTTCATTCTTCACAGCTATAGCAGATAATCTTCTTGAGTAGAGATACCCTTTTTCTTCTTAATATATTGCCAAATATGACTTGATGTGACAAATTTCATTCTTCAAAGCTATTGCAGATAATCTTCTTGAGTAGAGATACCCTTTTTCTTAATTAATACAAAACAATAGTGTATTTAATATTCATTTATGAGTTAGGATTAAGCTTATTTCGAGTTATCTAATATAACTGGTGATTAGCGCGTTGTTGGGAATGGATTATATTTTCTTTTTACTGCTCTTTGAAATTTGAACTATATCATCCAGCTCTTGAAAATTCTACCATTCGACTCCGATTCCATTTATGGAGATCTAAGGCCAACTGTAATTCCTTTGTGCGTGATCAACCCAGAATATACAGGAATTCTTGGCGTGTGATCAAACCAAAATGTGCAGGAACTCTTTTGCTGTGTCATCAGCTCAAAATGTACAGGAAGCTGGTCTACAAACTTTCATTAATGTCTTTCACACTGCCATGCAATTATACTGCAGATATAAGAGTGATTTATGGTGATGCACTGTCTATGTATTAATCAAGAACAAAATAAAAAGTTTAGCATCTTGAGATTGAAATTAGAAATATGTTTCATCTTCTGTTTGAATAGAAAAATTGCATTTTTTAAGCACATCATTATGTTGCAGAGGGTAATGGTGACTCTGTTCTGTGTGGATATCACAATTTGGAATTGATTTTAGTAGCAATATTAGTGTAGAAATTTGCATTAGATTTGTGTGGCATCAGGAGGGTATTTGTTTAATGTAGAAATTTCGAACAAATTAGGCACATTGGTTTTGTTAATTTTCCTGATAGTATATAGTGTATCTAAATGGGCTTCTTTGCGTTATAATGTATATGAATTAGATAGCTTCTGCTATTTACTCTTCCCAACCTAAGCATTTATCACTATGGAATCATGTGTGGCGATTGATAAATTAAATGTAATTGTAATTCCTTTGTAAGCATTAATGTCTGTCTGAAATTTTTTGATGCCATCAGGCAATGCCTCCAGGTGTAATAAATTGACCTGTTCATATTTGTAAAATCTATCTATTATGTTTATGTTTTTGGTTGTGATTTCCTATTGAATCATTGGAACATTCCCATAACTGTTTTCTAGGGTTTATCTTGGTGGGCAAAATTTTTAATGGCCAACTAGTTTTTGGCTTGGATTAATATTGAACTTACAAGAATATGGTAGAAAGAAAACCTACTGACATTTGTTTTAAAGAGAATAAATCAAAAACCTAAATTAATGACATGTAGAACTATTTGATTTAATACTACTGATTATCAACCGATGAGTTCACGGGGACTTTTGAAATAGTAAATTACTATGGTTACATTATTCATCTTCTTTGAACTAAGATTCTCTCAAATCCACATCTGCGATGAAACTATTGGTAAAGGCCTAATCTCAGACCAGAAAGCTCCTAATCCTAAACATAGTTAGAAATGGTTGCCGTTAACATTAATTGTTGATAAGATATAAATTGAAAAAACTGTACTGACAATATTCTTCATCTTTTTACAATTCAAAAATTCACTCTGGATGAAACTTTTGGTAACGTTTTCATTTCAGAGAGCAGGAAGCTCACAACACTGAACTTGGAAAGAAAGGGTTGACGGTGAATTCACATTGTTATCAATGAGAGGTGAATTAACATGAAATGGTAAAGAATAAGCACTATGTTTGGTTAAGCTTACATTTTCCTGCGTTTAGAGACATGTGACTGAAACTATTTTCTTTCAAAATATTGAACAGAGTTATATTATGACATTGCTGTATTAGTATAAACGAAACGATGAATTTATGTAAAATTACATACAAGTATCAACATACATGATAAAATCTCAATTTTTTTTTTTTTACAACTACTCATGGCAGGTCAATCATTTTATAGAATCACATCCAGTTATTAATGAACATTACGTTAAAATCTCAACAAAAGAGAATAAAAAATGGCCATTACACTAAATTAAGGGAGACCAAGACGGAACTAAAGAAGGATAACTTATAAAATCATCAACTATGGTAACGTCCTTGTCTCCGCTATGGTCATCAGCATCAATAATTTCAATGTAAACAGCCTCGGAAAAAAACAATTCCAAAAGATTTTGGAATGAGCTACAACAAAAAAGAAAATAAATGGAAAACAATATTACAAGCTTATAGTGGCTAGACTATGCAAAGCTATTATATGAACAAGAACAAGATAAACATAGACTTCCGATAATCAATGCAACCTTTGAGCTTTGCACCATTGAAGATATCAATCAAGGCATAAGAAGGTTGGCAGGAGGGAAAGCACATGATCTTGATGGGTTGCAAGCAAAACATTTGAAGTGGGGTATGAAGGTCCTTGCACCTTGTATCGGGTGTATTTTTATTAGGGTTATTCAAGAAGGCTTTTCAAAAGATGAACGACTAGTATTGTTACCCCCTGGTACAAAAGTGGTGACATCAATAACCCATCAAACTACAACACTATTATGATAAATCCTCTTTTTGGAAAGTTGTTATTGTTTAGAAGCATGATTGAATGTAGAATTAGCAATTGGGTTGAAAAAGAAAAAGGAGTAGAGGGTTAGGTTGGTTTTAGACCGAAACATTCCACTATTGACCATGGGGTTACCCTTAGATTCTTGATTGAAAAATATTGAACGTTCAAGGTGATAAAATTTATTGCTGCTTTGTAGACTTAAAAAAAGCCTTTGACATGGTACCACGAGACAAGTTAAAGAATGGAATGAAGGAATTGGTGTTAGTTTTATGATTAGAAATTAAATAAGTAGATTTAGAACAATTCAAACCAATAGACAACATATACCTTGGGAAAACCCTCCAACTTGAGGGAGAAAAACTCAACAACAATATATCACTTATATATTGAAATTTAATCAACAATCTTGCTTTACAATAAGGGAAATCACAAGGCCGATTATTAACACCACACTTGGTGCAATGCAATGTAATATCGAACTCCTTGAAGATGAAACACTCAACCCCTTAAGACAACTTCGATTTGCTCTTTGATGAATTTGCACTTCACACTTGAAACAAAATGAATGAATATAATAATCAAATGAACAATTTGCATCTCTAATATATACAAGATGAAGAGGAGATTGCGCCTTTTCATGGAATGAGGACGACCTCACTAAAATATTATTTATTTTTCAAGTGAAGTGCCTCTTCACTAGTTGTCATCAATCGAAGATATATAAATTACATTTCCAATAATTGTTTTTATTTAAATGCATAGCCAACAACTATATGGATTTAATATTATCGTTGCTAGGAAGTTGAAGTCCACGACTGAACATCAACACTCCCTCTTAGCTAGGGAGGAGTACTTCCCAGATATTCAATGTCATGGAGTCTCTCGACATGACATCCACAATGACTACACCCATATGTGGGAAAGAGCTCATCACGAAATCACTTAACGTGATATTGTCCATCATGGCTACTCCCATGTATGGAAAAGAACATGTGCACAAGTGCCCATCACAGAGTCACTCAACATGATCTCATTTCATCATGACATCCACCATGGCTACTCCTAGAGGGTGGATAAGCACAAGTATAAGTAAATCATCACAACGTCTCTCAATGTGATGTTGTCATGGAGTCACTCAACATGACATCCAACATGGCTACTCTCAAAGGGTGGAAACAAGGGCTTTCGCCTCAAATTTCTCTCACAGAAAAAGATGCATTAACAAGGGCTTTCACCTCAAATTTCTCTCATAGAAGAAGATGCATTAAAGCAAATCATAGAAGATCATTGATGTTGAGTCTCCCTCTCAGCTAGGGCTTCATTCTCCACAACTCCAAGCTTGTCTCGAAAGTGCACAAACTTTACTCTGGAGAGAGGCTTGGTGAGAATATCAACCGTCTGCTCATTAGTGCAAATGTATTTCAACTGGATAGTTTTCCTCAATACCTTATCTCTGATGTAGTGGTATTTGATTTCAACATGTTTAGTTTTGTCATGAAACACTGGATTGACAGAAAGCTTCACACAACTTTGATTATCACAATGAATAACAGTTGACTCCAATGATTGTCCAAACAATCCTGCAAGGAGCTTACGAAGCCACACTGTTTCTTGAGTTGCTACATAAGCTGCAATATACTCTGCCTCTGTGGTGCATAGTGCCATTGAAGACTGCTTCCTGCTACACTAGGAAATCATCACAAATCCAAATTAAGGCAACAACCAAAGGTGCTCTTCCGATTAGCTACACTCTTTGCCCAATTAGAATTAGAATATCCTTGCAACTAAAGATCTACACTGGAAGTATATCTTAAGCCATATCCAAGTGTGCCATGCAAGTATCTCAGGATATGTTTTGTTGCAACTAGATCTATTTTCCTTGGTTCACACATGAACTGACTAAGTGCACTCATTGCATAGAAAATATCTGGTCTAGTATTGACTAGATACATCAACGATCCAATCAACTGCCTGTACATAGTAGGATCCACCAGATTTGAACTAGCTGCAGACTCATTTAGCTTCTTCAAATTGGTTTCCATTGGTGTAGACATGGATTTGCAATCCATCATGCCAAATCTCTTCAAGATGTCTATTGTATACTTCCCTTGACTTAGAATGATCTCATTAAGCCTTTGCCATACTTCTAAACCAAGGAAGTAATGCATGTATTTGAGATCCTTCATCTCAAATTCAGAAGCTAACTCCTTACATTTGATAATGAGATGTTCTTCTTCTGTAAGAAATAGATCATCAACATAAAGAACCAAGATTAATGCCTCACCATCAACTACCTTGAAGTACAGGTTTGAATCAACATCATTCTTGGAGAAGCCCAAGCTCATCAGGTATCGATCAATCCTCTCATACCAAGCACGAGTGGCCTTCTTAAGGCCATACAAATCCTTCTTCAATCTACAAACATGAGACTCCTTCCCATGAATTTCAAAGCCATCAGGTTGCTCAATGTATACCTCTTCTTCAATTACACCATTAAAGAATGATGTCTTCATGTCCATCTGATGTAACTTCCATCCTTTAGCTGCTGCAATTGCAATGATAGTCCTAATGGATGAAAAACACGCAACCGAAGCAAAGGTTTCTTTATAGTCTATTCCCTCTTTCTTGAGAATCCTCTAGCCACAAATCTATCCTTGTACTTCTTAATGCTTCCATTAGCCGCATGCTTGATCTTGAAAAGCCACTTAGAAGATATAATAGATTTCCCATTTGGTCTAGGTACAATATCCCAAACATCGTTTTTGATAATAGATTGATATTCTTCAACCATAACATCTCTCCATACTTGTTGATTTGAAGCTTCCTCAACACTAGAAGACTCAGATTCAATGATATGACTCATTAATGCAACATAGCTTGGAAACTTCTATGGTCTTTTGCTTTCTCTGAATGTTCCTCTAGGGGTTGCAAACTTTTCTGCCTCTTGCATTGTTTGCCTAGCCCATAGAGGTCTCTTTCGACTTATGACAATATCTCTCAACCAATCAGTTGGTTCCAAATGCTCAATTGGATCACCATCTTCTGGTTTAGTAGACTCCCTCTAAATCTCAGGAGTATGGTCGGCTTCCATGTCCTGAGGAGTCTCTTGGTCTTCATTATCTATCTCCATGAATGAACCTTTAGATCTCTTGAATGCAACATTTTCCTCAAAAGTGACATCCTTGTTGATCTCTCAATTTTTGACCTGGAATGTAAATCCTGTAGGCTTTAGAAGATTCATTGTAGCCCACAAATATTCCCTTCTTGCCAGATGGTTCCAACTTAGTCCTTTTATCTTTAAGCACATGAACATACACAAGACAACCAAAGATTCTCAAGTGACTAACTTCAGGCTTCACACCTGTGAAGGCTTCTTTAGGAGTCATGTTCTCCAAAATACGATGAGGGCTTCGATTTTGAACATACACTACAATTCTAGATGCTTCTGCCCAAAGGAAGGTTTGCAAGTCTTGATCATGCATCATAGCTTTAGCTACCTCTACAATGGTTTTGTTCTTCCTTTCTGCAACACCGTTTTGTTGTGGATTGTAAGGGACACAAAACTCCCTCTTAATCTCTGCCTCGATACAAAAGTTACGGAAGCCTCCAGAGATGTATTCTCCTCCGTTGTCAGATCTCAAAACTTTGATCCTCTTCCTGGACAAGTTCTCTACTTGAGCCTTAAATTCTTTGAATTTCTCAAATAACTTTTCAGATTCTTTAGTCTTTAAGAAATAAATCCAAGTCTTTCTAGAGTAGTTATCAATGAAAATTACATAATACAAGAAACCACTCAAAGAAGCAACATACATTGGACCACACAAATCAGAATGAACAAGATCTAGAATACATTTAGATCTACTTCCACTACTATGAAAAATATCTTTCTATTCTTACCTAATGCGCATCCTTGACAAGTACCTTCATGCTCCTTGGTGAGTTTTGGAAGGCCAATGATCATCTTCTCCATGGATGGAAGTGCTTTGAAATGAAGGTGAGAAAGTCTTCTGTGCCAAAGCTCACTTGAACTGGTGGAATCATGCAACAATGCCTGCATTGGACGAATGGAAAGTTTATAAAGACTCTCTTGCCAAACACCTATCACTCGGGCTGTCTTGATGCTAGAGTTCTTCAACCAAGTAAGAACTTTTACTTCAGAAAATGCAACTTGATATCCTTTGTCCTTCAAGGCTGAAATTGATACAAGATTCCTCTTGATGCCTGGTACAAATAACACATCACTCAACTGCAGAGAGATGCCAAAATCTAAGTGAAGAGAGGAGGTTCCAATACCTTTCATAGAATAGCATGTATCATCTCCAATTATTACTTGAATGTTGGTATTTCTCTCCACCAAATCTGAAATATGTTCTCTAAATCTAGTAATGTGACGAGAGGCACCACTATTAATCAACCATGTGTTGCTATCTGTTGGAACATTGCTTGATAGGGAAAAGATAAATAGAAATCCACTTGAATTATCTCAAGTCCTTCTGAGGAGAGACCTCACCTACATCCATGATAGAAATATGCTATTTTGGTCTAGTAGCACAATCTCTTGCATATTGACCAAACTTGTCACACCTAAACTATTTATGGGAGAGATCCTTCTTAGATTCAGGAGCACCATGCAATTTTCTATCTCCATTCCTCTTGAAATTGCCTTTCTTCCCTTCTCTTCCTTTCCTCTTTGATGATTGAGCAACAAGTACATGAATATCTTCATTGTTTGAACTTCGCCCATTGCCTCTCGCTGCCAATCTAGATTCCTCTTGAATACAATCTACCCTAAGATGATCAAACTTAGGTAGCTTTGATCTTCCACTAATACCTTGGATCAATGCCTCCCAAGATTGAGGAAGACCATTAAGTGCCAACATGACTAAGTCTTTATCATCAACCATATGACCAATCGCACAAAGATGATCTTTTAACTCGATGATCTTCATGAAGGAGACGACATAATCTCCTTTTGCCATCTTGATGTGATGTAGTTGTTGCCTCAATGCAAGAGCTCGGCTGGTGTTATTAATCTCATACAATCCCTCCAAGGTCTTGAACATCTCTTGCTGTCTTCAACTTGGAGATAATAGGCACAAGGTGATCCTTCATAGAATCGATCAATATCTTCTTGGCCTTTGTGCCATTCTTCTTCCATTGTGACTTCTTATTCTCATCGGAAGGCTCAGGAACTTCGCTCTCCACAAACTCAACAATCTCATTTTCTTCCAATGCAATTAGAATTCTAAACTTCCATGGTGAAGTTAGAAGCTCCTTCAAGTCTATCTTCAACCTTGAGCCCGTTCACCATTTTGAAGATAAGATAGACTCACAAAGATGAGAACAAGAGAGGAAGAGTACACTGCTTATAGAAATCTAATCACGATCTTGCTTAAACCCGCTTTGATATCATGTTAGTTTTATGATCAAAAATTAAATAAGCAAATTTAGACACAACATATACCTTGGGAAAATCCTCCAACTTGAGGGAGAAAAACCCAGCAACAATATATCACTTATATATTGAAATATAATTAACAATCTTGCTTTACAATAAGGCCAATCACAAGGCTGATTATTAACACCACACTTGGTGCAATGCAATGTAATATCAAACTCCTTGAAGATGAAACACTCGACCCCTTGAAGACAACTTCGATTTGCTCTTTGATGAATTCACACTTCACACTTGAAATAGAATGAATGAATATAATAATCAAATGAACAATCTGCATCTCTAATATATACAAGATGAAGAGAAGATCGTGCCTTTTCATGGAATGAGGTCAGACACATATGAAAGGTTATATCTCAATAAAGGTGGCGAATAAGATGAGGTTGACCTCATTAAAATATTATTTATTTTTCAAGTGAAGCACCTCTTCACTAGTTGTCATCAATCTAAGATAAATAAATTACATTGCTAATAATTGTTTTTATTTAAATCCATAGCCAACGACTATATGGATTTAATATTATCGTTGTTGTGAAGTATGGAGCTTGCGACTGAACATCAACAATTGGGAGTTTCAAATGTGCTTAGGGAAGTTGTTCATAGGCTCTATGATCAAGTTATAGCTAAAATCAAAACCAATGATGGTATGTTAGAATGCTTTGGAAATGACATTGGTGTAAAGCAAGGCTGCCTGCTTTCCCCAACATTATTTGGGCTTTGCATCAATAAACTGGAAGAATCAATAGACAAGGTTGGTGTGGAAGGAATTCAATTGGCCAAATTTGTAATAAAATTACTCTTATATGTCAATGATCTCATATTAATTGCTAAAACAACACGTGATTTGCAAAAACATTTGAAGGCTCTTGAAACACTTTGTCAAGGCATCAAGATGCAAGTGAATACAAGCAAAACCAAAATAATGATCTTTTCACTTTGAAGAAAAAACAACAAATTAACTTTCTCTTCGAAGGTAGATCGTTGGAAATAGTGGACGAATACAAGTACCTAGGGGTTGATTTCCACAACAAACTTAGTTTGGAAACATGTAGAGCAAAATGAATTCAGGAGGTTGGAAAGCATTATACTCTACAAAATAGATGTAGAAATACAAAATTATGGGATTAGAAAACCAAGAGAACCCTTTTTGGCTTATTTGTTACTCTAGTGATTCTCTATGGGTGTGAAATTTGGGGCAACAACATGTCATATTAGAAATGGAGACAAGTGAAAAGAATCCAAAAGCATCTAATTATAAGTAGCGTCAAACTCAAGAGTGCAATGCCTTATGAGATTTTATTGGCCGAGACTTGTGCCTTCCCCTTGGAAGCCTCAGCGTTGATCCGATTATTAAGCTACCTACAAAAGGTCCAAAATATGGAGAACTATCATTTACCTAAATTAATTGTGAAGGAATAGCTAATTAGAAGAAAAAACACCTGGATGAAACAAAATAACAAGTGGATGCAAAAGTTAGACGTGGATATGCATGAGTTCCCAAACACAAATGAATAAATAAAATGAGAAAAAATAAAAAATGCTATATGGACAACAAACAGGACGCAAAAAAACTTACTATATCAAAGAATTTAATACCACAGAGTAACATGAAGAAAATGCTTATAGAGGAGTGAATATTAAATGGAGAGCAAAGATGTTGATAACTCAATTACGAACTAGTTCACATCATCTTAGATGTGAAACAGGCAGATGGATGGTACTTAAAGAGGAGTGGGAAAAAAGAATATGCCAATTTCATAACAAGGGAATGGTGGAGACAAAATGACACTTTGTCATGGAGTGCTTAGTGTATAAAGACATCCTGGCCAACTATGAAGACACCTTGCAATTCAATAATTTAAGTACCTTGTTTGAAGATGCAAGGTTAGAAAAAATTACAAACTTCATCATCAAAATCCACTGGAGAAGGGTTGATCACGAACGAAGTTTACAAACTGTGTAGGGTTTTTCTGTTGGTGACCCTTATGTTGACCTTGAGTACCATAGGCTTCTTTGACCTTGTAGAAATTATTAAAACATTTCATTTCATTTTACTACTAGTACTCCTTAGTCTGGTGATATGGCAAAAATACCAAATGCTTATGTCGTAGTTGTCCAACTCATTGTTTTAATTATCAATTGCCTTCTGATCAAAGATTCGTTAATCAACAGTTGTTAACAAATTAAGTGGGGGAGAATTAGAACCATTCTCGACATAGCCAATCAATCTTCGACTAGGTATATTCATCGTACTTCACTCTCAAAGCTTACATTTCTATTATGGAGTCAAGTTCTAATTAATAAATGTAGAGACGTGACAATCTTGAATATGGAAAGATATGGGTGGAAATAGATCTTCATGTGTGCCTTTCATTTACTATTAAATTGATTTTATTAGAAATATTTCCTACAATTTGTTTGTTGGATGAAGTGTTGCAGGGAAATCATCAAGGGCAATGCTATGCTTGCCAAACTATTTAATCAACACTATGACATTTTCTTGCTATGAATAGATCCCAAATTAAGAAAACATGTTAAAACCCAAAATTTAGAAAATAAATTTCACGAGTTATTTCAAATTTCCATTTTTCAAGAGAAACGTATGCACCTATAGACATAAAAAATGTATTGATTGATTTCATACACCTGATCTTGATTTCACTAACACCAGTTCATCCTGAATCATCTCCTCTGCTAGTCATTTAATTAAATAATCTTTATTGGATTAAATTCATCATATTTCATCTCTTAATTAAATAAATCATTTTTTATCTAATTAAGTCATCATATCTCTCTAATCAAATAAATCAATTTTATTTAATTAGCTTCTATAGTCTCTCTTTAATTAAATAATCAATTTTATTTAATTAATCTCTAAAGTCATTCTATTAAATTAAATAAATTACTCTTTATTTGATTTAAACTAACACCATCTTGTTTAATTAAATAAATCAAAATCTTTATTTAATTAAGTCTAAATCATATTCCTCTCATTTTTTATTTAAATTAATCCAAAAGTCTAAGTCAAAATGGTCAAATCAACTAATCTCCCTCTTAATTAATCAAATCCTGATTAATGCTAATCTTAATCACCAAATCCTCTAGATTTTGCAACTTGCTCATGAAAATTAATTTAATTAATTAATAAATCTCCAATTACTTTAAAAAAGGCATAAAAAAGGGAATATTCTCTAAGTTTGAAAAATCCCTCCAAAAGGGTTTGTACATCCAACAAGGCATTAAAGGCCTCTTACATGTCCTTTGCCTTGAGCCAAGTGGCATTAACTTCATTTTCTCCTCCATCCAACTTGTCATTTCATCCATTTTGAAATTCCACCTAATTGCATTTAATTGCACAATGACCAAAATGTGCTCCACCTTTGTCCACTCACATGTTGACAGGTGGCTTTATGCTATTGGTTGGTCTTTTGTCCTACATTCATCTATTTTGCATCATCCTCCATCTTTCTCATCTATAAATAAGAGGCTCCCATTTGGATTTTGGATCCATAACTTCATGCAAAGACACTATCTTCAGATTTTGAATTTGCTCATCCATTGTTCACACATTTCCACATTTTCATAGCTAGGTTATGTAAGAATTTCACCAAGGAGCATCAAATCTTCATTAAATCATCATTCAAGCTTACAAGGGATTGGGAAAGGGCCATTTTCCTCATCAAAATGACACCAATTCCCCCATGGTATTGAGAGTTTGTTTGCATTAAATAGGATTTGAGAGCTTTTCTTTGTGTTCTTCATTCTATTTCTTGTTTTGTGCATTTCAAATGAATTCTATGGGGAATGATGCTTCTAACTTGCATTTGGGACTAATTATGTGTTTGTTCTTCATGTTTGTGCAGGCATAAGATCACCATTCACATTTTTGTGCTAGAAGGAGGGTGAACTTGAAGAATCTAACACATTTTTTTGTGAAATTTTGTGGTTTTTGTGTCTACAGGAAAAAAACGCCACTGACAGAGAAACTGCGTTGCTATCAGTCTAGTGATGCCATTTAGCGTTGCTATCAAACTACAAACGGCGACGCTGTGTTCTTCCTGCCCATAAATTTGAATTCTAAAGTGCAACACTAGGATCATCCTCTTGTTGACCAAACATTCAAATTCTGAACTCTGCCACTAGCCAAAACAATGCCACAATTACGCTCACTGGATTTTCTGCAAACCACTGTTATCAGTCCCAGTGGTTCCATACAACACCATTGACTTCTCTAAACTATGTTGCCTTTGCAAATTCCACTGTTGGAGTTGGGTAAAAGACACTTTTTGAATTCATTTTAACATGTGCTTTTTCATTTTGATTATTTTTGACTACTAACTAGTTTTTGGCTTCTGTTTCTGAAGTTTTAACCAATTTTTGTAAGTTGGCTTGATCAAGAGTGAAGGAAGGAAACGAACACAAAAATTTCTTTATGACACCATCATTACATTGTATCAATTGTTTTAAAACACTTTGGGGAGGAATTATAATCCCTTTTTTAAGGACTTTGTCATCTTCATGCTTTTTAGGACTCATTAATTTTCGTTTGGACTTAAAAAGAACAAGACAAAGGGATTAAAAAGAACCTTAGGAAACTTACTAGATTTTGTTTAAGGCTTAACAATTGAACAAACAAATCTCACATTTCCTTTTGGTGCTTAAAAATAATCCAAATATTGTTTTGAAGGATTAAAATGAACATGTGCATTTATGTTTTGTAATCTCTTATCCAAAGTAATATCATCTAAACGACGTATGCACTTCTCTCGCTCCTCATGGCAATCTTGAGAATCAAAAGGATTTTTGTGATATTAAGTTGTATAAGTGATTGCCTCCACACTTCAATTTGGATTTTTAAAATTGAACAAAATCTTGCGAGTGTGAGTGGAGTATATCACGTGTGTTCTCTCTTTGTTTCTCAATGAAGATTGATCAAACTACGGATGTACTTGATCACTTTTGTTTATCCTTATAGGGTCTTCCTGGTGGGAAAAAATAATCACCCCAAGGAACTACCCAACTGGGAACACGCTAAAGCCAAGCAACTTCCACCTGGGATATAAGTGTGGGTACTTGGGGAAAGTTCAAGTATCACGAGGATTGTTCCAACAAGAAGGGAAACAATGGTATCTTTCCATATGGATGATCCCCTATGAACGAAATTCCTATATTAGAACCTTTTGTTTAGAAGGCCCAAATCCTTAATCTATTTGTTGGTGCAAGAGGTCAGACCTTTGAAGCTGCCCCACATTTTTTCTGTTCTTAGTAGAAATGAGAAGTATGCCATGAGAGTTTCACGGATACTAAAGCTTGGCTGACCCGTAGAAGAGAGTGCCGTGGAGGGGAGCCAGTGTGGTCAAACTTTTAATCATTTGCTAAGAATATGCGCAACTAGATTTATCCAAGTTGGGATTCAACAAATATTGCCTTTTTATCCATAGGGTTGTGCGTGTTCTTGGAATCAAAACACTTTTCTTGGATCTTAAACATTGGAAAACAAACATTCAAACATGATCATCAAATTTCAAACCCTTTAGGAAGCAAATACCTTTGACAAAATTTAAGTGTTATTGCTTTCCCTAGGGATTCAATCCTTAGAGGCTTCTAAGCATTTGAATTTATATCACAATTTGCTCTCACTAAAGTCAACATTAGGGAACTTTTTCCTTGATTTCCTTGATTTCCACATAATGGAATTTGTGGGATGAGAAGAAATTAGGACATTAGACATTTAGTTTGAAAACCTAATCAAGAACTTGTTTGTGGTAAAAATAACTCATTAAGCAAAAATAAGAAACGATTGAACCCCACACATGTGCTCTTCCAAATGATTTCCTGAAAGATAAAAATATGAAAACCAAAGACCAAAGGTCTTAGTCAAAAGGATCACAAGAAAAGGTTGTCTATGCTTTACAAATTTAGAGAAATATTGGCCTTCAACTTTTACAAATGCGCATCGAGGAATAATCCAAAATTGTATTCTTTTTACTATTTTCAAAATCCAAGTCTCTTTCAAAGGTTTGAGTATCTCACATAGGAAGTAATTGCATGTTCTTCAACACCTTGGTCTAGTAAACAAAGTATCCCTAAGTATTTAGGATCAAAATAAAAACACTCTCATCTATCCCTCAAAACATCAAAATCAAAATTACCTCACAAACAACTCTTGGAAATCTTGAAAAAATCCTTTATGCTAAAATTTGGGAAAATCCTTTGAAATAAAAATCCAAATCATCTTGTTTAGCTAGGTGTGTGTAGATGAATCCTTCTTTGCACACTTAGTTAGATTATCATCTTGTGGAAAAATTCACTCTAGGACAACATCCAACCTCTTAGAGTTTATGAGTTCATTATCGAAACCAAATTCAATCAAAATCAAAATCCAAAATTAAATCAAACATCAAATCCAAAAGTCCTAAAGTTTAGTATCCTCTTCAAGGTTTCCTAAAAAGTTCCAAATCATTCACCTATCCTCCATCTTTCATTATCACCATCATCATCTCTTTGATTCTCAATATCTTAGACTTTCTTTTTGTACCCAAAGTTTAGATCAATCTAAAGAATTAGAGGTTTATCTCTTACATTCTTGAAAAATGATCCCTATTTTATGGTTCAAACTAGATCTCAACACAAGAACATGGAAATGAACAAGGAAACATCCACTTCGGGTGACTTGAGTCAAACCACCTCTGAAATCAATCTCATTGCATCTAGCAATCCCACGCTCAATTTTCCTCCACTACCATACAATCATCAAGAGGAAGGTTCCCAAGTGGAGAAAATCACTAAAAATGTTTTAGGGATGACTCAATAGAGATTATTGAAATGGTTTAAAATCCTGAGAACCACAAGATTGCCAATGCCATGATGAAACTCAGTCCCTCACAATACATGCTAGAATTGGCCAAAGAAGGGGCTAAACTCCCTTTTGATTTTGATGTAAGCTTGTGGAGAATCCCCTTGGGATTATGCCCCCAATTTCATCCACACCCCCAATCTCATCCACACCTCTATTTCAAAGCATCACGCAAAGCATCCCCAAAATCATATCATCCATTGTTCCAACTTCACCTATTGTTAACAAGGGAAGCTCATTGCTTTATGCACTACAAACACACCCCCTTGTGAACAACAAAGATTTGGATGCAAACACCATCTTGGGTCAATTTGTCCCATTGAATCCACGTACACCCATATATTCTGCTTACCTTTCAAGACCCCAATGACCCATCATCATCTTTTCACGCAACATCAACATATCCTCTCAACACACAAATCTCTCTCCCTATGACTTCACAAGGAGAAGGTAGGTTATTTAGACCAAGGGGAATCTTTGACCCCTCATCATCATCATTTCCACAAGGAATCACACCACCCACTTTTCCACCACTTCCACCTTTTCCATTAGCACCCACACCACCCCTCAGTTTAGGGCTACCTCCTTTACCACCACTCAATCAACAAAATCAAAACAACCCCCAAACATCAATCAAAACATCATACAAAATCCTCTAATTTTTCCATCAATATCATAACAACAAATGACAACCATCCAAACGACACAAGCAATTACAATACCATCCATAAACATGGTCTCTCAAGGACCAAGCATATCAATTGCACAATCCACCACACAAATCCCCACCATCAATACAATGCTACCTCTCATCACAACAATGAACACCATTCCAAATTTTCCACCACCACCGCCACTAAGACCAAATGTGGCCAATCAATACAGCATCACGTTGCAAGCAACACAACAGGCTTATCAAAAGGCATATTAGCAATTTCAAGCTCAATAAGCAAAAAACACACAAGCTGCACAACAAGCTACTCATCAAGTGCAAGCAACTCAAGTTTCATAGCAAGCACAAACAACTCAAGTTGCACAACAAGCACAACATGTTTCTCAAGCCCAAGCCTTACTATAACAACAACAAACCACCCAAGCTGTGCAAGCAACTCAACCTGCACAAGCCGCATAAGCTGCACAAATTGTATAGGCTGTATAAGTTGCCCAACAAGCGCAAGCTCAAGCACATGCCCAATACCAAGGTCAACAAGCGCAAGCACAAGATCAATACCAGGAACAACTGCAAGCAGCCCAATGACAAGCATATCAACAAGCCTTGCAACAATACCAAGTGAAACAAGAAGCAACATTACTAGCCCAACAACAAGCCTTGTTGCCATAACAACAACAAGCGTTGTTGGTACAACAATAGCAAGACCAACAACAAGCATTGTTGGCACAATAATAGCAAGACCAACAACAAGTGTTGTTGGCACAACAACAAATGCAGGCATATCAACAAGCCTTGATCACACAAAAGATCTTGGAATGAACTCCCACCAACATACCTAACACTCCACCCATCACTCGAACAAATCCACCACTTCAAAACACATTCACTTCACCCCCCTAATCCATAAAATGATGTGACAACACAAATCAAGTTTCTGTCACAGAAAGTGCTAGATCTTCAATAAGAGAAAACCCCAAAAACACCAAGAAACTTGTGCCCCTATCCATTTGATAGGAGCCTTGCAATGGTACCATTCCCAAAGGGGTTTGAAATCCCTAAATTCAACAAATATCATAGGACGGGAAACCCTAAAGATCACGTCAAGTAATTCCAAGTACATTGCATGGAGGTCGCATATGACGACACTATTGAAAATTGAGGTGTTTTCTTAGCTTAATACTTTTTAAAACTTTAATATTGCTGATCTAAATAAGCTTTTCCTTTGTTACATATTCTTTGTGAGTGTCTATCTGATTAATTCATTTTACTATTTGTAGAATGTAGACAAAAGTTGATAGAAGAAGTAGACAGGATATTAGAAAGATTACACAAGCATGTACTGTGGAGAAACCCTTTCAAGAAAAAACTCCACCAAGAATTATTCTATTATTCAATCTTTGAAATAGACTACAATAGCTCCAATTCTTCCTTGAGAATGCTTCTTTTGCCTTCACAAAAACTTCTTCACAACCTACAATAAAATTGATCCAACCTCTCTTCAACTTGCTTGAGATAAATAGGCTTTGATTAACTTTGTAAACTCCAATTGAGTTACAATTACAACACTCAAGCCCTATCCCTAAAAGGTACGCCTATCTCATGCAAATAGAGTTATGCAATGAAGAACAATGTCAAATTCTCATCTTCATGCATTTGGGTGTCCCAAACTAAAGTAGCAACTTAACCTTTGTTATGTAAATATCTTCAAGGCTTCATCCTCAAAGTAGGCACCCAAAAGTGGTCCCACTTAACTAACCTAACCAAAAAAATCAATTTTCAATAGATACATATCTAATGCAGCTATTTCCTCAAAGTTTGGCTAGTCTCGCCATGGAGTGGTTTTCTCGCCTCCCTCCTAGCATCAAAAAGTTCCAAGAGATTATAGGTGCATTCATAAAAAACTATGCCTTTAATATCAAAATGGATGTTAGTTTAGAGGAACTATTTGCTCTTGAACAAGCTAAGGGGGAATCATTCACTTCCTTCTTACAACAATGGTGATCCAAGGCCAATAGGAGAAAATGGGCCATGCTTGAAGAACAAAAAGTTTGCACCATCATTGATAACCTTGAGAAAACCTTGGCATTCCATCTCAAGATGCAATGTATCACCATGTACAACTATTTGATCCCTAAGGTGCTCAACATTGAACGAGCCCTTATTGCACAAAGGGGGACACCCACATATCTTGAGCCTCAAGACAACTGTCCATCCACCAGCTATAACAAAAAACCTCGCATGTGGGTGAAGAACAAGAACATCACCAATGATGGTGTGGTGGATGCCAAGGTCATAATCAATGCTCCAAAACAAAGTACCCAAACATACCAAAAACTACAAAACAACAATTGAAACAACACAAAAGTTGACATGATATCACAACAACTACCCAACAATCAAATCAACAATTTGAACAATCAAGGGGACCACACCCACAAAACAAAAATCCCCCCAAGAAAAAGTACACAACCCTTGGGGAACCAATTGAATCGGTCATGAACAAGCTGATAAATGAAAATATCATCAAAATTACCACTTATGAGAACTATTAGGAACCCCAAGTGAAACCACCTTGGTACAATGAGAATCACCTTTGTGATTTCCACAAGATCAAGGGGCACGCCAGTTGTATGAGGTTGAAAAATATGATCCAAGACCTCATCGATGACAAGGTCATAACTGTTGAACAACCAGTTGGAAATCAAGACCTAAAAATATACACGAATCTGATGCTGGATCATAACCAAGGGAACAACCGTGGAAAGACCAAGTATGCCAATGTGAACCATGTGTATGACCATGTTGTCACATCTCTAGATGAAATGGTCATTTTTTTTAGCATCAAAGGAGCCAAAGTTGATTGTGGAGTCACCACATGCAGCAAAAAAGTCAACATTGTTGGACCATCACAGCTACCTAGAGCATCCACCTCCAATATGAAATGTGTTCCCAATGACTACAATGTATTAGACTAGATGAAAAGAACCCCTGCTTAGATCTGTATCATGGAGTTGCTGAAGATATCACCTTCACATAAAAAATCCTAGAGGAAGCATTGGCTTCATCCACCATCTCCGCGGATCTTGATGCTGACTAGTTCCAAGCTATGGTTGGAAATATCATCACTCCAAGTCTCTTAACATTCTCTGATCAAGACTTTCCCACCCAATTGTCTCACAATCATGCACTCCACCTTGAGGTCCTGGTTCATAAAAAAAAAGTCAAAAGGGTCTTGGTGGATGGGGATGCAGGTCTAAACATCTATTCCCACAAACTAATAAAGAATCTAGGATTCTTAGAGGATGCCATTGAAAAAGGTAAGGGCATCACAATCAAAGCATATGATGATTAGGAAAGAGTGTCTCAAGGCACTATTCAACTCCCTATTCAAGTAGGTCCAACCATTATGGAAACCACATGCTAGGTCCTTGATCTTGATTTACCTTATAACATTCTCTTGGGGCATCCATGGATCCATGGGATGCAAGTAGTCTCTTCAACTTTCCATCAGTGCATCAAGTTCCCATATCAAAATCAAGAGGTCACGATCCATGGTGATCCTAAACTCTTTTCCTACTACAAGAATCTGGAAGCAAAATATTATAAAATCCCCCAAGTCCCAAAGAACGATGAAGGCCCCACCACTCTGTATGTAGACCCAGCTACATTAGCCTCCACTTCTGAGACAAAGACACCTGCCATTCCTGATATATCTAAAATTAAGGTCATTATCCAAGACAATGGGTGTGGGGATTAGAAAATGAAGAAAAGTTCTTTTGTCATAGGGGAGTTACCTTAATCTCCTAGAACTCATGGGAAACCCCAACCAACTGAAACATCATCCCATACCTTCAAAGCAGACCCTTCTAGATTTAGAAGTTGGGGAGATCTAAGTCAGGAAATAGTAGATGAAAGAGACATATCTAGTCTCCTATACCAAGATGAAAGGCCTATGCCTGACATTCCTATGGATGAGAGCAACAAAGGATTACAAATGATGCTTGGTATGGGCTATAACAGAAAAAAAACTTGGGCATAATGATAATGGGATTCTAGTACCTCTCATTCCGGAGAAGCGTATGAGAGATCTTGGCCTCGGATGTACCCCTATGAAGGTGACCATACTTGGAAAAGGTGCTTTGGTTAAAAAGGTCAAAACTCCCCCTCAACAATCAACATCTGCTCTTCAATTACTTGTATCCACATGCCGAGTCATAGACAACTTTACCTTTGACATAATTGATGTGTGTAGTAGTGACAAAGATCTTATAGCATACTTTCCCATTCTTTTCAAGGATTCCTCCCTTCTCATGATTAGTACCTTGTCTTTTGAGTCAGACCATCAAACCTATGAAATAAACCTAGTCTATCCTCAACTCATCGATTGCAACCAACGAGGACCACCAATTTTGGATACTTTCAAAAATGATGAGGCACTCTCAAAATTCATGGGACTGAGGGATATGGTACCATACGAAGAACACAAGGCTAGGTTTGACATCATAATGGACACACATGCCTACTACAGGGAAATGATTGAATCCTTCAGTTGCAAAAGTTAAAATCCAAGAATGATCTTTAGGTCTTTGAGTGAAAACCAAACCATGGCACTCTTTGACCTAAAAACAGTAAAAATAAAGGACGTATCCAATGGTGAAAACCTCTTTGAGGTGCCAAAGGATGAAGGATTCAATCTTCCTCTCAGTGCAATTCATCAGGAGAAATCAACGGTCTTAGTAGAGAAGTGCAATCCATTCAACCCGGGAATAGAGGAGGTGCCACACAAAACATTCTATGCAGAATCCCTTCTCAGAGAAGAGCAAGAGATCCTGGATGCATTCCTAAAATAAAGAAAGAAAAAATTTGCATGGAACTATGCTGACATGCTCGGGCTTGATCCATAGGTTGTGGTTCATCACTTGGCCGTATATCTTGAAGCCAAGCCAGTGAGACAAAAGCTAAGAAAAATGCATCCCCAGATAGTATTTTTGGTCAAAATGGAATTTCAAAAGCTCTTAGATGCAAGGTTCATACAACTGATAGATTATCTAGAATGGGTCTCAAACCTTGCACCTATTTCAAAGCCCATTGAGGGCATCCATATCTGCACAGATTTTAGAGGCCTCAACAAAGTGTGCACCAAGGATGAATTTCCACTTCCAAACATTGACATGATCGTGGATATGATAGCGGGACATGAGATGCTATTTTTAATGGATGGATTCTCAGGCTACAACCAGATCATGATAGCAAAAGATGACCAACATAAAACAACCTTCACTTTCCCATGGGGGACATATTGTTGGAATATGATGCCGTTCGGGTTGAAGAATGTAGGAGCAACCTATTAGAGGGCCATGACACTTATCTTTCATTACATGATCCACAAAACTATGTAAGATTACGTGGATGATATATTGGCTAAATCTAAGAAAAGAAAAGATCACATAGCCACATTGGGCTCCATCTTTGATAGGTTAGAGGAATACAAAGTTAGACTCATTTCAAAGAAGTGTGTCTTCAGGGTACAGTTAGGAAAGCTCCTCAGGTATATCGTGTCAATGAGAGGGATTGAAATAGATTCTACTAAGGTTAAGGCAATTCTCGAAATGGAGACACCAAAAACATTGAAACAACTAAGAGGTCTACAAGGAAGACCCTAGTCTATCCGCCGATTCATAGCACAACTAGCAGACAAGGATGTCCCCTAATCTCACCTACTCCACAAGGGGGTAGCATACAAGTGGGATGAGAAGTGTAATCAGGTCGTCAACAATATCAAGGAATAATTACTCATGCCATCAATCCTAATGCCGCCAATTCCAGGAAAATATTTGATCTTATACATATTAGCAACAACAATAGCTCTCGGTCCTCTCTTAGCACAACATGATGAAAATGGAAAAGAGAGAGCTATCTATTATATCAATAAAACTATGGTGGGCCATGAGTTGAACTATACATCCATCGAGAAATCCTGTCTAACAATTGTATTTGCAGCTCAAAAGTTCAGACATTACATGCTAGCCCATCAGATAAAGCTCATCATAAAGATAGACCCCCTTAACTACTTGCTTTCCAAAGTAACACTTATAGGGTGAACATCTAAGTGGGTCATGATTTTGAAAAAACATGACATTGAGTATGTGGAACCCAATGCCATCAAAGGAAAAGAAATTGCAGATCAATTGGTAGAGGTACCTATATACTTAGAAAACCCACTTGTATTAGAATTCCACGATGAATCAATCTTCAACTTAAGTGTAGTGGATCATTGGAAAATTTACTTTGATGGATCCTACATGTAACATGGGTCCAAGAAGGGATCTTATTCATCACCCCACAAGGGGATTGCATTCTAAAGTCATACAAACTTCCATTCCCTTGCACAAATAACATCGCATAATATGAAACTCTTGTCATAGGGCTGAGAATTGCAGTACAATGGAAAATCATGACACTGAAGGTCTATGGGGATTCACAACTTATAATCAATCAAGTCAACAATGAGTACCAAACAAAGGATGACAAGTTGACTCCCTAAAAGAAATTGGTGGAAAGCCTTAAGGAGTTCATTGATATCAAATTTGAGTAGCTACCAAGAGCAAACAACAGAGCGATGGATGCAATGGCTACAATTGGATCACTCCTAGATGTCCCGCACAATTTCCTGAAGCAATAATTTCTTGTAGAGCAGTTTCTCGTGCTTGCATTTGAGGTACCGATGTCCGAATTTGTGTGTGAAATCATTGGTCCTGGTGGACCCTGGTACCATGATATATACACTTACCTAAGAATATGAGTCCTACTAGCCGACATAACCTTGAACCTCAAAAGAGCCTTTGTCAAAAAATCATCCCATTTTTTCATCCTAGGAGATACCCTTTACCGTAGAATCATTGAAGGAACCCTATTACGTTTCCTAAACACTGAGGAGGAATCAAATGCCTTAACTGAGGTACATAATGACATTTATGGTTCACATTCGAGCGGTATGACCTTGGCCAAGAAACTGCTGAGGATGAGGTACTATTGGCCTACAATGGAAAGGGAAGCATATGACTATGTCTAAAGGTGTCTATAGTGTCACCAGCATGGGGATCTCATCCATGCACCAACTCAAGAGCTCCATCCGATTGTCACACCTTGGCCATTTTCAGAGTGGGGGCTCGATCTCGTTGAAAAAATCACCCCCACCTCATCTAGTGGACATAAATTCATCATCACTGCCATTGAGTAATTCACAAAGTGGGTAGAATCCATCTCTATGACCTATATCACAGGAAATAAGATATCAAAGTTCATCCTGAACTACCTAATTTTCCGCTATGGTGTCCCTCAAACCATTATCTCAGATAACGAGACACCTTTCAAGAATTAGGATGTTCGCACCTATGCCACAAGTTTAATATTCAACATCACTTTTCAACCCCATATTATCCTCAAGGAAACAACCAAGATGAGGCTACAAATAAGACCATCTTAAAGATCCTAAAGAAAATGGTCAATGAAGCTGGTTGTGATTGGAACCTCCAATTGAATCCCGCCCTATGGGCCTATCAAACAAGCCACCCCTTTCTCCCTGGTCTACAAATCAAAAGCCATACTCCCCATTGAGATTGAGCTCCTGTCATTAAGAATATCATTGTAGAATCTCATCACAGATGAGTAGTATTGGGTGTCAAGATTAAATGAATTGGAGTTACTAGATGAGTGGCATATGGATTCCTTAAACCATTTGCAAGTGTACCAAAACTGACTCAAGCAAAGTTATAACAAGAAGATCAGGATTCAGACATTCCAGGTAGAAGAACTTGTGATGAAGGAGAATAAGAAGAACGTTCCAAATCTAGACAACAATGGAAAGTTTGAACCCAATTGGTTGGGACCATTCATCATCACAACAAGTTATAAGTTAGGGGCAATCAACTATCAACACTCGAAGGAAAACCTTTGTAGGAGCCCATGAACAACTCCCATCTCAAAAAAAATTATGCCTATATATTTCAAGGTATAAAACCAAAAATACAAAAAAATACAAAAATACAAAAATCCAAAAAAATTAGAAAAAAAATAGTAAAGAGAAAAATTATCCTCTAGTGAAAACTACTTCGGTGGTGCTTTGGGCAAGTACCTTGGTGAAAACCTGGCAAACAAGTTTCTTGTGTAAATAAGCACTTTCCATCCACCAGGATCTCCATGGCTTGTTTTGCATCATCCATCCATCATGCTTCCATCATCCATCGCATTCCATATCTCCATCCATCACTCGTCCGCATTTGCATCATAGCTTGGTCCTGTGTTCACGTCATAATCCCTCCTAGTACTACTCGGCCCATTCTTAAGGTCAGTTTGTCCTACCTGTATCGGAGTAGTCTATTGCTTCACACTGGGGGCATGTTCTCATTGGATCAGATTTGCGTACATTCTTGAAGTCTTCCTAAAATCCAAAAACATAAGAAAATAAATAAAAATCCAAAAACACTCATAAAATCAAAAAATCCAAAAAACATTTAAAATATATCAAAATCCAAAAATAGGTCAAAAGGTTAGTCAAAAAGTCAAAAATAGATTCGTCTTATCGAACTATGGGTCTTTGAGCTCTGAACATAGGAGAGGTTGATCTTTGATCTTCCCCCGAGACACTTAGGTCAGTCCTTTAGGAGTTTGTCATAATAAACTAACAATCCATTTGTCCATATCTCATCAATAATCAAGTCTGTGTTAGTTGAACTACATGGTCTTTGTGTGTATAACATAGGCAAGGCTAAATCTATTGATCAACTCCGAAGGCCCCTAGTATAGGTTTTTAGGTTAGTCTCTTGGTCAAAATATTGGAAAACCCCAAAACATTTGAAAATTGAAAATCAAAACATTTACAAAATCTTGTAAAATACAAAAAATAGTCTCAAAACATTTCAAAACTTAAAAAACATCCAAATATTTGAAAAAAACCATCCATCCCATTTCACATTCACCCACAATATACATCCACTCATAATAAACAATCATCGCCCCCGACCTTTGGTAAGACAATCAGAAACAAGTCTAGCAGGTTCAAAAGTGAAAAATCAAAATGTTAAGGTCTCAAGTTTAGGTTAGTAAGTAAACAAGTTAGTCAAATCTTTGTGTCAATAGCTTATCATCCAATCAGTCCCAAATCATCTGATAATATCATGTCCTATGATGCATCCTTCCTACAATGGATATCAACATTAGGCATCACCATAGTTTAGTCTTGGCTAGCAATATGAAAAACATTAGATTGTTTGTTTGCTTTATCTTTGTCTTTTGGCTTATCTTATTGCACTCATTTCAATGATCTCTCAATGATGTCCCAAACTAAGGGATTTAGAGAGAAATAAATGGCGAAACAATCATTATCTTTTTATCTGTTGTGCTTGTTGGATATTCTTGTAATATAACCTTGGTCATGCATGCTTTGTTTGGGTGTAGGGATGATGTTTTAGGTGTCTTGTTGACCACATAGGAAAGCTTTCCTTTCTATGTTTTGGTCTGAGATGTTTGGAATATCTAAACTACATTTTGAATAAGGTTCTGTGTGTCAGGTGTGAACAGGAGTACTCCTATCTGATTGTTGAGTCAAATTCCATCACACTACCTAGGTGTAACACCATATTGGTTCTTCATACCTTGATGCATCGTGCCTATGTGAATTATCAAACATAAGGTAAATATCCCTTTTAAAGTCCCAATTCTTGGTAAGCAAATCATCATCATCATCATCGTCATCATCATCTTTAATAAAGTTGACTTGTTGGATTCTCTTACTTTCTTCTTGGTTCTCTTCATTCTAACATAGTACCATGACAATTAATCACAAATCATTGCTAATGCATCCATCCTGCACCCAAAAACCATCAACATAATGCATATCATATCATGACATATAGGAAACATTGATCATCTCACACACATTGTATTTTATCATTTCATAATATAGATTGGTTATTCTAAGAATCTCATGAACCATACATTTTCATTCATTGCATAGATATAAAAGTATCTTCATGTAGGAATAATTAAATTACATCATGTACATACTCAAAACATCCATTACATAATCATATAAACATCACATAAACATCGTATCATCCATTTGCATCATATAAGCATCATCAAAAGCATCATCACATAGGCATCATTATAAAAAGGGTTATCACATCATGTGCATCATCATGCATCCCCATATCATACATAGAAAATACATTGAAAAAGAAAAAGAATATGTCATTGCATCTCATACATTTTATCATCATCATCATTTATTAAGCACATAATATAGATCTGTTAGTCTAAGCATTTTAAACCATTTGCATATCATTAACATTTGCATCATCCATACATCATCATAAAAAGTGCAAAGAAAGGTAGTGAAAAGGAAATGCATCCATAAATCACTGCATTGCATCATAAAATCATATAGAAGCATACATCTCATTACATCATCACATAGAATAAAAAATAATACATGCATCACATAAGATAGTCATCACATCACATATAGAAAAATCCATCCATCATGCATAGATAGAATAGAGCACATCATACATTGGATCAAATAATCTCATATATCATAAAAATAATAATATAACTATCATGGTACAAAATCAGGATTAAGTGTGTATATCAATCAAATATAATACAATCACCCACGGGGCTATAAAAAATGAAGCCTGTGGATCTCAAAAAAAAAAGAATGATGTCTCTGATCAAAAAATGTGAGGCTAGCCTTGATGGTTTCTCCCCTCACTCGGCTATCTCTCGGGTTGGTCCTGTGTCTGTGCTATCTATTGCGAGAAATTTTCCACCAATGTCGCTCGGGGCACTGCCTAATGATAATGGACCCTACAGTACTAACATGTCAAGGTAAAATAACTATTGAATGTGATCATAATCACACATGCACCTCTAGAGCACAACAAAACTACTAAAAATCATGGGCACTAAGGCCCATAGAATTGGCACACCACTTGAACTTGTCTATGCTCACTGGCTTCGTCAATGCATCTGCAACATTCTCCAAAGTATCAACTTTTTCCAAAATGACCTTTCCATCCTCCACCATATCTTGTACAAAATGGTATTGTACATCTATATGTTTCATCCTTGCATGGAAAGTAGGATTCTTTTCTAGACAAATTGCACTCTGACTATCACAAAAAATAGTTATTTTCCTTGCATCAAAACCAATGTTAGAACACAAACATTTTAACCAAGTTCATTATCAACATAGTTATTTTCCCTATAGTTATTTGTGAAAAGGGTATTTAGATATTTGAAGGGCACTTTTGAATATGCTTTGTGTTATCATGGGAACTTGGTTGAATCATAGAGGACTCTCAACATTCAAGGTTATGTGGATTATGATTGGGCAGGGGACATTGACAGCAAGAGGTCCACCAGTGGATACATTTTCATGATGAATGGTGGTGTAGTGAGTTGGATGAGTAAGCGGTAGGCTGTAGTCACTTTGTCCACTACAGAGGCTGAATACATGGCAGCTACACTTGCTTGTAAAGTTTAAAACATTTTATTTTCCCTGTGTGGCCTCTAGTTGTTGATGATGGCTAGTCTCCTATACTAACTAAAGGTTTGTGGCCTGCCATTGTTGAATGACATGATCACACTCTCACCTAATCCCTATCAATTTTAGGGTAGCAAACTGTGCCTGCAACTTCTAGATCAGGGCATTTCTCTAGTTCAGTTAGGGAGGTGGCGGTGGCAGTGGCTACTACTGGTGATCCCTCAGGGCATCTCTTTGCTAGTCCCCATCTCTCTACTGTCTATCCCCATCCCTCTGATCATGTGCCTGATCTCTCTAGCCTCACTGATCTAGAGGTGGTCCACCTCCTCCTCTACCTCTTCCACCATCACCATCTTTGTCTCCTTTGCCTCCTCATCCCCGCTCTCGCTCTACTGATCAGCCTCAAGGTCTCTGTTGTGGTATCTGTGCACTAGGCACTGTTAATCTAACCGACAGACAAAACCAATCTCTGTATGACTGTGTTGTACCTAGGTTTTCTAGTCCCTGATTGTATGGCCATGGCCTAGCCACCGGTTGTCTAAAAGAATCAATTTCCTCCTCTACTGGGATCGTGTGACCCCATGTGGTCTCCCTCATAGTACGCATAAATATGGCCACATACTAGTCATCAAGACAGTCCTGTACATCATTGAATTATCGAGCAACCCAATCTGATAGATAATACTCTATCATCATGTGCTCTTTTCCCTACATTAGACGATCCTGCCTCACAAAAAATAACTGCTATATGTTGTCGTACCAGACAGGCATGTTGAGCTAAGGCCTCCAAGTAAAAATTGTCATATCATCGATGACCCTTCACCAGTGACAGACTTTGATTGCCCCTGTGTGTGTAAAAGTTAGTCCACCCCTGTATCACTAGACAAATGGGTCATTTGGCTCCATGTCGACAGGTGTGACCCATGGGTGAAGCCACCGCAATGTGCTCCCAGGCCCAGATGTGCAATAAAGTGACTCCTACCTCGATAGCCCTACTATTGCAATATGCAAACTCATAAAGATCATGGTAGAGCAAGGCCAACATCACTGGCCCCCATGCGAAGCACTCTCTTTGTCGGAGCATCCGCTCCTAGGAAAGACCCCATCTCAGGTTGAAATATTAGTCGCGCCGATCTAGTGCCACAAGTCCTAAAATGATCACAACTATAATCATATGGAAAAAGTTGATACTCTGGAGAATGTTGCAGATTTTTAGTATTTTTGTTGTGCTCTAGAGGTGCCTGATGATAATGGCGAGAGTTGAGTGTGATCATGTCATTCAACAACGACAGGCCACAAACCTTTAGTTAGCATAGGAGACTAGCCATCGTCAACAACTAGAGGCCACACAGGGCAAATAAAACGTTTTAAACTTTACAAGCATGTGTAGCTGCCATGTATTCAACCTCTGTAGTGGACAAAGTGACTACAACCTGCTGCTTACTCATCCAAATCACTACACCACCATTCATCATGAAAATGTATCCACTGGTGGACCTCCTACTGTCAATGTCCCCTGCCCAATCAAAATCCACATAACCTTGAATGTTGAGAGTCCTTTGTGATTCAACCAAGTTCCCATGATAACACAAAGCATATTCAAAAGTGCCCTTCAAATATCTAAATACCCTTTTCACAACATCCTAATGCGTCCTTCCAGGATTAGCCATAAACCGACTAAGTACTCCCATTGCTTGGGCAATGTCTAGCCTTGTATAGACCATTGCATACATAAGACTTCCAACCGCACTAGCATAGGGTACATTGGTCATGTCCTCCATCTCAATAGGAGATTTTGGACAGTCTTCAACAGATAGATTCATTCCCTGCAAGACTGGAACAACTAGCTGCTTGCAATCGTTCATGCAAAATCTCTCTAGAACAGTCTTGATATACTTATTCTGACTGAGCCAAGTTTTTCTACTAGTCCTATCCCTGGTTGTTTCCATCCCTAGAATATACCTTGCTGCACCAAGATCTTTCATTTCAAACTTAGCAGACAACTGAGACATAAGATCAAAAATCATCAACTTACTATTGCCTATGAACAACATATCATCAACATAGAGAGCAATAATAAGCACTCGATCACTTTCAGCTTTATAATACACATAATGATTAGATTTTGATCTTACAAATCCCAAAGACAATACAAAAGTATCAAACTTCTGGTACCACATTCTAGGAGAGTGCTTTAACCCATACATAGAATTTTTCAACTTGCAAACCAGTTTTTCTTTACCTTTCTCCACAAAGTGCTCAGGTTGGGACATATAGATTTCTTCTTCAAGATCACCATGAAGAAATGTTGTCTTCACATCCATCTGTTCGATCTTTAAGTCATACGCTGCTGCAAGTGACAAAAGAAATCTGATAGATGTCAGCTTAGCTACAGGAGAAAAGATTTCCCAATAATCAATTCCCTCTACCTGGGAATAACCCTTTGCAACCAACCTCACCTTGTACTTTTCCACACTACCATCTAGACCTATTTTCTTCTTAAATACCCATTTGCAGCCCACAACTTTTTTGCCTTCAAGCAAGGGCACCAAACTCCAGGTATCATTCTTTTCTAATGATGCCATTTCTTCTTTCATGGCTTCCAACCAAGAGTTTGAATCAGACATTTTAAATGCCTCTTTCACAGTCCTAGGCTCATCAGTGCTAGAAATCAAAGCATAGACACAGGTAGAATCTATCAAAGAGAACCCATACCTATCAAGTTGCTTTCTTTCACGAGTTGACCTCCTCACTTGCTGGGGCTAAGGTTGTTGTTGTTCTTCTTCTAAACTTTCAAAACTGCTTGAGCTCTCCTCAATTTCAGGTACATTTTGAATTTTCAATTCCTCTTTGTCTAGTGTTGGAGGAATTACAACTACATCCTTTTTGTTTTCAGACTTTGTCTCTGACTACAGATCCAAGGTAGAAGGCTTCAGCTCATGAAAGATTACACTTCTACTATACATAAGCTTCTCCGTGTCAGGATTCCAAAACTTGTATCCTTTTATGCCAGCACTATAGCCAATAAAAATACATTTGACAACCTTTTTCTCCAACTTAGATATTTTCTCATTCAGCACATATGCATATGCCTCATAGCCAAAAACACAAATGTGTCTTAGAGAGGGCTTCTTACCAAACCACGCTTCCAAAAGTGTTTTCTCAACAAGAGCAGAATTTGGAGAACGATTTATCAAGTAACATGCAGTAGCAACAGCCTCAGCCTAGAACTTCTCCTCCAAGCCAGCACTACTCAACATACTTTGTGCTCTCTCCATCGCTGTCTTATTGAACCTTTCTGCAACTCCATTTTTCTGTGGAGTATAAGGTGTAGTCTTATGTCTTTTAATCCTATGGTCTTTACAGTACCTCTTGAATTCATCCAAACAAAATTCATCGCCATTATCAGTCCTTAAACATTTTATTTTTCTTCTAGTTTGATTTTCTACAAGGTTCTTAAATTCCTTAAACTGATTGAACACTTCTAATTTACTTTTCAAAAAATAGACAAATGCTCTTCTTGAATAATCATCAATAAACGATACATTGTACCTTGAATTAGACAAAGATGGAACATTCACTGGACCAAATACATCATAATGAATATAATCTAGCAAACTAGAAGATTTATGAGGACCGGAATAAAAAGAAACACGGTGTTGTTTTCCATATATACAATGTTCACAAAATTCAAATTCAAGGTTACAATCTTCAAGCTCCTCAACCAGGTTTTTATTCTTTAAGGTTTTTAAACCTTTCTCTCCAATGTGGCCTAGCCTATGATGCCAGAGCATAGTCTTTTCTATTGGAAGTTTAACTTCCATAGAGTTTACACAATCATGAACATTTCCCTCTTTCCCTCCATGAGTAGCTTTCTGTGAATTTACAGAGACACTATTGCATTGAACAACATGTGCATCCAACTTGTACAAGGTACCAATATGAGCACCCCTTGCTAGCACCATTGAGCCTCTAGTCATCTTGCAGCCATTTCCAGAGAATGTGACTTGCACTCCAATATCATTCAGCTTACTAACAGACAATAGATTTTGAGCCAAACCTGGTATATACATCACATCCTTGATTCCCTTCACTCTTCCATCAGGGAATTGGATTATGAATCTTCCACGGCCAATAATCTCCAAAGATGAATCACTTGCCAAGTACACCTTTCCACCATCGTATTCTTCATACTTCGTAAACCAGTCTCTATGAGATGTCATGTGAAAAGATGCTCCAGAATCAATTAGCCAGACATCATCTGATGCCTGTGTAGCCAAGGCTGCAATGAAGGCATTTGCATTACTCTAAGAAGAATCATTATTGGAAGAGTACTTCTTCTTTTTCTCCTCTTTACAATCCTTTCAGACATGACCAGGTTGCCCACAATTCCAACATTTCACCTTGGACTTCTTGCCAGGAGACTTTGATCTCCCTTATGATTTGGATTTTTATTTCTTGTCCTTTTTCTTGCCTTTCTCTTTTGATCTTCCTCTAACAGCAAGGGCCTCCTTCGCCATCTCAGAAGATTTCCTTCTCATCTCTTCTGATAACAAAGAAGCAACAACATATTCCATCTTGAAATTGGATGTTGTACTCCCAATAGCCATCACCAGATGATCCCAAGAGTCTGAAAAAGAACACAATAAAAGCATACAGTGATCCTCTTCATCAATCTTCACACCAACAGATGTTAACTATGCAATCAACATGTTGAATGTTTTCAAATGATTAGCTACAGACCCTCCTTCCTGCATTCTCAAAGTGTACAACTTCTTCCTCAGGAATAGTTTATTCACCGAGGACTTCCCCTAATAAATAGATGCCAGTCTCTTCCACAAGGAAGATGCAGTCTTCTCTTCATGCACATTTAGAAGAATGGAGTCTGCCAAACATAGCCTTATCATCCCCTTAGACTTTCTATCTGCAAGGTCCCAATCTTATTGCTTCATGCCTGTAGGTTTCTTTCCAGACACAACAAGCCGTAGATCACAATCCACTAACAAATATTCCATTTTGAGTTTCCACAACTCAAAATTGCTGCCATTGAACTTCTCTATTTCAATCTTTCCTAACGTGCTAGCCATCTCAATCTATAATTCAAATTAACAAACTTCTACAAGACTCCCACTGAACAGAATTGACATAAAAAACCCAACATACCCACAAGGATAACACAACTGGCTAGGCTCTGATACCACTCGTAAGGAAAGCTAAGGTGTGGAAACAACTCTCCTAACGTCAAAACCTTAGGGAAGAATGAAGAAACACTTTTAAATTTTATAATTACAGTCTAATTAAGATGCACTTGAAAGAGATAACAGAAACAGAGAATTAAACATACACATATGAACACTAGATTTATGTGGGAAAACCCTTATGGGAGAAAAACCCACCACAGCAAGAGAAGTCACTTTGTATTACAGTAATGGAGATTACATACAGAGATCGGACTTATCTTTCTGATGTCAGTTTACAACAACATTCATAATGATCAACCTTGTACAAAAAACATTCAAGTTACAGTCTTCTCATAATAGAATTAACACTGATACACATTGAACAATTCATCTACAATTCATCCAACAACAAATCGAACAATCAAACCGATCAACATCTACAATTCCTAAGTATATCCATGATGCCCATGGTCTGTCGATCTTCCTCTCAGTAACGGTTGAATAGTCCAACTTCTAGTGGTTCCCATTCAGCTTCTCTGATTAGTCGAATACAAGCCATGTAGGATAGTATTCACTCGATAAAAGGCATTCACAATGTGTTGGCATGTCGGTGAGACACTAACCGTGTCTCCCCGATGCGACAAATCCAACATTTGATATCACCAAGATTCCATCACTATCGGCAAGATGTTACACCGAGTCCAGAAAGCTATCGCTAAGACTTCCCCTTGTTGCCAAGACCTCATACCGATGATCATCACTTGTATCGCTATCACTAAGACTTATCACTATCGGTGAGACATCATACCAAAGCTCCAAAGTCACATAGACAATAGAATTCCCATTGGTGAGACTATCATCCTTTGTTGAGAGATCATATCAAGCCTTCATGTTATTCTGAAATGTCCAACAGTCAGCAAAACTTACCGCTATCGCCAAGAGGTTACACCGAAGTATCAAATCATACCGATCACCAAACAGTCGCCAAGAGTCATATCGACACAAACAACAGTTGGCAAGAATTATCTCCATCGCTTCTACCAACAACTGATGACCTTTCTGAAGCCAAGAAACTTTATAAGGAGCAGGATGTTTAGTTCTCTTATCCACCATTTCGATAGCCACTAAATTATCCATACTACCACTATCAATAATTAATTTGCAGCACTTACCTTCAGCTTTACACTTCATTTTGAATAGAGCCTTCCTTTTTACTAGTTCATGACTCTCCTTTGGCGGTTTTAGCAACACTTTTTTGAACAAAAGAGATTTTCCTGACTCAGGTTCTTCTTTTCTTGGAGAAATTGATCTTGCACTCTCTTGATTTGCTTGCACCACTTGATTCCTCCTTTCAGGCTTTGTGTAACCTCCTTGGGAAGATTTTGGACACTCTCAACTCTTGTGACCCACATATTGATTGTATTTAAAACATTTCCCTACAAAACCTTTGCCTCTTCCTTGATAAACATTGCTTCTAATAGATCTCTCTCCTTTATCTTGATAACCTCCTTTATCTGGCTTAGCTTGCCCTTTGGAGCTACTTGCCTCTCCATTTTGATGGTGTTGCAGTCCTTTTTCTGCATAGCCTTGTCCTCTACCTTGGCCTTGCTAATTCTACCTCCTCATCAGCTTCTCCTCTGCCTTAATGGAAAACTAGTATGCTTCCTCCAAAGTTCTTGGAGACACTAAACAACTCATCCTATAGACTATATCTCAACCCATTCAGATATCTTACCATCTTTTCCAAATCCTCTTCACTATGGCCTGACCAAATCACCAACTTGTATAACTCTTTTATGTAATCCTTGACTAACATATCTTTTTGCTTCAAATTATATAATCTTCTAAAAATATTAGTTTAATAATCTGTCGAAAGAAAATTTTCCTTCAACTTTGCAACCATACGATCCCAAGAGTTGATTTTTTCTTTATTCTTCTTTCTCCTCTCAGTTTGAACATAGTCCCACCACATAGCAGTGTGACCTTTGAGCCTTGTGCAAGAAAATTTCACTTTTCTTTCCTCTGCAACTCCTTCATACTCAAAATACTTGTCTAGATCATTAATCCAATCTATTAGTTCTTCTCCATTTAAGCTTCTTGAATATGTTGGAACCTTGATTTTTGGCTCAACACCGACATTCATCACAAGTCTAATCAATATTTCTTCCACTCCTTCAAGTTCTTATTGATCTTCCTTATCATTTTCTTGTGGTCGCTCTTCCTGTTCAACATCATTGGCATCATCCACTGGTGTTCCTCTTCGTTGCGCCCTCTCTAAGGTATCCATTAGTGTAGTCAAGTTCTACAACATTTCATAGAGACCTTCATCATGGATTCATTGACCTCTACCACGATTGCCTTCTCATCCTCTAATCACTCTCGGTGGCATTCTTCCCACTCCACAAAACTAAAAATCTTGAGGCTCTGATACTAAATTTGATGGCAAACTGGCAAGTAAGAGGCGTCGACATCTCACAGTCCAGGAAAATTCACATTAAACAATTACTAGTTATAGTGTCTCTAGAAGATGGTACGATAAAGTAAGTTGAAACATAATTCAAGGGCAACTGAAACCAAAACCCAATTTCATTCTTTATTGCTAATGATAGAGTTTAAATCACCCATTCAATGGATTGCAACCAATGCCTTAAGAAACAACAAGTAAAGAAGACTAAATATCTAGTTTTCAATAAGCCACACCCAAACAATGTATCTAGTCTTTATCAAATCAACAACAATCAGAAATAAATTCACCATAAGAAGCGGCTCCATTAAATAAAACAAAACCAAAATTCCCTTAAGTGCATTTTTGAGCTCCATTCATGTGCCAAAGAATCAAAACGCCTAACACAGGTTGCGTAACAAACATAGAAGGGCTCCCCTATTTTTACTAGTCGATTTGATCCTTTCACACATCATTTTCCTTCACATACCATCAAATTTTGGAAAAAGAAAAAGAAATTGTCTTGGATTGGGTTCTTGTTTCCAATAACTGATTATGTTCACACCCAACCATTCCTACACAAAAAGGTACAATCCCTCTAACTGACCTCTCATCCCCTCCAAAACAAAGAAGGCTCAATAAGTAAGCAAACAAGTTTGCTGCCAACTATCACAAAGAGACAAGCCAAGAGACAAAACAAAAACTAAAAATACAAAACAAAAATTCAAGGACATGATGCCCCTACATCAGATGGCAAATGTTCTAGAGTGATACTAGAAGAAGAGGAAGAAATAGTTTTGGTGCACATTCTTCAGTGATGGAGTTCATTGTTGGTTGGTTACAACCTGGAAATGTACTTTGAATCTCCACCTTTGTGAGCCTATGCTCATAAATTTCCTACCCAACATGTTTGATGGAAGAGCATCCCAGGGGTACCAACTATCAGCATCACCCAAAAAGATTTCCAGTTGTTCAGTTTTGGAGTGTGATTTAATTTTGGGTTCATAGTTTTTGGTGGTAGAGAAAAATGATATTATTGTCATTTGTAATTGACCAAATTCCTTATTTAAATCATATTTTTAGTTTAATGCTTCTTGCAATAAAATAAAATCCCAGGAGAGAGATAAAAGTGTTAAATTGTGCATATATGAACTTTGGAAATCAAAATCAATACAAAGGTATTTGGAGAGCAACTTGAAATTTAAATTATTCAGTACGATAGTGGACTCGACTTTATATAGACAATTGATAGGCTCTCTTATGTATTTGTTCGATACTAGGCCAAACATTTGTTTTGCAGTGAACTCACTTAGTTTATGGTGGAACCTAAACATGTGCATTGGATAGTTGCGAAACATGTTTTGAGGTATCTTTGAGGCACAATTGATTATGGGTTGAAGTATGTTCAGTAGGATGGAGTGAAGCTCAAGGGGTTTACCGAAGCAGATTGGGAAGACAAAACAATTGACCAAAAGAGCACTTCAGGATGTTGTTTTAATTCGGGATCAGGAGTAGTCTCTTGGTACAACATGAAACAAAAGTCAATTGCACTGAGTTCTACAGAGGTCGAGTATATGGAAACCAATATGGCTACATGTGAGGCTATCTAGCTTCAAAAACTTTTAGCTGGGCTCTTTGATCAGGAGCTAGATCCTACAATCATTTACTGTGATAATCCTGGAGTTGTATCAAACTCTCTAAGAATCCAGTGTTTCATGACAAGTCAAAGCACATTGAGATCATGTACCACTTCATCAGAGATTGTGTGGAGAAGGGGACAGTGAAGCTGTAGTACATTCCTATGGATGAATAGATAACAGATATCCTGGGGTGATCCCATAATAGTGGTTTACAATTTTTGGCCAAATTGGACACTGAAATTATTATTTTTAACTAAATCTTCATATTCGGGCACCTATAGCGGCTAAACTATGAGGAATTTGAAGATGGTGCAAACTAGAGTCTCATCAAATTTTGTCTATAGTATCAAACTTTCATCTGAGAATCCAATGTTACATGACAAGTCAAAGCACATTGATATCATGTACCACTGGATCAAGGACATCGTGAGTATTTTCCACATGTGAAGAACAAAGAAATTCATTTTTGATGAAAAACCTATGTTTAATAAAACTTAAAAAACAAATACATAACAAAACCAAAACATATTAAAATTATATTCATTGGATAGCTTGTTCTGAGGAATAACATAATAATTTGAAATAAATTTTAAATGAATTCATTTGATCCCCCAAAATCTAAATCAAAAGTGAGTTTTTATCAGCATTTTGATATGTGTAAAGGAGACGCATTTATAGGTATGGTTTAAAACTAGCGAGGTTCTATCCAAGGGGGTTTGATCCTAGGTGATTTGATCAAACCCTCTTCAATTGGAACCCTTAAAATGGAAATTTTTAAGGCTTAAATCATTATATTTTCTAAAAATATGTGATCTCAGCTAAAATTCGTTCCTCTCAGGAATTGTAAACCACTATTATGACAACACCCCCTGATGAAGGCCTTGATGAAGAGTAAGTTTGAATTCTTCAGGGATAAGTTGGGTGTTGTGCAAAACAACTTCCTAACTAAGAGGGAGTGTTGATTTTTTGTAGCTCAAAAGGTGGAATGTGGAGTTGCTTTAAAAGCAACTCGAGTTGGATTTTCAACAACAACAAATTTTTTATTTATTCATAGAATGTTTCTAGGTTTGTGAGGTTGAGATAAGACCGAGAGTGATTTTATGTGTGAGTTAGCCAAGTAGTTTAAGGAAAGTTTCTTTTCTTGCACGTTGATGTAAATCAACAGGGCTCTATATATGTAAGATTGTTGTAGCAAACTTGAATTGTATTTTGGAAGAAAAGTTTACTATTAAGCTAAATATAAGATCCAACATTTTGCAGGTTTTTCCCCACATTGGGGTTTTCTGGGTATATTTGTGTAATTGTCTATTTGTGATGGGCTTCTTGTTATTTTTGCTTATGTTGTTATTAGTTGTTAATTAACCTAAAATTTTATTAATTGTTATAAATCATATTTCTTTTCTATGATTTTATTGTGTAATTAATCTATTGCTGGGTAACAAGAAATTAACATGGAAAGAGGGAACCATAAAAATGTGAATTTATACAAACATGAGAAAGGCATCCTTGGGATCATGATGGGAAGAAAAACTCTAAGTTATGCATAGTAAAGCTCCCATGGGATATGCCATTTAGAAGGGAAAATAATGTAATGGTTTTGTTAAAAGGAAAGAAGAATGGAGAGGTAGGTAGCTAGGAGGTGAGGAGAGTAGATTAAAATTAATAAAAAATATGCAGAGAAAACAGATAAATTGTGCCATACAAAGATAGTTGTGTGCATGCCAAAAGAGTAAGGAAGAGTTAAGTAGTAAGGGGAAAAAAAGAGGGGCATTGGTGGGAAGAAGTCACCACAGTGAAGACCAATAGAAGAGAGCCCACACAGATAAGAGAAAAGTGAGAAGAGTATGGTTAGCAAGGAAAACACTAAAGAAGAGTTATGTTAGAAAATAACATAATTGGTGTGAGAGTGGGGAGGGATTGCCATAGTTGGAGGGAGTCGATTAGAGAGGAAGATACAATATAATCAACATTTCATATGGTTCTTAATGCTGGAAGATGGAGTCATGAATAGAGGTGTGGTATAGAGAAGATGATGATTGTGTATGTAGAGAAGTGGTTATGCGAAGCTGAAGAACAAAACCAGTTGAATAGAAAATGAATAGAAGCATATTGTGAAGAAGAGAGAACTAAGGAGGTGCAGATTAGAGAGAGGGAGTGAAGACTCAAACTGAAAGATGAAATACATGGATATGTGTAAGATGAGAAAGATCATTTGAAGACTATGAGTAGATTCATAATGTATTGAATTTAATTAATAAAGTCAATTTCTAGTTTTTTGCAATCTTGTATTGAGTTGGGGTAGAGTATTACCCATGTCAACATGTAATTGACATTGTGAGAATTGAGGAAGGTTGTTTACATGTAATTTTGCGTGAGACTTGTTTCAGGCTCAAATCTTCACAATATATGTAGCGTATCGACTAAAATATACTAATATGTAGTCATATTATAGGAATCTCTCACATTGATAATGAGTTGGAATGACATTAATTCTTTTTGGATAGAAAGTGTAGAAAAAATTATAATGAAAAATATGTATGCTATTTTACAATGTTTAAAATATATCAATTATTAGGATGATTTTTTTTATTACTAAGAAAATTAGAATTTGATAATTATTTTTATAGATTGTTAGAATATGAAAGTACAAATCTTAGAGTTAGAATTGTAGAGGAGATAATAACTCTTTAATAGTTATATATTTTTATTAAATAGGGTAGATATATTGTTTTTTAAATAACATATATCTATCTTAAAAAAAAATAGTGAAATGGAATAGAATCGCATTTCAAAGCCATGTAATAAAAAATAAGAATCCATATGATCTCAAAATAGAAACAACCACATAAAATAACATCAATCCAAAATAAAAATTAGTATTTTTATCTATGACTATCTTTAATAGACAACCATTATTAAAAACACATATTTTTGTTTAGGATAATTTATCTATATACTATTATAATGTATTTAGAGAATCCTTAACTTTAAAGAAACATTTTGAGACAAAATTAGAGTTATGATTTAGTTAAGTTGTCTTTCATATATCATCAATAAATTATATTTGACAAAATATTAAAGATAATTGATTGTATGAGAACATTGGCAAGTTGTAAACACTTGTAAATTTAAATTTTCTCAGCACACATTTTTAATAGTATTTTTTTCTACACTTGCTTTAGAAGTTCCACATTCAAGTCTAATGTGAATTGCAAAATTATTCTACTGTGTGCAATTTTAATATGCGATTACATGTGATATTAATCTTCCATGGCTTATTTTGAAAATTAAATATAAGTTAATAGTAAGCATATGATTTGTATTGTAATTGTTACATTAATTCATTTGTGGGATCTTGTTTTCTATAATTTTATAAATCTTTTATTTAATAGTTTGTTTAGATGATCAATTTTTAGTGTTTATAATTCTATCTAGAAAATGTATGCATGTGTTTACAAAGTCATACAATAGACAAAATCTAACATTTATGTGTGTATTGATTAAAATTTGTATTTATAGTGAAAGAGAAAATTAATTATGGAAAATTAGTGTATTCTTTATTATATGTAACTAAAATCTTGAAATAAAATTATACATATGTTGAAAAAATATATTTTTATCCATAATTTGAGTGTTTTAAGACGGTAATTCAATTTTTATTGTATAAGGGAACTTCTTCTAACTTGAAGAAATATTTATTCTACATATTCTTACATTTTGTGTTGTCCCCCAAAAATCAAATTAGTAATTTAACTTGGGCATCATGAATTTTGAAATTAATTATTAATACATATATTTTGTGATGGACATAAGCATCATAAAATATTCTTATCTCATGTTGTGTGTTCCTTAAAGGGGTAGGTTTGAGAATACAATTTACTATTTTGATAATGATGGCTCCAAAATAACTGATTGATGCTTCTTTGTTTAAAATTATGTTTTTCATGAAAAATAAATATAAATGTTTTAAAAATATGATATTATTCAAAAGTAAAATATTTTGTATTTTACCATACAAACATAAATATAACATAAATAGTTCTTATTACTTTAATAATAATATTTTTCAAAATAGAAACAAATACTATCACTTCATCTCTAATTTCAGTCATATATTTTTTTCCATCAAAACTCTCTCAAACATCAACTCTACTAAATTATCCACTCAAAGTATGGGCTAACATTACCAAAAGGCAAGCCCAAATCCACAACCTCCTTTGTGAAGTTAGCTCACCATTTTTAACAAAAAAAAATGCCAGTAAACAATACCACATCAATTTGAACAAATTTACTCAGAAGCACTTCCTGTGAACTATAGATGGTCCAGATTCTTCATATTCAGCCTTGGTTATCCACATCTGTCCAACCACAAAATGGAATTTTTTTTCTTTAAAATGAAACATACCATAAAGATATAAATATTAAAAAACGTTGAAAACAATGAATGATAGTAATACTAATGAAAGCTTCAAAGAATCTATTTATATTATGGGCCTTATCAAAAACATATATATAAAGTAGAAAAGTTAATAGATATATAATAATACCTGTTGGAAGGTGCTAAGAGAAGCAAGAATTGAACCTCCAATCCAAACACTATATTTCCTTTCAGGAGGGGCCACCACCTTCACCTTCACTGTATCGGGAGCTAGAGCAGTAACATCCTTGCTCATCCTATCAGCAATGCCTGGGAACATGGTGGATCCCCCACTCAACACAATATTTCCATACAAATCCTTTCTGATATCCACATCGCATTTCATGATGGAATTAAATGTGGTTTCATGGATGCCAGGAGCTTCAACTCCCACAAGAGAAGGTTGGAACAGAACTTCAGCACACCTAAAACGCTCAGCTCCAATGCTGATGACTTGGCCATCAGGGAGTTCATAAGTCTTCTCAGAAGAGCTGGATGATTTGGCAATTTCTATTTCTTGCTCAAAGTCAAGGGCCACATAACCTAGTTTTTCTTTCATGTCACGTACAATTTCACGTTCAGCAGTAGTAGAGAAGCTATAACCTCTTTCTGTTAGAATTTTCATGAGTGCATCTGTCAAATCACGCCCTGCCAAGTCAAGGCGATAGATAGCATGGGGAAGTGTAAACCCTTCGTAGATTGGCACCACATGTGTCACCCCATCGCCAGAGTCCAATACAATTCCTACCATTCCAATATAAGATAAATTTAGTCCAAATTTAAAGATAGTTTCTCCCAAGATTAGGTTAATCTATATAGCATGCTAGTGGAAAATATAACCCCCAGTATCTTAAACGGTCATCATTCATAATTTGAGTGTTGCTTTAAAAGAGCAAAATTATTTATTGAAGTTAAAGTTTGAATCAAATATGCACTTGAGTGGAAAATATAACCTCTAGTATCTTAAATAGTTATCATTCATAATTGAATGTTCTTTAAAATACAGAATTATTTGTCAAAGCTAAGTTTGAATCAAGTATATACATTTGGTTTGTTAGTGAAATCGAACGGTTTTGAATTAGCCAGCACCAACATCATAAGGAATCAGTACAAGATCATACCCTGGACGATTTTGACGGAATGGATATCCTCAGTCCTTAACTCAACTGAAGAGGTTTCACAGATATCCTCAGTCCTCAACTCTCAAAGAAAAAGGTGTCAACATATGACCTATGCTCTCATATTAAATAACTAACACGCTTTTGAATTTGATATAAAACCCTCCAACAAAAAATAAAATAACATTGAAAAAACTTTTCCCAACCTTCCTCCTCTTTCTTCCCCGTGCACCCACCAGAAAAGAGCTCAGAGTTGGAGAAATGAATAGCCATACCTGTAGTTCGTCCACTGGCATAGAGAGACAGCACGGCCTGAATAGCGATATAGGTGGCAGGGGAGGCAAAGGCCTCGAGCATGATCTCCACCATCTTCTCACGGTTGGCCTTGGGATTCAGTGGCGGTTCCGTGAGCAGGACGGGATGGTCCTCTGGCGCTATGCGGAGCTCATTGGTAAAAGTGTGATGCCACAGCTTCTCCATGTCGTCCCAGTTGGAAACGATGCCGTGTTCCACAGGGTACTTGAGGCTCAGGATTCCCCTCTTCGCCTGCGCCTCGTCGCCCACGTAGCAGTCCTTCTGCCCCATCCCCACCATCACCCCTCTGTGACGCGCCCGCCCTATTATGCTCGGAAACACCGCCCGCGGAGCATCGTCTCCTGCCATTCCAGCCTACAAATGCCCACACTCAAATAGCTTAAATAGATTTCACATTTATCTGCAAAACAAAAAATTAATGCACTTACGCACGCACCTTCACAGTGCCTGATCCATTGTCACACACGACAGCCTGCACTTCATCTCCGTCTTCCATTCTTTATCTGATCTCCTGCAAAACAAGGAACAAAATTACGAGACTTACTGGCAGTTAGCTCGCAGATTGTAATGTTGCAGAGAAGATCAGCAATTGAAATGGTACCGCACTGTATGAAGAGGCATTGAGGAATGGGCTTTTATAGGCATGGAAAGATTGCTTATTTGTTCTTAGTCAGGTGAGCAGCTGTTGCAGAGTAGGAATAAATCTGGTTCTACAAAAGCAAAAGAACAAAAAACCGGCAGAATGGCACCGAAATATGTTTGTGGGCGGTGCTTTGTTGAAAAAGATTCTGAGCTCCATTGCTCAAAACTGGGAAACCCAAACATTGAGACTAAAATATTATTACACGAACTTCCAACCAATCGAAAGATTTAAGCACAGAGTTGATCCACATTACTCAAGAATCTCAACTTTTTCTTTTAGCTCTACTTTTGCTTTTGCTAAAACTGTTAAGACTTCAATTGATTTCATATCTTTTTTCATGACTAATAAAATTTATAACTAATTTCAAAACTCTGTTCACTAGCCTGTGCCCCAAGGAAAATCACACAGCATTCAATTTCCATCACAATTGCTTGATCTCCTTTTTCCATTAGAATTGATTATTTCAAAAGTGATCCAAAAAAATAATAGAGAGATTTGATAGATATAGGAATACACATCATTCCATAAAATAAAATGATCAAATATTAAATTTTAAAAATATTGTTTTCAAGAAAATAAATGAAGAATTACATAAATTCAACTAAAAGAGGGGTAAAAATTTATTCAATCCAAAAAGAGCAATACAAAGCAAGAGAATTACACATCCCTATCTATCTCCACTAATTGGTTATGACAAATCCAAGGGTAATTGACCCCTTTTCACAATATTCCAATCATGCAAATGATCAGAAGCCCATTTAGCCAAACAATCCGCAACCCCATTCCATTCTAGAGGAATATGACAAAAAGAAACAAAATCCAAGCACATAGATTAAGAATCTGTTTTAGAATAATAGCCAAATGTCAGCTAACATCCTCTAACTATTGCCTCTGCAACAAAGTCACTACCACCTAAGAATCAGATTCACAAATGATATGTCTCCACCCAAGAGCACAACCACGCTTTATTTAAATTAAAAATATATTCAAATAAAATTTAAAAAGTATCTATTTGTTGTTATTGAACACTGTCCACTTAAGGACATACAATAGTAATCACATATACACAATATAAAAATACAATAGACACTTTCATATTAATTATTAATGCAACATTGTGTCCTAGAGTCTAAATAGTCTCCCCAAATAAAACTTGATGTCAGACCTTATACTATGTTAGAACTTTTACATAGTACGGTTTTGTATCCAAACAATCATGTAAAAACATGTGCATGATATGACACCAAATTTCCAAAGAGATAATAACAACATTCTATTATAAACATGAGATTGTAACTTTTCACTTACTATCGCAGAGCATAAGTCAATTACCAAAAAGTGAACATCCCATCATGCTACAAAAATATTGTTTTTTGTAATTGCTAACTCTATCATAATTCTAATGCTTCCTAGTGTAACATATCCCATAGCTAGACTATAGTAACCAAGAGTAAGATCAACCATTTACAAAGTATTAGGACTAAGAGTGAGAACTCATACCCATACTAAACTACAACCAATATTATATGTCAAGATGTCATTAGTATCATCAAGAATAACAAGATAGGCCAACTCAATGAACCAACTAAATGGTTAAATTAATAAGGAGAAGTAGTCAAGTATCTAAAAATGAAAGGTATAGTTGCTAAGGATTTATCTAGGAAACATATCAATGTAACACCACGGCTTCCAAAGTTTTCATAACCTACTTAACTCCACATGTGTCAACATCATCAACTCAAAGGTTATTTCTCAACAAGGTACACATGCAAGCAAACACACAAGTATGACTCCAATATAACTTTACAACAATATACTTAATCTAAGGCTAGATACTCAACATTCCAAGCTCAAGGATACACAATTCATGTATAGGGGTAAAGTTTCAAACCTATACAACACTTTTAGCCAATGAAAGTGCTTCTAGTGTAGTGTTTTGGAGTGAAAATATTCCAATAAAAAAGGTTTAATCCAAAACCACATGGTGCATATTTGGATGGTATATTTTTAGTTGAGAACACTTTTCCTAAAACCTTTTCATTCAAATACATTTCACCTAAAACTCACTAAAATAATATTTGAAAATAATGAAAAATTTCAACCACAACAAAATATATCTTATACAACAAATGTACGTTGGAATCAATTAAAATATTTATCGCTTAATTTAACAAACATAAATATTCTAATAAAATAATTTGGACAATTAATATGTTTAATTTACAGGTACAACAACTAAATCAGACACACATTCATAATTAGCTAAATGCATATGATCATAGACATTTATTATGTCATTATCTTCACAATGAGACATTGATACTAATACTTCAATTCTGATTATAAAACATATCTATCAATAATATTCTCACATTGTACAAAATTTACATTGCTCTCAATATAGTCAACACAAAAAAATATCTCTCTTGAATAGCAAGTAGCTTGCAATATTTTGTAGTCATCACTTAATGCAATCTTATAATTCCAAAAATTATTTGATAATTATAAGGATTTGAGTGATCAATATCTATAAATATGATAATTTTAAATGTTAAATTTTAAACATCTAATTAAAATATGCATTCAATACATATATAATTTCATAAATATGGATGGAAATTATAAGAATCATGTACTGTAGAAATAAAGTTTCAAATATGTTTGAAGATGAGGAAATAACAAAAGATTTTTAAAAAGAAGATAAGTGCATTAAATACAAATTTCTCTCAAACAACATAACCTTAGCAATATTATGATTGGATGAATATTTTAATAGCATAAATTTAATTCAAGTTGGATTATTAAAATAGAGGAACAAGAATTCAATTTATTTATTTTTATAGATGAAATGGAGGGTTGAGATGCATTGTGAGATGGAGGGATAGGATTGATTGAGAGGATTGAGGAATTAGCCTTGTGACAAGTGTCACAAGGTGGAGGTGTGGAAAAATGACATATGGCATAGAAAGGTGTGTTCACATATGTATGAGCACATCTTGGGAAGAACAGGGATTGACAAGAGGAGAAGAAATGACAAATGTAAGAGGCTGAAATCTAGGAGCGTGACATGTGGGAGAAAAAGGAAATTGTAGGGTGGCTACACATGGAGAAGTGGATCTCACACATCCAATGAGAATCATGTTCAAAGGATGAGATGGAAGGAGATAGCACCATGTGTATGCTCACACATGCGTGAGAATTAAAGAAGATTTTAGGACACTCATCACATGACTACAAATTTAGGGATTTGAAGGAATCTTTAGTTGAAGAGAATGTTAATGAAGATTAGGAAGGATTTAATTAATTGATTAATTAGAATTAGAATAATTTAGGGGTGGGGACTAAGATTAGATTAATTAAAATAATCAACCTTTAGAAAAATAGGGATAATATGGTATGGTCGAATTTGGGGTGTCTACAATGTTTATTACCTTTAACTTCCAAAAAATAGATTGTGGTGTATATTAGACCATTCTTTATTTCATAAGTACCAAAATAATTTTTACAACACTTAAAATTTTCATTTGCATTTGGTATGGTATTATTTGTAAGTTCATGTTGGCAAAGTGCATGCTTCACACATACTCTAACACCATCATGCTCTCTTTTTCCATGTCCACTCTCAAATATTTTTTGCAAAATTTTTGTGCTACATCTAACATGTTGGATTAACCAATTAAATGTATTTGTAAACTTAAATTATCCTATAAATTTATAGACAATCATTAAAGCTATTAGGTAAACCATATATGTTGAATTGTTTAAGTGTTATAAATAATATAGCATTTGAGAATAAAATTCAACTCTAACCAGCACATCGATTAGACCAAAAAAGTTTTATATCTATTTATGCCATGTCATCTCAAATATTCAAAAAATATTTCAAAACAATGGGATCCTATGTAGCTTATGTAATCATTGATAAAAAAATGAACCTCCTTCATGATAATCCATTCATTTGTGCTAGTTGAGCTACATCATCTACACACAACTTAGCATGCCTATAACCAATATAAAGATTGTGACTTGCTTCAAATCATAATATTGACTTTGAATCTTAGTTCGAAGAATAAATGTACAGTTCTCAGAAAAAAAATACAATATAGAGAATACAACTCTATGAAAAACAATTATTTGAGTCACAAAATTGTTTAACAAGTCACATCGATACTCTAGAAGTATGGGATTATTGTGCATTTAGGAAACAGAAAAACATCTCTTGGACATTGAGAGATTATTATAAAATGAATGATATATTACTGGTGAGAATGGGACCGAGCAAATGGTAATATCGAAGAGACATCAACATGTCAATGAGAGAAATAGAGAATTCTCTTCGACATTGTAAGAACAAGTGAGAACAAAATATTAGAGAGACATGAAGACATCGAATAGACATTGATAGAAGTCTCTTTGACATTCTAACAATAACACATCGAAGAGACAAGTGAACACCGAGCAAACCTTTGCAGAAGTCTCTTCAACATGATAGCGCGGATATGAACATACATTATCGATGAGATTGGGGAACATCAAGGAGAGATGAGCACAAGTCACATGTTGACATTTCAAAGTCACATAAAGGTTGTTGAAAGGAATGTTGAACTGGAGGAAGGAATGTGGGTATGTCGAGGATACATGAGCTTATTGAACAAAGATGCTTACTAGTCTCATCAATATTCATAGGTCAAAATTTCAAAGGGAAAATTACATGCAACCATCAAGGAGACCTTGCAAAATCGAAGAGATAAATTCAAATGTATCTTCGACATTTTAAAAGATGATAAGGGACATATTGAAGAGAGAAACAAGCATCCTTAACAATATAGCTAAAGTCTCTTCGATAGTATGAAATAATGTTTTATTGGGATGACATGATTGATAAGATTATCAAAGAGACAATTGCCATTAATGTTGCAAGTTAATTAGAAAGGTGGCATGAGCACCATTTATGAACCAAAGCTAGCTCAAGCATGCCAAATTTTGATAAATCTAACTCCTAAGAAATCAGAATCACTACAAATTGTGACTGGATATTGAGGAGACAGAGTTGGATGACAACAAGCAACTCAAAAATCGTAGCTTTCATTCAAGTAAGTGCTCTTGGCTTAGTTGGACATTTTTTTCATAAATTAGCTTGAAGTACAATACAAGTAGGGTTTTAAATGGACAAAACCCTTGAGAAATAAAAAGTGAAAAGGCAAAAAATGGAGGCCAAGCCATTAAACCAAGATTTGATAGATCAATGTCTCAAGTTTGGGCCATAGTCGAGAAGAGTAGCTCAATTAAACCCATCATGCAAAACATTGGAAGATAAACATAAAAATATAGGAGATTTGTGGACTCCACACAGGGGTTATGACTCATTTATATATCATTACAAAAAGAAATACAAAAATAGGCCAGTCTCGAACCCATGGAATTTGAATTGAGGGAAGCTTGTGATGCCTAATGTCTTTGTCAACATAGAATTGATTAAAGTATTGGCTAGAAACTACAATCCAAAAACAAGGGCTATCCACTTTCACGATGGATCATAGTTTATTATCATAACACATGATTAAATTTGTATGGTTTTTCAATTGGATACATCCCTAAAAACAAAATTGTGGATGAGACATTTGCTAAAAGAATATTATACTTTGGATACTGGCTATAAGAGGTGGAAGTTACCTTTGCACAGACCTAAAGGTCCAAGAAATCAACCTAGAAGGTTTTCGAATGATGAAAATCCCCCATTCCCTATGGATTCATTCAAGGAATATTACCAATACACCTACTATTCAGCCGGCCAAGTACTAGGAGTTGATGCCCCTTCTAACATGACTATAGCTCCCATGGTTCTAGCTGCAGATATCCAAAGCCAAGATGCCAAGTAGAATATTTATCTAAGGCCATTAATATTGATCTTATTTCCATTAAGAACAACAGTGATGCTATACACTTCAAGCACTATTCACTTCTTATGCACATGATATTGTACGAAGGGCAAGTGATGGGAATATAGGGGGAAGAGTTAAGAATTAAAGATTTGGACAATGATGAGAACTATAGACCAGTGCAAATGTGGACTTCCATATAGGACAGTAGGTGTGGAAGATCCCACTATTTGTATTTTGAAGAATATTTTTTCAAACCCTTGTGTAAGTTGTTTGGCCATAAGTGTGACCATAATTTGTCCCCAGAAATACAAAAATTCCTTAGACCGAAAGAGAAGGATTTTGAAGGGAAAGTGAACCACAATCAAGGGGACTGGTATGCATTTGAGGAAATCACTATGATCAAAGTTTATGGATTCGAGGCAACCCCATTCTTACTACCTAAAACTATGCCAAATAGAGTTGCATACCTTGAGATTGTAAGGCAATTGGCTTATTCGGCCTTCATGCACCTAAAAAGATATGGAAGGAAAAATTTTATGCCTTCTACTTTGTGCTTTAGTGACTTCACTATCATTGCAGATACGGGGTATGAATTGGTTGGCAGCAAGCTAGATTATTATGGCATGCTAGTAGGAGACAAAAGAGAGAAGTTTGATCCTGAACATTTTATCTGTGATGCTAAAATATCACAAAAATTGAAGGGGTGTGAACATGAGTTCCATGTAGATGATGTCATTAGGAATTGTGATGAGAATCGAGTGGTAATGAGCAAGAATTCCTACAATTGAATTGTCATGCCGAAGCTTGGAGAAGAAACAATAATCCATTGTATGTGGAGGCTTTTCATGAAATACAAGATCATATGGAAATGATTGAGCAGATGATTCTACATGAAGAAGAATTGATAAAGGATATACCCCTTGTACTTTTTGAAAGGAGATGAGATACTAGTTTTAGCAGACAAGTTGAGAATGTAGCACCATTAAGTCATTTATCACCTCAACCTACTCTAGAGGTGAGCTTCTCAGCTGACACTCCAATTATAATTGAAGATGATATCGAGGAAGAGGATGAAGTCACACAGATCACCATTCTTACTGTTCCCTAGTATCGAGAGCCACTTGAGAGGAATGTGATCATATTTGAAGCTTCTAATGAGTTATCTAATGATGTGAGGCATCGTGCTAACCAAGAATTCATTGCAGATGACACCTTTGTTCAAACCTTTGAGTTTAAGACTTTTGTTTATGAGTACAAAGAAAAAATAATAAGAGAAAATATAAAGGACATCAACCCTAAGAGAGAAGCAGATGCCTTGAGGGAGCTCCAACATGAGGTCAATGAAGAGATGAACAACATGACCCCTGAAAGAGGAAGAGCACTATTACAAGAAGTCAGGCTCATGCTTCTTTCAGGGTGGGATATTAGTTCATCCATTGTATTTGACAAATTTTTGAAAAGGAAGAATAAGACCTTGCAATTAACAAATGAAGCTAGTGATAAGGTATATACTAGATTAGGATATAACCCTGACAATGCTACTTTATAGATGTGGGCACTTTACCCACCAAGTAAAAGGCCTTCCCTTATCAATAATCATGATCAGATTTTTGGACACCTTCTAGTACAGAGAGTAGGGGATATAGATCCTATGGAGACTATTTATTTGAATGTAAATATGACTAAGTTTACTAAGGCCCAAATTCAAAAAATGGTCAGAGATAATAAGGGTTTGATGGAAGAGAATAGTATATTAAAGCAAGAGGTAACAAATTATAGAGATAGATTTCCCTCCTCCTTAGGGCTTTATTCACCATTGATTGAACATGAAAGAAAGGTTCTCGAAGCAATGTCTGAGACCACCTATTGGAAGCACAAGTATGCAAAGATCCAAAAAGAACAAGAAGAGTTGAAGAAAAAACTAAAATACACCACATTTGAAATAACGTCTAAGCTAGTATGTAAGAGATTTGATAATATGATTAGACTTGTTGATAATGTCTAGATCATCCATGACAAAACATATACATCCATACAAGAACATAATTGGATAAATGACAGAATGAAGGAGGTGGGACTACAAATCAAGGCAGAGACAGGAGATAACAAAGATGTGCTCCAAGAATATCAAGAACTTATGAATGCACATGAAAACTTCTATAACATCTTAACACAAGAATTAAGTGACTTCAATCAACTACTGAGAATGGCCCTGCCTAGTTTCTTTGAGGAACAAATTTGAAATATTAGGACATATGGAAAGATGAGATAGTCCACTACCTGCCAAATGTTCTTGATGACATTAATGATGAATATAGGGTGCTTGAGAAGACACATGTGTAGATAGGAAGAATATTCGAACTTGAGTATGCAATGAAGGATATCATAAACAATGCAGATACTTATGCAAAGACAAGGTATATCGAGCATGTATCAAGGACTAGCATGTTCATTGCATGGGCCAAGTGAAGAGAAGTAAAGTATGGAAGGTTGGAGATTATGGATGCATTATCATGGTGCATGAGCCTTGAACAGGTCTTTGGTGATCACGTGCACTTGTTGAAGATTAACAAATCGTGATTACAATGTGTAAACAAGTTTAGTTAACAAAACATTGTAACCTTTTGTAAACAGGCCTATAACTTGTTGCTTCCCATATAAATAGGGAAACCAAGGCCCAGTTTTGGATATCATCATCACATCATTATCACCACTAGTAGTAGTAGGTTACATTCATATAGAATATTCCACTCATCCATCTCATATCATAAGACTTATTTTATTAATAAAACATCATTTTGAAGCAATATAATGGAGAATACTATTCTTAATTGGTGACTTATATTCAATGTTCAATTGTTGTGTCAATTTTCATGCTTATATGTTGTACTATCTCCAAAGTGGTTCCTTCAAGTTGTTTAAATTCACAAAATTTATCAAGGCACATTTGATGTTGTTGTGTGGTTGTTTTGATTGGGTTCTAGTGAGAGAGAATTAAAAATCCTTTCAGTTAATTCATTTTAATTGGTTCCCTCAGGGATTAAAAATCCTTTTAAGGTAATTAATTTGATTGATTTCCCTCAAGCTAAGAATTAAAAATCCTTTCATAGCATCAGAGTAGTTTGAGGGAATAACATCAAGATCTTTAAAGAAGAGTATAGTAACTAACAAACCTACACATTTGTACAAGATGCAAACATTTAAAAGTGTCCAATAGTTAGAGTTAAGTTGAATAATAGGTTTACCTATCATACAAATCTGTCTCCATAATTCTCATCCATCCATTAACTCCATTCACCCAATAGATTAGGCATTGGTAAATTTTAGAACATTTTATATAAATTCAATTCACACTTTTGATTATTCAAACACTCTTAGTAGGAATTAGTCATCAAATATTGCACCTACTTCACCCCCATGTGCCATTGTGAGTAGATTACCTAAGTCAGAGATCATTGTAAAGCCTACAAATATGCCTTATCACTCAAGTACACCCGCCTGGGTCTAGCAAAGCCTAAAGAGTAGGAGGTGATCAATCTTGTTTTCCTCGTTCGTTGGCCAAAAACATATTAAGAGACTGGCACCCTTTTATGGTTTAAAAACCTACATTTTTGAGACCTAACACCTTCCAAACCCCAACTAATGTATTTTTAGAAATGATGATTGAAGAGGGAAATGTGACTATCCAAGTGTTGAGAATAGTGTGGGATATAAAGAGAAAGGAAGCAAAAGTTGAATCAATTTGGGGAAGAAGAAAACTCTAGTTTTTAACAATCTAGGAAACCATTTGATAGTTATTCTCGACACTTAGATAGTTGGTGAGTGACTTGGTTGTGTGAGAGTCAAAGCCATGAGAGTTAATATTGTTAAGTGGTTGGTTGAGTAAGTATAAATGAAATTGGAGCCATGTTGCTACAAGTGTGAAGTTGGTTGGTCAATAGACATAGTTAAATCCAATGTAGGTTGACAAACACAACCATGTTTGTAGCTAACAAATATTGTTGGAGCCATGTAGATTCGGTTCATGTATTATCTTGAGTAATCCTAGTTGACCAAAGAGCTAGGTATGGTTAGTAGGAGGGTGTTGATAGGAAGTAGACTATAAGTTGCAATAGACATAAATCATTGCATTCAAGCATCTCATCTCAATAGAGGTTTCATGCCAATACAGTGGAGCTAGTGCAACAATTTTGAAGATTGATGTAGATGGGTGGTACAAGTCCATTTTCCACAAATACAAGTTAAGTTATAGGTCATGTTCCCTTCAACACATTCTATGGATGTATTGTAAGACTCACAAAGACATTGTAAAACATGTGTGTGGATTGGTAGCATGAAGAGCATAGCTCACTATTCCTATATTTTTATGTATATTTGAGAGTTTTTCAAAAGTACAACATTATTCTTACATGTGTGTGATTATATTTGTGTTTGTTTTATTTCCACACATTGAGATGTATTCTAATTTAGTCTTTTACTACACACGCCATGATGATTAACAACTGTTAGACGTGGTTTGAGAGCATCACACACTAAAATAGTAGAAAAATGTACTTTGAATGTTCTTTTTTGGTGTGGTTGTATATGCAATAATGTGTAAACTAAGATGCAAATGAAGGCTATGTTAAGGTAATCTAAATGAAAATCAAAATAAACTAATGCTATATCCAACCCACCAAACCTTAATTGGAAACCATTAATGAGTTGGGACCAATAATGTGATTGGAATCTAGCCAAAACTATGTTTTAATTGAATGCATGGAGAATGAAGAAACTTCAAATTACTATGTGAAAATATAAAAATATAAAAATAGAGGTATTAGATGCACCTAGCTGAATATGTGGTCTTTAGGAAACTTGATAGAAATATGATTGTGTACTTAGTTATAAATTTTGGGAGTGATTAGAGCAAATGACATGGTTGTCATTATGCAAAATTTCCTACAAGACTACAATGTCTAGTCCTAACAACCATCAAGAAGAAAATCTCCAAGGGGTGGCCTTGTCTAGAGAGCAAATAGAAAGTTGAGATTCAAAAAGGATCTACTAATAATTTCTGTCTCTAGTCCTAAAAAATTCCCACCAATCAATGACCAATAGAAGATGTGTGTGAATAAAATATTCCTCAAACTCCCTTCGGGCTTTACCTTATTGAAATATCAAGCCGAATATTGCATTAAGGGTCTTTCAGCCTCTTTGTGAAAAACACCGCTACTTGGCCACATGTTCGCTCTGCGCCCCTCAAAGGATCTCTTCCCTTCACATTTCAAAATAGCCCCACAATGATACCATGTGTCCTCTTTGTAGACATTTGTAAGCCGCTTCCCTTCATTTTTGAGTTAAGCTCTGTTTGCATGCCATGTGGCTTCATCCTTGCATATTCTAGTAGGCCCCATAGTTGGTACTGAGAATAAGGCAGGTTCCACATGTCTCCTTGGTGCAAGTTTTCAATGAAAAATGAAAAATTGAGCATGGGGTGCATAGTGTCAACATGTGTCTATTCGACGCATGCTTTTTTTAAACGATGGGCGGAGCAAGCTGGAGCCTGTGGCATCCTGTCACGTGTCATAATTGCTTTATCAAGATAGCAACACTTGCCTAGCATGACTTCGTCAAGACCACTACCATCATTTGCAAGGGGGTGCACCTAAACTTGGAAGGACCAGATGCCTTGGATAGGATCTTTTTGTTGCAACAACTAGGAAGAATCTTTGATTATACATCATTACCGAGGATTCTCAAATATTTTATGTTACTGCTCACCAAGGCAGTGGGAGCATTCAACTTTATATACTTCCTTTTGTTTTGGAGGAGGGGTCCAAGGATTTTTCAGAAATACATAGATTTTAGAAAAGACACCAGGCCTTTGTTATTGCTATTTAATTATTGTAAAAGACTCTCAAACTGTGCCAATCATTCGGCCTTTCTACTCTTTTATGTATTTAATTAACTTTAGACTATGTTGTTATTGTTGGAATCATTCATTTGTCGTACTTCTATAAATTGAATGCAAGTTTTCCAATATAGATCATGTCTTATGACTCTTCTTGTCAGTAAATATGTTTGCAAAGTTATTTTATGTCAATAAATGAATTTGTTTATACTTTGATCTTCAGTTTCTGCCTTTCTGGATATTACAGATTGTTGATCGGGCCCTTATATCTATGATTTATCGTGCCTATTATCTAATCTTTGGTGCATCGCCTTAGGTTAGATTTTATTTTTATATATCCGCTTCCTTTTTCCATTTTAAGCCCCCATTACAGAAGAAGTTGACTTCTTTAAAAACCCGAAGGTCACTCAGTTTAGTGCAATATGTCCCCCATAAACTAAGTTTCCCACAAAGGGTTGTTACCTTGCTAAATTTTGGCATCAAAAACTTATTTTCTTGGCATGACTGGTGGACCAAGCTTAAATGAATTTCTACTTCAGTAAGGTGTATGAGAAATCAACCTGTTACTAGGTCCCAAACAATGAAAAACCCTAGTCTACTAGTATCGCCACTAGGAACAGTGTAGGCCACAAATCAGTTGGTAAATGTTCCACTTCCTCCACCCATTCCTCTAACCATGCTACCAAGCGCCAATAGGAATTATGTGGCATGGGACACCAGAAATCCCCTCATTGCACCAGTAGCACCTACTGTATGGGCTGCTATCCCAACCTCGGATTTGAAAGCTATGCCCAAGTTTACTAGAGATGGCTCAAGGACACCCACAGAACATATGCAAGATGTGGCAGATATATGCCTAGTGCACATAATCACCACTCAAAATGTAGCACTAAGACTCCTCGTAGCTTCTTTCTGAGGTAGAGCACTGGATTGGTAGCGAACCTTACCAACTAACACTATTTGTACCTGGGATGAGCTCAGAGACCCATTCTATGAAATATTTTCAAATGATGGGGATCAATCCTCATTGTATTATCTACCATAAAGTGAGCCCCCCAAGAGGCTATGATGACCTTCAATGCCTGATTCCACACAAACTAGTAGAGGATCCAAGTTGCTATTCGCCCACCTCCTGATTTGGCATTCATATTCTACTTAAAGTCTATCAACCTCAACATTTCCATGATGATCCAGACTTTGGGAGGGACCACTCTGCCAGGAACTTATAGCATCACTATTAAGGAAAAGAATAATTTGATAGATGCCAAAAAATTGTTGCCTCAGCCCATCATGTCGATATTTCCTGAAATATTGATGCCTACTCAGGAAGTCGCATTAACTACTACACCTGCATCTCCCCAGTCAATGTACACATATGCGATAGTGCCACATAATACTTCCTCTACCTCCATCTCTTCTAAGGATGAAATGAGCAATCTCAAGGAATTGTTGTGGACTATGGAAAATGACATAACTACCCTTAAGCGCAACCAGGTCGCACCTCTGAAGCCTGCCTACCAAAATTATCAAGGTAGAAGGTCCTCTTACCAACAAAACTAGTTTCAAGGAGGCACTTGGGAAAATCCATAGGCACAAACAAGTCAAATGGTACTAGTACCCACTTCGCTACAAAACACTAGCTTAAGCTTGAGTAGAGAACTGACCACGAGTCAAAATAATGTAGCAAATGACACCAACCCTTGGTGCTTCCCTTGTAATGATGCACATATGCCCTGGAACTTCCCACATGGTAACTTACAACAAAAGGTGGTGGAGCAGCGCAACCAAGCTACAACGTCAACCCCTGGAAGCTATGTGTAGACCTCTTCACAAATGGACAATGTGGTGCTCACTATGTAGATGCAAGGGATGTCACTAGAGCAAGAAGCGAACATCACCCCCGACCACACTCTCTTTTAATGGATGGAAGAAGTGGTGTTTGCCAATGATACATTTGTATCCAAAACACCACAAGTAAAATCTGACTACAACACTTGCTCAAAGAGGAGATTTACCAATGAATCAGTTGCTCCGCAACTATCCAGTCTGCAACCTAAAAGTGCTTCCAACCAAATACCTGACACTTCCACGGTGCCGCCACAATATCAGTCGTGAAAGGAAATTATTATAATGAGAGAAAAATAGTAGAAACCTTTGAGTTCGCCACCTTTCAATGTGGTGGAAAAATTGAAGAAATCATCCACTAATGTGTCTCTATGGGATATTCTAGCCATCCCAGAGCAAAAGACACTACTATAGAAGGCTCTCCAAGAAGAGGTCAGTGCAACGCCAATGGAGCAGTTGTCAAAAGCCAAGGTTGTTGATCAACCATCTCCTACTAAAGTTCTTACAAACAACACAGTGGAAGCTCTTGCTAAAGTCAGAGATAAGCCGAAGCTCCAACCCTTCTTCTTAACCCTCATTATAGGGAAGAAGTTATTTCACAATGCCATGATTGATTATGGCTCTAGCACCACGGTTATGCCTAAACAAATAGATAAATCCTTAGGATTCAGCTATGAACCCTTAAAAAGGGGAGTGATGTAGCTTGATGGAAACAAAGTTGAAACTGTAGGTGTTATCAAGGCACTCCCTTTAACTCTATTTGCTTTCCCTAGTATCATTGTGTTGCAAGACACTATGATCATAAATGTTCCTCCCATGTTCAGCCTTTGTCTATCCTGAGAATTTACTTCAAAGGTAGGTGGATTACTATCCCTAGATTGGTCGCATTTTATCCTCAAAATCAAGCATGGTGCAAAAATGAAGATAGAATCAGAAACTTAACATTCAGAACATGTAGCTGATGAAGCCACGATCAATTTTGAAGTCGCGCATACCTCTATCACCAAGCAAGAAATGTATTATGCTAAGTTACTAGAAGATGAAAAGGTGACCAGAGACCGGAATGATCAAGAGGATGTTCTATTGAGTGAACATATGGACAATGACCCTTTCAACAATTACCATGCTACCGGACTGAGCACCTATGTCATCTACGATGAAGATCAAGTGCTCCCAAAGGTTACCAAAGGACCCAAAGGCAGCCAAGCACCTAAACTATGGACGTTGCACTTTGACAAAGCAAGATGCAAGAATAGCGCAGGAGCTAGGATATGTCTAATATCCCCACAGAATGAAAAGACACTGAGGTCTTTCCACTTCCAGTTTGCTTGCTTGAACAATGAAGCTAAATATGAAGGATTAGTACAAGGTTTAAGCCTTAATGAGCAGATGGGAATCAAGCAACTAATAGTGTTTGGATATTCTAAATTGGTGGTCAACCAAGTCAAATAAATTTTTGTGGCAAAACATTTCCGCATGAGATCCTATCGGCACTAAGTCTAGGACCTAGTTGATGGTTTTGAAGCCTTCAACATCTAAACTATTCCCCGAGAACAAAATAGTGACACGGATCGCATGGCAATAGTCGGATCCCAGTTTAATCCTACCTTTGACCTCATTCGCAACAAGCATTTGTATGAGTGATATTCCGACTAGTGATTCCCGATAACAATCAAAGCTAGCAAGTGTTTGAAAGTGATGAACACATTACCTCGTTTATCCAACAGTTGGGCGAATTTTCTGATCAACTCCAACCAAAGGTGGCTGAGGCCTATGAGGGATAAATCATTCAACTCAAATCTGACAAGTTTCCAAGGGGATTGGTCACTCTTGAAAACCTCTTCGATTGTGACGATGCAAGAAATGACAAGAGGAATTTTGTGGTGAACAAAAGTGACTACATAGATCTTCAAGTTGCAGATGGAAGAAAACTCAAAATCAGGAAGGATATCCCACATCATGATAAAGAAAGGCTCATCAATTTCTATGAGAGATATGGAGTAGTGGCCTAGTCCTATGATGGTCTAAAGGGATACGATCCTGACATCATCTAGCACATAATCAAGCTGGAAAAAGGTGCAAAACTAGTCTGACAAAAGCAGAGGCTGATGAACCCAAAGATTGAAGCACTAATGGTGCAAGAGTTAACAAAGCTAATCCAATCATAAATTGTCTTTTCAATCAAGCATAGCACATGGGTATCCAACCTAGTCTCAGTCCAAAAGAAGAATGGAGACATCCGCTTGTGTGCGGACTTCTGAGACCTAAACAGAGCATCCCTGAAGGATCATTATTTGCTCCCTTCTATGGAGTCAATCCTACAAACAGTGGTAGGATCATAAATGTTTTCCCCGATGGATGGCTTCTCCGGTTATAATTAGATTCGAGTTAAAGAAGAAGATCAACACAAAACTATGTTCACTACAAAGTGGGGGACATTCACGTATGCCAAAATTCCTTTTGGCCTATCCAACGCAGGAGCTACCTTCCAGTGGGCAATGGATATCACTTTTAGCGAATTAATCAATAAGATTATCCTAATCTATTTGGATGATCTTACTGTGTTCTCTAAATCTAAAGATGATCATTTTGATCACTTAGAAATGGTTTTTCAAAAATGCCAGGAGTTTGGGGTATCCTTGAATCCAAAAAAATGTGTATTCGGAGTGCCACAAGGCAAACTATTGGGACATGCGGTGTCCAAAGAAGGAGTTTCAATTGATCTTGAGTGGGTGAAGGCCATCAAGGAGCTTCCCCTTCTAGTTAACAAGAAAGGCATCCAGTCTTTCCTAGGGAAGGTAAATTTCATTAGAAAATTTGTTTCTGACTTCGTAGGAATAATTTGGCCAATCACCTTGATGTTGAAAAGGGATCAAGCATTTAAGTGGACAAAGGAAGCCAAAGAATCCTTTGAAAAAGTTAAGGATGTTATTTCCTCAACTCTTGTACTAGTTAATATGGACTTATCTAAGGACTTCATAATATATGTATTCAGTAGCAAGTCGAGTATAGCTATTGTCTTAACTTAAAAGGAGAAAGAAGGGAAGGGAGAACATCCAATGGCATTCTACTCCTGGATCCTAAAAGAATATGAGATGAATAATAATTTCATCGAAAGGTAGGAGTTTGCAATAGTAAAGGGGCTTAAAAAGTTCCACCATCTAATCACAAAAAAAAGAGCCAATTGGATCACCAAAATCCTTTAGTATGACATTGAGGTCAAGCCCACCAAAACCATCTGAGGGAGAGGGTTGTGCGAGTACTTGGCACATGACGAAGAAGTGCACGTTGAAGAAGAACAATAGGAAATTATTCTAATGAATGAGTCAGAGTTCGGAAGCTATTGGCTAATGGACACAGGGAGATTTATGCAAACAGGGAAGTATTTTCCAGGCCTTTCCCCCCAGAAAGGGAGGTACTATCAACTACAAAATTGCAGATATGTGTTAATTGAAGGGTTCATTTTCAAAAGAAACTTCAACGGCGTCCTCCTGTGGTGTGTTACCTTAGGGAAAGCAAAGAGAATTCTAGACACTTTCCACAGCAGCGCTGTGGGCATACATTTCTCCATCGAGACTACCGCCCTCAAAATCATGTGCGCAGGTTATTTTTGGCTGACACTTTTCAATGACTCGTACCCCTTTGTGAAGACTTGCAAAGAATTCCAATTTTTTACAGGAAGAAAGAATTTTGCAATGCCTCTCAAACCTATAGTAGCAGATGAGCCATTCGCACAATGGGGCCTGGACTTCATCGGGATGATAAATCCTACTTCCAATGTCGAACATAGGTGGATCCTAATAGCTACATATTACTTCACAAGGTGAACGGAAGTTGCACCGCTTTAAAATACAACAAAGGTGAAGATAGTGGATTTACTTGAAGGACTAGTGATAAGGTTCGGCCCTCCGAAGACTATCATTTCTGACAATGCTAGAGCTTTTTTAGGCATAAAGGTATGCCACTTCACACTAAAAAATGGTTTATTCTTGAAGACATTGTCAAATTATTACCCTTAGGGTAATGGCCTAGCTGAGTCAACAAATAAGAACTTGGTCTGACTCCTCAAAAGGATTGGCTCAAAACACTAGAAAGAATGGCATAAAAACCTTCGTGTGGCACTCCGGGCATACCGCATAACTCCTAAGCAGGTCCTTAAGACTTCACCTTATGAGTTGGTGCATGGAAATTAGGCATTGTTGCCTATAGCCATGGAGATTCCAACACTCCAATTGTTGAAATCCCTTGAAATAGAACATAATGTTGCCATGGAGGTTCAGTTCACCGAATTATTGGAAGTACCAAAAAAAAGGGAGAAGTCCCTAATAGCCATGACTAATGGCCAGTAGGTGGTTAAGTGATGGTTTGACAAAAAGGCATCCAACCAAGGCTTAAAATGTGGGGACTTAGTGCTGAAATTCAATTAAAGGGCTGCAAAGCTGGGATAGTACGGTAAATTTGATAGCCTTTGGGAAGGCCCCTTTAAAATAATCAAGTGCAAAGAGCATAATTCCTTTGAATTGGAAAATATGGAATATGAGGCATTAGGAATTTCGATCAATGGGATTCATCTTAAATTATTCCATTAAGTTGCACGCTTTTACTGGTGTAAATATGTATAGTGTTTTTTTTAAAATTTGTTATGTTGGCCGATCTTTTTAATTTATCCATGCCCCAGGGCAGAGAATAATCCATCATTGCAAGGAGTAGAGAAAATCAATTCATAGCAAGGTGAACAAATAAAAATAATACCCACATGCGGAAAAATCAAACACATATGCTGAAAGAGCAAAAACTTATGTTGAAGAATATCAAGAGAAAAGGAGCCAAGGATTTTTATAAAGCTATATTTCATTATATATATGTTTTTACATTGACATGGAAAAATGGCTTGAAGGTTGTATTTCAACATATATGACTATATCTTGCTTTTGTTTCATCTGTGATATATGCGGGCCTTTTTTAGGCATATATACAAAAAACTAGAAAATGGGTATTATATTCTTACAAGCAGAAAGCATGGAAAGGGTCATTCTCAACCAATGGCCTATGTAGCAACAATGGATGCATCAATTGTAATTCCCACTATGTCCTCATTAGTAGGAACACCACCAGTAGCGGCAACAATATCAACAAGAGCGACAACTACCAGAGGAGGGAACACCAAGTTCCTGAAATCAGTGTACCATTCTATGTCGTAGAATGGCACTACGTTATAAAGATGAAAGAAGAAATGGCATGCATGGGTGACTCTTTCGCGATGTTCATTTTGTGATTGAAGGGGAAATCCACTCAGAAATGACAACCATAGGATGACGGCTTCTTCTTCAATATAGTGCCTAAGGTCGCTTGTTGTAGGCAGGCCTACTCCATACGCAACATTAGCAACAACCTCATCGAGACCACTTAGATACTTCTTTGGGAAGATTTATTTAACCAACTTTAGCACCAATGGCTTGGGGATGCTAATATCCAACATGGTCATGAAAAATTGCGAGCAGACATCGATGTTAACCCAATACCTATCCTCGTATTCCAGACAATCCCGACCCAAAACTCACTTCATGGCTATCAGAGCTAGGGAGTGTTCTTCGTCATTCTTTTCAGACATCTGGTGGAAATCTCACCAAGGAAGGTTGTCTGTGAATTATGTGACACTAGCCTAATTGGGGTGTTCAGGGTGATGCACTGCAACTATTTGGAAACTTTTCCTAAAAGCTACCTAAAGCCTAGCCTATGAAGATACTTCACCAAATTTCCAATTACCAAACCTATTACTAAAGATTACTCAAATGCTAAGTGTAATTTCATTACCACTTAGCTGCCTATTTATAGAAAAAGTGAGAAAGACGTGGTAATGGGCTTTCCAAAACATGATGATAATCAAGTTCCAACTTGAGAACTGTGCCTAAGCTTGCTTGAATTTCCTGACCAAGTTGCGCCTGCTAAGTACAGTTCAATGCGTGCAAAGTTAATGAGAGATAATTAAACTAGCTTAAAATGGTGGCATTCATCAGCAGTGAGTTGCACGGTTCTAAAGTTGTGTCAATTCTCAGGGGGTTTGCAAAACCCAAGGCAAGATTCATATCTTCGCAAGCGCTGATCATTTTCTTTGGGCTTAATCATTTTGTTCGGGATATTAATTGCTAGTGTATATGAATGCTAAGCTAAGAGCAAATCGTCAGCCCAAATTCCAAAGAAATCGCGTCGTATTGCACAATCGCCAAGGCAATTATGAATTCTTGTCACTTCAAAATGGCAAGTAATCCATTTTCGCATGAGCGAAGGGGTGGGCGGTACATGCCAAATTAAATGAAAAAGGCCACTTTCTTCTACCACCTTGAGAAAATATAGCTAAGTATCGCATGAAAAGTTTTAAACGCTTAAGAGTTTTTCAAGTACACTAAGCTAAGTAAAAAAAGTTTTTTAACATATCTAGAGCCGAGGAAAAAGTTGTAGATAATTTAGGCCTAGCAAAGGATTCCATCAAAAGATACAATGGTAGAAAGTTCATAGCAAGGGATGCAGGGAGAGGTAGCACAACCTTTGCTTAAGACCATACGGGCATCACATGTTGTTAATGTATATGAAGGAACTTCATACGCTACACCTAGTATACTAGACAAGCCAAAATGGGTGAACACATTAGAACTAGATAAGCCCAAGAATTACAGAAACTAGGTTCAAGTCCTAGAGGATTGGGACAATATTCATGACCTACAACTCACAAAGAACCCCAAGTCTTTGAGAGAAGGGGCCTATGAAAGGATAAAGGAGGCCAAGAAGCATATATCAATGGTAGAAAAGATATGGCTTAATGGGATCCCACGGTACATGGTCCCATTAGTGCACTATTGCCTAGAGTTGGTTGATGTGGTCATTCAATGTTACAACCCAAACACCCACAACATTGAGGGCCAGATGCTAAAATTTAATATTAGCTCGCAAGCTATCTAGAATATTCTATGTATTCCCAAATTGACCACTAGAAGTGAGACAATTGAGGTATTCACTCCTGAGAAAGGAGAAAACACATGGAGGGAAATGAGGAAGGGTTCTTAGTTTTTAATCAAGAAAACCGATAAGTAGAGATTAACGAGCCAAAAACTGTCAAGTATCCCAGTGTCGCAAAGTGAATTTGAGAGTAATGACTTGAAAGAGGCCTTTTCAATGTTAGCATTTGTTTGTGGTCTGATCACAAACCAGGAGGTGCACGCTTTTCAATTAGGGCTGGGTTTCCAATTCTGCAAGCAACACAATTTCTTCTGGTATGATTTTACAAACTATCTTGTAGAAGAAATGTTGGGGAAAATAAAGAATTACCTGGAGCAACGAAAGTTTAGGTTCCTCTCTTTTCTTGCCCATATTTTTTTAAATCAAAACCCTGATTTCTTCAATAGGTATGTGGGTTTATCTATTTTTTATGAAAAGGGAAAAAGAAAGCCGGTATCTGCATGGACATCTCTCCTCTCCACAATATTTGACTTCTATGCATTTTCAGATTTCTTTCTAACTCTGATTTTGCTAGATTTACAAGGAGAAACTGGCATGATCCAGCTCAGCAAGGATCAAATAGGATATATGCAATTCTTTATTCCCACATGCAATTGGTTCTTTGGTGTGGATTTCACAACCATTTGGATGTGGGGTTTCACTAAACAACCATTTCGACTCTTTCTTGTGTCACAGATAGCATGTTGGCTCTTGAAATGTATCTATGGGCATGCATCATCTATTACAACTTTTGCAAAGGACCTCCCAAGAGGAAGGGATGGCTACAATTACTCATGAATTTCAAAATGGTGACCCTAGAAAAGAGGCTGACACACCAGCTATTGCAAGATAAGCTGGCTCATTTAGGGTTGGTTTTGATATGTGATCAATGGAAGTACAATCCTTTCAATGATTTTCCATATGCGCACATGAGGGTTACTCACACTCCTTGAACCTACTGGGAAGAGAGGCACAAACCACAAGAGGAAAAGGATGAATTTTTTATTGATTTGGTGCATATTCCCATAGACGATCATAGGGAGATGTGGCATAAGTTCTACTTCATTATTGGGGAGGCCAATGATAATGTCAAAATGGGACTGCCATGTACAACAGGTTCTGATATACAGAGAAATGGAGTATAGAAAAAATGAGAGCCTTCTGGATATATCGCCAGGAAACAAACCAGCTTGAAGCCCCTTATGAAAGCTTGAAAGCAAATGAAGAGTTTGAAAAATGGTGGGATGATGGTCATGCAAGCTCCAACTCAAGCACTGTAGGAAACAACAACCCAAGAGGTGAATTCTGACAACAAGGAGAAGAAGAAGTAGAAACCACAACATCCTCCACTCAAGAAAAGAAAATCTCTTCAGGGCAGCCCTCCTACATAGCTTTAAATGTGTGATTCAATGTGTTAAGGTCCTTGCAAACAATCACTTGGGCCGCTAAACCAACAAGGGTGTTAGAGAAATAGTTGGTAGAGACTGCTAGGGTTGGAGAGACCCCGCCTGCAAAGCAACAGTGCATAGATACCATTGTTGGAGAAGGTTCACGAGAACCTATTGCAAGCTAAGTGCTCACGGCCAGCCAAGAGCCCGAAAAGGATGCGAAACTAGCAATGAGCTAGTAGCCGCCATCGACCATTCAATAGGTAAAATTTGCTCCTTCTTTTCTTGCTTCTCAGTCTTTGGTATCCTCCATTGTCTCTGCTGCACACCCCACCATGAGTGTTGGCCCTTCTCTTCCCACTTTTGATACAACAATTGTGGGAGGTTTCTCCCAGTCTACACGAGAAAATCCATTCGCCATTACTCCTCTATGAACTCTTACACCAACCGTTGTTGCTCAATCCTTTTTTGCCTCAATTTATGAAGGATTACCCACTGTTGGCACCCATATTGCTATTACTACCACGGGTCCTCATTTTCTTTCGCAACAGGAAGATTCTATAATAACTACCCCCTCGCCACTACAATTCATGAGTCCTACTAGTTCACCAATGGAACCTTGGTGAATGACAAGCCCTTCTACTAGTTCGCAAGCCAAGCCTTGGCATGTGCCCCATTTCTCCTCGCAGACCGTCACTCTCCAAAAGACATTGCCCATGCCTCTTAAACTTACTTATCCATATGCCCTACCTCCCGCTGCTCCTTTTGTAGGCGAGTTAGTCCTGTCACTAGTCCATTTTATTGCACAAAATGATGCTACAAAGGAGGCATGCACCAGTAGAATTCAAAAGCGAAAAGCGAAAGATGATCGGAAGCAGGCGGAACTAAAGGTGCATATTATCTATGATGAGACTCAAAAAATGCTAAAATTTGCAACCATGTACCCGACTATGGAAAAGCAACAAGGGGAGATGCATCCAAAAGATTATGATCTATATGTCATGGGGCTTGACATGAAGGTAGATTGTCTGCAAGATAAGGTTGACCTCATGGAGGATACACAATGAGTGGTTACCTCCGATTTCATTAAAATTGGCCACAAGCTAAAGAAGATGGATGAGTAGCTGAAATCTTTGAAAGAGAGGGCTATTTTCTTGGAAAATAGGGAAAAATATCTATCAACAGATGTTACGCACTTGAAAGAGAGGGCACCAATAGCAGAGACAAAGAAGAATAGACTTCAGGAGGAACTTGCAAAGGCTCAATCCATCGACCCTATAACTAAGGGAAATTATCCTAGGGTTAGTAAATCAAATGCATAAACATAAAAGCCCAAAGTAATAATGAAGTGCAAAGGAGAAACATGAAAACAAAATGAAAGATCTCACCAAATGTCTTCAATCTCCATGGATGACCTTTATTACACCTTCTCAACTTGTTGCAAATATGATGTTTCCCTCATATTTATGATGAGTAAACTAATGACAATGACAAGCCCTAAGCAAATGTTGAAGGATTTGAAATGACAATATGAAAATACTATGCTAATATGCAATTAGTAAGCATGAAATTATGTATAAATTATTCCAAATGAAATGCTAGTATGCCTATGACAAGATGACAATAATGAAAAGATTGCAAGAGTATGACAAGAGTGCAAGAGCATGAGGTGACAAAATGAGACCAAAATGAGAAAATGCAATTTTGAGTGAATGGCCAAGATTGAAGATTGAAAAGTGCCCTAGAATCAATGTACAAGATTCAATTTGCCAACCCACAATTAGGGTTAGGGAAACATTAGGGAAAATTCAAAATGAATACACAAGATTGATTTTTAGAAAATCAAATCAAGGGTTGACAATGCATGCGACAAGAGATAAGACAAGCACAAAAAAAGAGGTGACTTGGAAAATCAAATAAAAATAGAAATTAATTTTATTTTGGAGAAAAGAGACTATTTTGAATTAAAAATAAATTTAATTCAAAAAAGGTGGGGACCACATGATAGAAAATAATTAATTTTAATTATTTACTAAAAATGGGGGAAATATCAAATGAGACAATTAAATAATTAAAATAATTGTTTAATTAGAGAAGGTGACCAATAATTAAATAAATTAAAGAATCTATTTAATTATGAAAAGACTTTCAAAATTAGTGACATATTAAATAAATAAATAAAATTTATTTATTTATTTAATAATCAGAGGAATAAAAAAGACATGAATTAATTAAATAACTATGAATTATTTAATTAATAGACAGAAGTGGACCAAGGACATAATTAAAATGTTTTAATTATGCTAGGAAGAAAAGGTAGAAAAATAGAGCTTGCAGCCTAGGTCATTTTTATGTGTCTACATTTTGCCCCTCTTTGAGATGTTCGAGATGATGAGATTTGTGTTGAGTAACATCATTTCAAAGAAGCTAAGGTATGGATAGAGGAAAATAGATGATGATAGAAATATAGGATGATGACGAAATAAGAGTGGGATGATGATGATGGTGCCCCCTTGAGAGGATAGGTAGGTTGGAAAAACACGGGTATGCTCTCGAAATGGATGAGAGGAAAATAGATAAGCGGTATAGAAGAAATGTTAGTGTGGAGGATATGGATGTTAGTGGAGACAACTTTAAAGATGCATATTTTTCCAGTGAAGACTTTGCACTAATCATCATTTGGCAATAAAATGACGCAAATAGACAACAAACACCATGGTATGACATAGACCAAGATGTGCAAGGTTATCCACTTGCAAAATAGAAAGTCATAGACAAGGAATGTCATAGCTCATACTAAGGTCCAAGTTGCCCCAGTCTTATTGCTAAGACAATCCACAAACAACAATCAAAGAAAAACAAAATAGATCATGGGACGTCATCGCACCTCTAAATCCTTCATGGGACATCCTCGAGGTAGCTAGTAATATGACCAAGAGACAAAATAGACCAGAAAAATCAACAACCATTCAATGTGGTTTCCAATATTTGCTTGCCAAAGATTGTTTGCATGATGGTTTGACAGTTCAACAGTTTGATAGTTTGAAGATGCCTAAGGTTAGGAAGGACACATCTTGAAGAGGACCAAAGAGTGATGAGATTGACATTGTTTTCACAATTTGACTAATGTGACTAGATGATTGATTGGACTATGTTGTCTGAGTTTAACTTAATGATCAATTGGAATATAATTTCTATTGGATCATGATTTGAATGTAGATGTTGCAATGACTGTCTTGTGTTTGAGTGTGACTATGTCTGACAAAAGCTGACTTTATGTGAGGAGATTGACATTGTCTGGCCTATTTGACCAATGTGACCTAATGTTTGATGAGATGGACATTGTCTGACTTATTGGACCGATGCAACTATGTTTGCCTAATTTGACTGACGTGACGAATGCTGACTCATGATTTTGGGATTTTTGAGAGTTATTTGGATGTTTTTTTATGTTTTTTAGATATTTTGATTTTTTTTGGACTTTTGACGTTTATGATTTTTTTGGATTTTTGACATGTTTTATTTTTTTTCCTTTTTGACATGTTATGATTTTTTGGATTTTTGACATTTTATGATTTTTGGCTTTTGACATTTTATTATTTTTTGGGATTTTTGACATTTTATGATTTTTTTTTGGATTTTTGACATTTTATGATTTTTTTGAATTTTTGAAATGTTTTGAGGTGTCAATGGATAAACATTTGGGTAGCCTTTGTGCTAGATACCAATGACAAGGGGAAAACCAAGTCTAGGTGCAAGGAGGTAGATGGGATTGATGGATGAAAAGGTGGGTGATAGGATAAGGGATAAAAGGCTCATGATAGATGGACGGATGGAAAGGATGTATGCATCATAAGAGAGCAAGGATGTGATCTCCAAAGACTATGTCACATATGAATAGCATGCCCCATTCTAGGTACAAGACTTAGGATTTTTCATGACAAAGCTTATGAAAATAGGATAATGATAGGCTTGTTGGAAAGGATGAGGTATGTCAAGAGATACCCAAAACATGTTTCAAGACTTTGCTCCTATATCTTCATCAAGATCAAAAGGAGAATGATGGATAAGTGGACTCAATATGATAGGTATGTGTGATGGCTAAGATGGTAGGTAGGATGGAAATGATATGACATGAAAATGATAGGTTGGATAGATAAGACATTCTACCCCCAAGTGTAAGTGACATAGAAGATAAACCTACACATGACGCCTGTTTGCTAGGTTCTCATCATGGTACTTATCCAGGGTGCCTATTTACCAGGTTTTCACCATTGGACGAAGGGATTTCTCTTTACTTTTTTTTTTTTACTTTTTTGACTTTTTCACTTTTTGACTAGGAGAACGAGAATATGGATAGGAGGGACTCAAGTGTCTAGTTCCATGAAAGGTGATAGTCCCACTAGAGATGGATGCCATCACCTGGACCATGTCAAATGTGCTCGTAGATTTTGGTAAGGGATGGCATGAAAGGGAGATGGAGTAGGTAGATGATGGATTGCGATGTGGATTATGATGTGGATTATGTAGGACTTATGCAAAAGATGAATGGGGAGGTTTAGCAAAAATAATGGACCATAGGAAGGTGGTGGGGGACATATATAGGATAATGAGTGAAGGTTGAGGAGAAGGAGGTATGTGGAATTGGTGTGAAATGAAAAGGAACCATGACCAATGGTTGCATACACTGTGATAAATGTTGAAGATTTTGATGTGGATGGGGTGTAGGAAGCAATGGAGATGTTTTCTTAGGAGGTGGTGGATTTAGTTCTTTTGGTACCCACATAGACTTAGTATTTTTATGATTTTTGTTTGGCTTGTGGGATGGAATATGAGATTCTTGAATAGAGTGGGAATGTGAGGTGGAAGTGAATGGTTGGGATTTTTGTGATGAGGATGCCTCATTGGACTTGCCTTCCTTTTTCTTAGGGACCCAAACCAATTTAGTTTTGGCCTTTACTTTTGGAGGTATGGGCTTATATAAATTTTTGGATGTATTTTTCTTTGACATTTTGTATTGATGTCCTAAGGCATGAGGGTCCTTAGGATTTTTTACTTTATAGGTAGAGGCATTGAAATTATTTCTTTTGAATCCCATGAGATAGGTGGAATGAGTGGAAGCTTCATGTTTAGACAATGTGTGCATTTTTTGGTCATGATTAGGAATGTTGGGGTATTGATGGATAAATGGATAAGAGGATTGGATGGTAGGGATATTAGGTGTTGGGAGTAATGGTCGTAAGGTGGATGGAGGGATATTAGGAGTTGGAATTAATAGTGGAAAAGTGGATTGTGGAAGGTGTATGGTCACATGCTTTTGAAATTTGTAGGATGATGGAGGAGGGATGGTAACATATGTCTTAGGCGTATGATAGGATTTATGATGGAAGGAGGTGGACTTAGGATGCATGGAGGAAGTACCAACATCTTGAGATTGTTGTCCTTGGGGTGTATGTCCAAGGCCATATGAGCATGGAGGGACTTTGACATGGATGGGATCCAAAATACCTTGTTCATGAAGGTCTAAACCTTTACCTTGGTGGTTCATGTTTCAGAGTATGCAATGGACAACGGGACTAGGTGTAGGTGGAACACTAGACATGAGCTCCTTATTGGATGGAGAAAATGAAGCAAGGGAAGATAATGGTTGTTGTTGTTCTAAGGAGGAACATTCATGAATGAGGGTGGAAATACCAATAGGATATGATGGAGGACTTACAATGGGGTTGATAGTGGGTGATGGAGGATCATTAGGATCTTGATTAGCATTGTGTTCACTTAGATCAAAGGTATTTTTTTGATCTTCTATGTGTGCTTGGGAGGCATATGTCTCATCAAGGGAAGTGGATGTTGATGGATCATGTATAGGACTAGGTGGAGGTGAATTTGGAATATCTTGCTCATGGATGGGTATAGGATCAAGTTTCTCATGGATAGGCTCTTCATCATTATGGATATCATCTTGATCATAGAAAATATATAGATTATGGATAGGTTGGATGAAAATGATTTGATCTTCATTAGGACTAGGGCTTGATGTTTCCACATGCTTAGGATTAGGCTCTTGAGATACCTCTGGGATTTCTTGAATGGAAGTGGAAGGGGATGACTCTTGAATGGGCTCAACATGTTCTAGATGGTCAACAACATGGAGACATGATGGAGGTTGACTTAGGCTCAATGGGGGAGACTCTTGAATAGGCTCAAGGGGGAGACTACATAATGGGGTTGTAAGGATGGGCATGGTTTTTGAAGACTCTTTGGTATGTTCAAACATATGAGTTGGATGACATGGAAATGTTTGATTCCTTGCTAGTTTCCCTTGGGTCACATCCTTTGTAGGTGTAGGGGTGGATTAAGGTAATTCCATAGGTTTACCTTTGAAATGTTTGAATTTAGGGCATGGATTTGATGGAGAATTAGATGATGATGATGGGGGTAATGAAGAGTTTGATGGGTTAGAAGGTGTAGTGGCCAATGGATTAGGACTAGGAAATGGTGGCTTAGGGATAGGAATTTGATTGGATGGTGGTATGATAGAGTTATAGGGTGCATGAACTAGATTGGTGCTCCCCTTGTCAAATGGAACATGAGAATTAAAAGGTTCTTGATTGTGGTGCCAAGGTGGACTTGGGATCCTATGTTCTTGTTGTGATATGGGTGGATATGTTGATGTGGCATTGACATGATAGGTAGGCGGATTTGGTTGGTATGATGATGAAGGTGACACATAGGATTGTGGTTGAATGTGTTGAGGTTGGAATGGTGTTTGGACTTGTCATGGTATGATTTTTTGTTGTGATAATGATGGATGGGTTGAATAGGATAATGGTTGTTGAGAGGTGGATTGATATGGATAAGAGTTGACATTAGGAGAGGTGTGATAGGTTGATGAAGGGGTAACATGATATGTGGATGGATGAGTTTGATATGGTGATATAGGTGTCACATAGGATTGAGGTGAAATTTGTTGATGTGGTGATTGGACTTAATGTTGTGCTTGTTGGATTTTACAAGTGGCCATGAGGTATTGGGATTGTGCTATTAGTTGTTGTATTTGAGGTGATTGGTTTGTTTGAAGTTTTTGGAAGAGGGTTTGAAGTCTTTGTATGGTTTGGTGGTCTAGGGGTTGGGGTATTTGGTGAAATGTTTGAAGGAGGTCTTGAAGTTGGGATGCTAGGTCTTCTAATGTTGGCATGATGTAAAATGATGTTGATTGGGTTAAAGAGATTATGATGATTATGATATGATGTGGAATAACAAGATTGTATGATTTGGATGACGTGGAAAATGTTTATTCAAAGTCTGATTTGGGCAATATCAAACACAATATTTCACATGTAAATGCATGAACACACACACCAAACACAATGATAAATTTGCCTTTCAAGATTAAATGTTATGATTAAGCAAACACTTGAATACACAACAATAAGCCCTATGACTAGTCAAGTGGGTATGGCCAAGTAGGTCTCAAGCTAGTTTGCACAAGGTTGACTAGGTATAATTTGAAAGAAAAATCTTGCCAATAAGCCAAGAGAAAGGGGTAACCGACCCTTCACCTTCACTTCCTAAAGGTATAAAGTTATTTGGGGCTTATCCTAGAGTGACAAGATTTCAACTCCCAAAAGAGCTTGTCTTTGGATTCACACTCAATTGAGGTCGTCCCTTGGAGGGGTGTGTGCTCCAAGCAAGCCTCCTAAGAAGGGTATGACAAAAGCAAACCAAGTGAGGTGTTTTGGAGGACACACACACTTGATTCACACTCGCAGTTGTTAATTTCCCTTTAGAAATGAAATGTGTGTAAAACAATTCAAGCACTTGTTCTTTTTAACCCAAAGTCAAAATGTGTGATGGAAGACTAGTTCTTTTTAAGCCTAATTTCAAAGTGTGATTGCAAACAAGATGTTCATTTTAAGCCCCAAATCCAAATGTGTGACAAGCAAGATGTTCTTTTTAAGCCCCAAATTGAAGTGTGTTGACAAACAACAATTATAGATGAAAGATGGAATGTGTGCACCTAGGATTTCTTTAGCTCCAATTTTTTGTCCACTTGATCCAATTTGTCCTTTTAAGTGTTTTTTTTTGCACATTCAAAAAGCCAACAACAAAGCCAAAACCCTAACAAGATAATTGATCACTAATATTAGATGGTTAGCTAGTCAAGACAAATATGATTTTTAAAAATGTTTTCTACATAAAAAATGAAAATACAGAGAACAAACCCTTACTAAAATTTCAAGAGATTTCCAAAAATGTAAACAAATCCGAAAAATTTGTTGTTTTGCAGCGAAATTTTTTTTTTATGAAAAATCATTAAAAAATTATAAAAAATACAAAACAAGTCCAAAAATTTTAATTTTGGATTAAAGTCACCTGACATCATCCCAAATCTGCAAAAAAAAAATTGTGAAAATATCTGAAACCGTTTGTGAGTTATAAGCAAATCATTGTAAAACCCTAATTTATTTTTTGACTAATTATTTTTCATCCAAATTTAAAACATAAAGAATAGACCCCTGCTAAAATTTAGATAGATTTCTAGAAATGTAAAAATATCTTAAAAATTCGACAATTTGCTCTCAAAATTGATTTTTCATGAAAAATAACAAAAAAATTATAAAAATTAAAAATAGCTCCAAAAATCTAATTTTTGGTTTGAAAGCTCTTGATTTTGTCCCCAATCTATAGAAATTGTTTTGTTAGAAAATATGTAGCCGTTTGAAAGTTATGGTCAAATCTTTGAAAATTAGGGCTTTGTCCCAAAATGATGCAAAACTTGCAACAACAAGCTAACAAAACCTGCAACAAAAGAGATCCAACTCCAAAATTTCTCAAAATTTCTCAAAATGTGTCAAGTTCACTAATATAGATATAGAAAAATTCAAATTTAATGTTGAAAACAACAAACTAAACCCTATCAAGCACCATGAAGCACAAACTAGAATGAAAATGCAAATAAACAAAGGAAATGCAAACCAATTTTCAAACTAGACTTGATTGACCTCCATAGCTCTTCTCCACCTACATGAGAATGCAAGATTTTGAAGGTTGATTGTTGGAGGAATGTTGGTTGCTCAATTTTGCAGCATAACATTAATATGGAGATGATAGATAGAAATGGATGAATGATTCAAGAATGATTTTGACAACATAAGGATACTTGAAGAATCAACCCCACTAATGGCTTATGAGAGGGTTGATTTATAGAAAAGGTTTGATTTGGATTGATGGTTGAGATTGGATGTCAATAAGATGTCTTAATCAATGGCCAAGATTGAAATTTGTAGTATGAAATAGGGTTTAGGGAAAAATTAGGGCAAATGATAAGGATGAAGGGTTGAGATTGAATTATGAGATAATTAAATCAAGGGCTAGGATTAAATGAGATGTCAAGAGATAAGATTTGAGATGGAAGATAAAATTGGCATAGACAAAGAGGTGATAGGATAAATTAAATAATAAAAATTATTTAACCTAGGTGACCAATGAATAATTAAATAATTAAAATAATTATTTAATTATAGAGGAATGTGACAAAAGGAATCATTTTGAATTAAATAATGATTTAATTCAAAATTCAAGAGAGTGGACCAAATTAAATAATTTATGAGAGAAGAGGATAATGAATAATTAAATAATTAAAATAATTATTTAATTATAGTGGAAAGTGGACAAAAATTAAATAAATAAGACTTTATTTAATTTTAGAAAGAAGACTCAATTAGTGATGTAATTAATTAAGGAGGAATAAAGATAGAAATGAATTAATTAAATAATTAAGAATTATTTAATTAATAGAAGACTTATGACTTTCAGAAATAATTAAATAGTTAAAAATTATTTAATTATGAAGAATGAAAGGGGAAATGATGAAGAATCTAAGAGTCGCATGCCTTAACAATTTTTAGTGTCTACAAACCTTGCTGAAATAAACGGGTTGTGTGTTAAGAACCAGGAGTACCATAGCCAATTAGCTTTGGTGGAACAAAATCTGCAGCTAAGGAGTGAAGATTTTGAACAGTTGTGCGTTAAACATGAGCAAGGGATTAAGGAAAAAGATGAGGTGCTAGATCAAAAGCAAGCTCAGTATGAGCAAAAGCTACAAGAGAAGGGTGTCAATTTTGAGGACCAAAAGGCCCAATTAGAGAAACAGCTTCAAGAGATAAAGTCCTTTCTCGATAGAGAATTGGTGAAACATGCCCAAGTCGAGGAAAACTGGCATAAAGAGATGAGAAACTCTGGGGAGAAATTGGCATCGATGAAGAAAAAAATTGTGGACTTGACAAAGGCCGTCAACTCAAAGGACGCAGAGATCACCTCTCTAAGGAGCTCTCTCCAAGCCTCCTCTGTGCAGCTCGACCTCATCCCATTGGCCTGATAGATATATATTTCTTATTTGGAAAAGGTTAAAACCTTCTACCTGATACTGCATCCAACACTCCAGTTTGTCTCAAAAGCAACCAGACTAAGCCAGGAGGTCCTTAGAACAATTGAGGAATTCCAACGGTTCATCTCAGAGATAGTTCTGAAAGCAAAGAGTCTGTTCACCAATTTATATTTAGGCTCTGATGAAGGCCTAGCCAATCCAGGGATTGAAGATTGGAATGTTGTTGCTCAAACGAAAAATAGGTTCATCCATTGCCACTCAGCCTTGCAGCAAACTAGGGTGGCCGCAGCTACCTTGAACCAAAAAATAGATGGCATGTGGGAAAATTTCTCCTAGCTGAGCAAGATGGGTCTGCAATCTCCATTTTTTGAAGATGGGTTGATAGCCACAACTGAATAGATTGCAAAAAGAATTGAAGAAAAGGATGAGGACCCAAACGCTTTCCAAAATTTCAGCAATCCTCCTACTACAATGGACATTGAAGGAGTCATCCATCCTCTTGCACAACTGCTTTTCCATTGTGAAGCAGGAGCAAGTTTTCTTGATAGGCTACCCCATAAAGAGACAATTGACCTAGGCGGAGCGCATGAGAATCTGCACAAAATAAAGAAACCATCTGAAGATGACTAGCCACCTCTGTGGACAACCCTTTTCAAGCTCTAATTTTGTCACCAATGGATGGCGCTTTGGTCTGCAAACCAAAAAAAATTGGTTCTCTATTCCTCGAGTGAAACACCCCTAATAGTCACCAGAAGATGTGAATAAAATATTCCTCGAGCTCCCTTCGGATTTTACCTTATTGAAATATTGGCCCGAACATTGCATTAAGGGTCTTTCGGCCTCTTTGTGAAAAATGTCGTTGCTTGGCTATGTGTCCACTCTGCACCCCCCGAAGATCTCTTCCCTTTGCATTTCAAAATGGCCCTAAAATGATACCACATGTCCTCTCTGAGCACATTTGTAATCTGCTTCCCTTCATTTTTTAGTCAAACTTCATTTGCATGCCACGTGGCTTCATCCTTGCATATTCTAGCAGGCCCCATAGTTGGTACCAAGACTAAGGTAGGTTCCACGTGTCTCCTTGGCACAAGTTTTCAACGGAAAAGGAAAAAGATGAGCATGGGCTACGTAGTTTCAACACGTGTCTATTCAGCACGTGCTTCTTTTAAATGATGTGTGGAACAAGCTAGAGACTGCGACATCCTGTTGTGTGTCATAACTGCTTTAGCAGGATAGCGACACTTGCCTAGCACAACTTCATCAGGACCACTGCCATCATTTACAAGGGGATGCACTTGAAATTGGCGTGACCAGATGCCTTGGCTAGGATCTTTTTGTTGCTACAATCGAGAAGAAAAATTGATTCTACATCATTACCAGGGATTCTCAAATCTTTTTTGTTACTGCTTGCCAAGGTGGTGGGAGCATTCGACTTTATATACTTCCTTTTATTTCGAAGGAGGGGTCCAAGGATTTTGCAGAAATACATAGATTTTAGAAAAGACACGAGGCCTTTGTTATAGTTATTTAATTATAGCAAAAGACTCTCAGACTGTGCCAATCATTCAGCCTTTCTGGTCTTTTTATGTATTTAATTAACTTTAGATTCTGTTGTTATTGTTGGAATGATTCATTTGTCATACTTCTATAAACTGAATGAAAGTTTTTTGATCTAGATCATGTCTTCTCACTCTTCTTGTTAGTAAATATGTGTGCAAAGTTATTTTATGTCAATAAATGAATTGTTTATACTTTAATCTTCAGTTTCTATCTTTCTGGATATTATAGATTGTTGATCAAGCCCTTATATCTATGATTTATCGTGCCTATTATCTACGTTTTGGCACATCACCTTAGGTTAGATTTTATTTTTATATATCTACTTCTTTTTCCCATTTTAATCCCCCATTATAGAAGAAGTTAGCTTCTTTAAAAACCTAGATGTCACTCAGTTTAGCGCAATATGTCCCCCATAAACTGAGTTTCCCACAAAGGGATGTTACCTTGTTAAATTTTGGCATCAAGAATGTGAATCAACAATAACTTGAGGGTAATCAATGCATGGAATGTGGAAACAATAGAATGTTGGAATTGTTTCAAATAGAACATCCAATGATGGCATTCTAAAATTGGTATTGATGGATGTATACATTAGGACGAAACAAAACAATTTTTATCTTCTAATATCCAAATTAGATGTGAAAACCTTATGCAAACTTAAAGTATTTATTTTGAATGAAAAATGAGATGAAATGACAAAATTAGAGCAATATCATATAGTAGAATGTTGATTTTTGAACATGAATGGACTTGGAGAACTTGTGTGGACCTCTCATACTTATCTAGAGTAAAAGTGCACAAGTTTAGGAATTGAAATGGAAAATTGGTATCCCACTAGGTAGCCTTGGCTACTTTTGGAGGCAAATAAGGTAGCCTTGGCTACTTTTGGAGGAAAATAAGGTAGCCTTGGATACCTTTGGAGGAAAACAAGGTAGCCTTGGCTACTTGGGATGGCCTTATCTTTGTCAAATAAGGACCTACAATTTTGTTAGCATATGAAACAATAAACTTAAAGGCCTAGTTATTCATTTTTTTCTTCAATTCTATATATACTTAGAAACTAACCTAGAACAACAAACTTGCTAAAGGGGAACTTGCAAATATAAGGGTTCAAGGGGAAATTTTCCTTAGTCAACCCCTTGTAGGTTTTCAAACACAAATCCACTTTCAAAATATAATGAAAAACAATTTAAAATACTAAACAATCAAATGATTCTAAATTTGAATCACTCAATAGTCATTAAACTTCCAAGTTGAAGCTCAAGGGTTTATGGAAACACTCCAAAGTAAGAAAAAGTGGAAGAAATAGTTTGGAAACACAATTTTTTTTAGCTCAAAATGGCTTTTTGGGTCTCAAAGGTGATTGGTATGGGAGGTGGAATCCTTATCCTAAAGCACCTCTAATTTAGTTATGGTAGGGTTAGGGATATGATCTTCTAAGGACAGAAAAAGGAAGCTTGCACTCACAACTAGTAGATGGAAAACATGTCTAAATTAAAAAAATAGCAACAAGATGACAAAAGAGTAATAGTATATGAGGGTTTAGAGAACTCTTATTTTTAAGTGCTAAGCTTTTTGATGAAGGATTTGAAGGAAAACACTTAGAAAACACTCAATACTATGGGAAAGGCATGCAAGGACGTAAGAAGGAAAGGAGGAGATCAAAAAATTACACAACAAAATGGTGAGGTAAATGGAGGATGAAGGCTTGGAAGGGTGGTAGGATGAGGTAGGAAAAGTACTTTAGAAGAACACTTATTTTCATAAAATAATGTAAACGAATGCTCACCTAGCTCAAAACTATAGAAATTAACTATGTGGCTCAAGTAAATTAGTTACAATAATGTTTAGGAGCAAGATAAAAAAAATATTAGAGACGCTAGGCTTGAAGCTAGCCCTATCTATAAATTTTGAAATTTTGTAGCAATGTCATGCATGATCAAAACTAGTAAAACCTTGACAACCAACAAAAAAATTTACTTTTTCTACATTAAATTGAAGCAAAGGTGGAAGACTTTTATAGACTTGCTTTGGGATTTCAGAGATGGAAACTTGGTAAGAAGTTCAAAAAGCAAAAAACATGTTCAACCTATCGGCTAGAGAGTTGTGGATGGTGTCCATAAGTGAAAATTAAGCTCAATTTCCTAGATTACCTCAAGCTTAAAGATGACCATCTAGGGGTAGGTGTACACATTGATTATTTGTTTGTTTAAACATGTTTTAAGTGAAAATTAAGCTCAATTTCCTAGAGTACCTCAAGCTTAAAGAGATCCATCTTGGGGTAGGTGTACATTGATTATTTGTTTGTTTAAACATGTTTTAAGAAGAGAAATGTGGGGTTTACACATAAGACAATGTTATGGATGACAACTTAAGATTTAACAAGGCGCTAAAGGGGTCAAAAATAAAGGGAAAACTAAATGAATGCTTAATACATAGGAAGGGGACAAAAAATAAATGAAAAACAACACTTACATATGCTAAACAAGGCTAGTAACAACATTGGAAAGGGGATGAATATGGCTAGGGATGACATATGATAAAAAAAAAAGAGGGCCAAAATAACATAGTGCACACATAATAAAGGGACTAAAATGGACACAAAAGTGTAATAAGAGCATGCAAATTCCATTATTGCACACTTTAAATTCATTCGCTAATGCATTGGAGTGTAGCACCCTAATTTTTAGGTTACAGAGTGTTGTAAAAAATCTCAAAAAATTATTTGCTAACACTCAAGATTTTTCTTCTAGAAGGAAAAATTCATATTATGAAAATTAGTTATCTATCAAGTCAGTTATGTGAGTGCGGATATGATCTTCATGTATATTGATCTAATGTTATGTGCAAATTTGACTTAATGAATTAAAGACTAATGAATCATGTTTTCCCTTATCTCTAACATTTGAGTACTTATAAGGAAAAAGGGTGTTTGTAAACACCTTTGAAAATTTACTAAATAGCAAAATTATGTTCTCCTTGGTCAAACCCCTAGATGATCCTTCTTTGTAGCTTTTGAGAAAATATTTGAAGATAGTAAGAAAACATACATTTGGCCTAGGATTATGTTCTCTAATAAATGCTACAATAATTATGTTATGATGCTTTCATAAATGTTTTATGAATCAAAACCCTAGCATATTATTTTTGCTAACTATTGAATGACTTCAAATGACTAAATTAGTTTTCTTTAAATACAATGACTAAGCCCCACAAGTCAACAAAACATGCATTATGTTGACTCATAATGGCTAATGCAATGGTTAATAGGGAAATATTTTGAATTTTAAAAGTTTTGGGATCAAATTTGTGATTGCAAATGACATAAATTATGCACCTAAGGATCTAATCTAGGGTATGAAACAATAAATCTAAAAATTAAGGATGGAACTCTAAGGATTGGTGATGATAGAATGCAAGATAATGCAAATCTACGCAAAAATGTGCTATTTGTAAGCTAACTAGTTGTGTAAGAGTGAATTTGCACCCCATGTGCAAATCCCCTTTTTTCCTTTATCCACCTTAGAAAACCAAGTTTCGAGGCTTAATTCCACCTAAGACCATTGTTTGCATCACACTTGGTGCCTGTTTTGAGTGTTGGTGGAGGAATTTCTATCATGGATGTCCGTGCGACGCGCTTACGTCCCTAACAGATTCTCACGTCTGGAGCCTATAGAGGCATTACACTTCCCATTTGGGATTGACTTGTACCGCCCTCCTCAACCAACCAACCCAAATATGGTTGTTTCCTTCATCTCCTTCAAATTCACCTCTTCTTGATCCATTTTTGACTCTCTAGCTCTCTCTGAGCCCTCTTTTAGCTCTTCAATCCCCAAACACTTTACACTTCACAACAACAACATTAGCACTCCACTTCAGTAGAGAAAGTGTGGAACAAAACACCATTACAACAAAGGCTTGAGTTCCTCTCATTTTCTCCCCCAAGCATCCTTGAGTGCTCTTGGTGGAGGTGGTAAGCCTTCACTCCTCTCCTCTATTACTTGGTTGAGCAGCATAAAAAAAAATTGTAGTGCTTTAGTGATCTTTACTTCATTTCTACTTTTCTCTCTATCTATCTGGTTGTCCGTGGAGGTGGGAACACCAAAACAGGGTCTAACTAAGGTAGGCCCCTATACAACCACCAAACAATTTTCTCTCTCCCTCTTGTGTGCAGGTATTAAAGACACCCACAAGCTGGAAGCTTCATCACTCGCATGGTTGTAAGTATTTCCTTTCTTCTCCTTGTCTTCATCATCTCTATTTCACTTCATTTTAGTCTTATTACTTCCTATTGCTTTCTAGCATTCTAGAAGTTCTCATTTATCAGATTGCTAGTTGTTTCTTAGGCATTTTCTGAGACATTCTCACCTTCTAGTCCCTACGAGATGCCAACACGGCTCTAGGATGCCAATGCGCCATGCTGTCGTCTATTTTCTATGTTGATGTCCTGTGATCGAGAGCTTGTCAGTTTGTCTAGAAAATCTTTGTGACCTACTCTTTTAGATTCTGAAACTCTCATTGTTGTTGCATTGAGGTAGTATAGGGAAATTCTCCCCATGAAGCTATCTAAATGAAGAGAACTTGTGAGTAGCGAATCCCCCTATATTACATTTTGGTGAACCAAACGTGAAGAACAATGTTCTTAAAAAAACTAGGAATTTATCTAGCTCTACTTGGCAGGGTTGTAACTTTTCAATCAATGCTCGGAATTCAAAATTGTTTGCTCAAATTTTAGGGACTGACACAAGTTCCAACCTCAAATTCCACTCCAAAGACCTTTGAAAACATGAATTACTAGACTAGAACATAGAAAATACCAAAAGAAATGTAATGGATTTAATATCTTCTTTTATTAGTTTTGTATCTAATTTTGTTCAAAATGTTAATGATATTCCATTTAATGCCTATGATAGTGACTCAGCTTTACCCATGTCACTTGGTATCTTTGATCCTTCTCATGAGATTTCTCCTGCTTCAGAGGGTATCTTGTTGCAATAATATGAAATCATTGATACCTTTCTTAATGTTACTCTACCTTCTCTTCATTTTGATGCACTCTCTTCTAGAGATGATGCATCTGTGAATGACGAAGCTCCTTCTCCTTCCAATGCACTCTCTTCTAGATATGATGCATTTGTGAATGATGCATCTCCTCTCCATTCCAATGCACTCTCTTCTAGAGATGTTGCATTGGTGAGTGATGAATCTCATCTTTGTTCTAATGCACTCTCTTCTAGAGATGATGCATTAGCAAATGATGAACCTCCTTCCACATCTGATTCTCCCTGGATTGATGTTGAGAATGTTTCTTCAAATAATTATTCCACATTTGATCCTATTTGGATCGATGTTGAGAATATGTATTCAAATAATTATTCTACTAGTTGTGATGATTCTATAAATGCAGTCTATGTCTTTGTTGCCTCTCAAAGGCTGAAGAGACTGATTATTTATGTGACTCCAGCTAGTCCTTCTTCTAAAGGGGTTTTTTCTATTAATGGTGTTTCATTCAATAGTGACTCTCCTGATCACTCTACGACTCCCTCTTAAAAAGTGGTAGCCCATACTTATGAGAATAAAATGAGTAAAAAACCAAGCCTTCTTTTAGCTCCTAAACCTATGACTAAAGCACCTAGTGATTACGATCTTCTTGAGCCACCTCGCATTCCTCCAGATAAGATCTCATTGTGGGACTTGCTTTAGTCTACTATGTTTTACCAAGGTATGCTTCAAGAAGCCTTGCAAAAGATCCTCTTTCCTTCTTCCACTAGGCCAACGAATGCTAATGCGTTGATGGCATATATTTGTATAGATTCATTGAATATCACATTCTATCCACAAGAGCTCTCATCTCTGGAAGTACAGAAGCAAGCATACACTCTAATGATTATAGTCAACATTAATAAAATTGGCATTAGATGTACTCTTGTTGACGTTGATTTGGCACTCAATGTATGCAACATTGATATATTTCCTAGGATTAATATTGACCCGTCTTCTCTTAATGATTCTTCTGTTGTTATTCGTGGGTTCGATAATGTTGTGCAACAAGCTCTAGGTACGATAGTATTACCTTTGCAACTTGGACCCATTAACCTACCTACCCTTGTGTATGTTATGCCTAAAAAATTACCATATAACCTTCTTCTTGGTAGACCGTGGATTCATGCTATGGGTGCAGTCCCATCTACCTTGCATAAACCTATTAAATTTATTTGCAACAACAAAGTAGTTACAGTGAAGGCTAACCATGATGCTATGCACTTGTGCAAGATGGAAACTGTTGTTCATGCTTCATTTGTGCCTACTCTCATTCTTTCAATGTCTTCCAATGTGTCAATGTTTACTCCAATAGTACCTACTACAAAGGATGCTCTTGAGATAGATGTCCCTAAGGAAGAACCTTCTAAAGCAAGGAGTCCTAAGTGTGCTCCTTCTACCTCTTCTCAAAAGAATTCATGTCTTGGTGATGATTGAGGTTCTTTAGAATTTACAGATTCCTTCGTTTAGGAATATAAAGTCGACCTAATCCACTTAGACTTTCCAATAACATCATCCACACCCACTATCAAAGATGGTTACTCTTTTGTATCACGGGGTAAGGTGAATGTGAATTGTAATGTTCTTGGTGTTGATCCTCCTTCTGAGGAAGACGATTGCACCTCTATTAAGGAAGTTAATGTTGGTAATCCTATCAAGAAGGATGATGGTGATCCCATAGAAAAGTGTGATTCCCCTTGCCAAAATAACACTGTCTATGAAGATCCTCCTTCTTTTCCTTTTACCTTCGTATCTTCTTCTTGCGGGTAGTCAAACTTTTCTCCACAAGAGAAGGTTTACTTCCTATTCCTCATTCTTTATCTGAGCAAGAGTGTATTTTTTTGTGGCTTCTAAAATCCTACTTAATCAATCTTCTTTCTCCTACATGCGAGTAATTTCATAAACATGATGAAGGAAAGCATTCTTTCTGTGCATACCATCAAGTGCTTGGCCATTCCACTAGTGAATGTAAGGATAAAATACAACTTTGTGATTCAAGTGTCATCAAACTACCGTTTGATTAATGCACCTACCTTTTCTTTGCTTGACAAGTGATATCGAGTTTTACCTCTATCTTGCATGTTAAGTGTGGTTCTCCTCCCCTGTATGTTGGGGGTAGTGATAACTTATTCTGCAAATGTGTTTCCTTCTAAGGACTCTCTCTCTTCTCTTTATCTTTCAAATGAAGTGTCCCTTGAGTGGAACCCCTTTTTCTCTTGAAGGGTTCCCGAGGGACCCCCTTTGAAAGATTTTATCTCGAATGAATTCATTGGCATTTAGCTTGGGGGTAGCCTGACTAGACCTTTCTTTTCAAATAGTGTGTCCCTTGAGTGGACCCCTCTTTTTTCACATCGGGTTCCTGAGGGAGCCCTTTGAAAGTCTTCTAACTTATCGACAGTCTGCGTGACTGTCTGCTTGCCTACATGGCCATTTTTTGACATGTTCTATCTATGGGTAGACATGTCGCCACTTTTTGACATGTATTTGTGGGTAGACATGTCATCGCTTTTGACATGTTCTATCTACAGGTAGACATGTCACCACTTTTGACATGTTCAATCTGCAGGTAGATGTGTCGTCGCTTTTTGACATGTTCTATTATGGGTAGACGTGTCACCGCTTTTGACATGTTCTATCTACGGGTAGATGTGTTGCCACTTTTTGACATGTTCTATTTGCAGATGGACATGTCGTTGCTTCTTGACTCTACAGAGTCTGCTTCCTTAGGGCTTCCTCTATGCAATATATCTTGGGGGTTGCCTCCTTGTAGGTTCACGGGGCTGTAAGATGCTTTATTGTTCCAACTTCATAGTTCTAAGTAGCTATGGAGTCCTTCACTTTTCTTGCACCTTCAAGTATGCCAGACTGAGTACTACTTTGTTGATAGTTTAGGTATACATTTCTAACCCTACTTTTTCTTGATTTACTTTACCGAGCACTCATTAGTCTTCATGCTTGCTAAAGTGGGGGAAAAATGTATAAGAGCAAATTTTCACCCCATGTGCAAATCCCCTTTTTTCCTTTATCTACCTTAGAAAACCAAGTTCGGAGGCTTAATTCCACCTAAGCTCACTGCTTGCATCACACTTGGCACCTATTTTGAGAGTTAGTGGAGGTGTTTCTATCAGGGATGCATGCATGGCACACTTACATCCCTGACAAATTCTCGCATCTAGAGCCTACAATGGAGTTACACTTCCCATTGGGGGTCAACTTGTAATGCCCTCCTCAGCCAACTGACCCAAATATGGTCATTTCCTTCATCTCCTTCTTCAAATTCACCTCTTCTTGATCCATTTTTTACTCTAGCTCTCTTTGAGCCCTCTCTTAGCTCTTTAATCCCCAAACACTTTACACTTCACAACATCAACATCAACACTCCACCACTTCAGTAGAGAAAGTGTGGAACAAAACACCATTGCAACAGAGGCTTGAGTTCCTCTCATTTTATCCCCCAAGCAACCTTGAGTGCTCTTGGTGGAGGTGGTAATCCTTCACTCCTCTCCTCTATTACTTGGTTGAGTAGCATAACACTATTTTGTAGTGCTTTAGTGATCTTTACTTCATTTCTACTTTTCTCTCTATCTATCTAGTTGTCTGTGGAGGTGGGAACACCAAAATAGGGTCTGACTGAGGCAGGCCCCTATACAGCCACCCAACAATTTTCTCTCTCCCTCTTGTGTGTAGGTATTGAAGACACACATGAGCTGGAAGCTTCATCACTCACATGGTTGTAAGTATTTCCTTTCTTCTCCTTGTCTTTATCATCTTTATTTCACTTCATTTCAGTCTTATTACTTCATGTTGCTTTCTGGAATTCTAGAAGTTCTCAGTAATTAGATTGCTAGTTGTTGCTTAGGCATTTTCAGAGAAATTCTCGCCTTTTGGTCCGTACAAGATGCCAATGCACCTCTGGGACACTCGCATGTCGTGCTGCCATCCACTTTCTGTGCTGACGTCCTGTGATCGAGAGCTCGTTAGTTTGTCCATAAAATCTTTGTGACCTGCTCTTTCAGATTCTAAAACTCTCACTACTATTCTATTAAGGTAGTATAGGGAAATTTTCCTCATGAGGCTCTTTGAATGGAGAGAACTCATGAGTAGCGAATCCCCCTATATTACACTAGTATAAATAATTTAAATACATCTACCTAAAACATGTCAAGAAATACCAATTTCCAATTTTATTTAGTTAAGAGTTATTTTAATTTTATTTTAGAACTATTTTATTTACTACATATAAGGACACATAAGTTTTAATTTAGTTGAAAATTTCTTTATTTTTATTTTGAAGAGTTATATTTTGTTTCTAACTTTTAATTTTAATTATGTCAGTATAATTTGATTGTTATATTTTAATTTTTTAAAAATATATGTAGACTATATTTTAATTTAGTTTTTTCTATATATGACATGAAATTCCTTGATGTCTTTGTAAGATGCCTATCGACATAATTATTGCATTGAGGACACAATGATGAAAGCAAAACCAAAACATAAGAAAAAAAGATGTGAATGCAATTTTTTCCATTACACAAATAATATTCCAAATCATAAATCATGAATGGTGTTGTGAATGGTGATCATATACCTGCACAAACATGAAGAAAAAACATATAATTAGTCCCAAATGCAAGTTAGGAACATCATTCCCCATAGAATTCATTTGAAATGCACAAAACAAGAAATAGAATGAAGAACACAAGGAAAAGCTTTCAAATCCTATTTAATGCAAACAAACTCTCAATCCCATGGGGGAATTGGTGCCATTTTGATGTGGAAAATGGCCCTTTCCCAATCCCTTGTAAGCTTGAATGATGATTTTATGAAGATTTGATGCTCCTTGGTGAAATTCATGCATAACCTAGCTATGAAAATGTGGAAATAGATGAATAATGGATGAGCAAATTCAAAATCTAAAGATAATGTCTTTGCATGAAGTTATGGATCCAAAATCCAAATGAGAGCCTCTTATTTATAGATGAGAAATATGGAGGATGAGGCAAAATAGATGAATGTGGGGCAAAAGACCAACCAATAGCATAAAACCACTTGTCAACATGTGAGTGGACAAAGGTGGAGCACATTTTGGTCATTGTGCAATTAAATGCAATTAGGTGGAATTTCAAAATGGATGAAATGACAAGTTGGAGGGAGGAGAAAATAAAGTTAATGCCACTTGGCTGAAGGAAAAGGACATGTAAGAGGCCTTTAATGCCTTGTTGGATGTACAAACCCTTTTGGAGGGATTTTTCAAAATTGGAGAATATTCCCTTCTTTATGCCTTTTTGAAAGTAATTAGAGATTTCTTAATTAATTAAATTGACTAGAGGATTTGGTGATTAAGATTAGCATTAATCTAGATTTGATTAATTAAGAGGGAGATTAGTTGATTTAACCATTTTGACTTAGATTTTTGGATTAATTTAAATAAAAAATGAGAGGAATATGATTTAAACTTAATTAAATAAAGATGTTGATTTATTTAATTAAAGAAGATGGTGTTAGTTTAAATCAAATAAAGATTAATTTATTTAATTTAATAGAATGGATTTAGAGATTAATTAAATAAAATTGATTATTTAATTAAAAAGAGACTATAAAAGCTAATTAAATAAAAATGATTTATTTGATTAGAGAGAGATGACGACTTAATTAGATAAAAATGATTTATTTAATTAAGAGATGAAATATAAAGAATTTAATCGAATAAAGATTATTTCATTAAATGACTAGCAGAGGAGATGATTCAGGATGAATTGGTGTTAGTAAATTCAAGATTAGGTGTATGAAATCAATCGGTATATTTTTTGTGTCTACATTTTGCCTCTCTTTGAAGCAATGTACCCACTGCATTAGTTCAAAGAATAAACTACTGCGATCAAAATTCAAAAAAAATCAATTTTTCAAATACCCCGGCAAGAAGAAACATGTTGATATACTGCCCCCTTGAGAGATCGGACTAAAATTTCAATTTTTGGGTGATCTCGCGAAAAAAGAGGACAAGGTGCCTGACAAGTCCAAAAAAGGTCCAAGATGCAAAAAACATGCCAAAACATGAAAAATGATGCAAAGCAACCCTGGGTTAGGCGAAAATAGGATCGAGGGTCCAAAACCCTAGCTGGACAACTAAACAAGGTCAAAAAACCCTAACTTTCAAGCTTAAATAGGCCTCGAAGGGCCACTTCCAATTCATTTGCACACCTATCCTTTAGAGATTTGTGAGTTTTGAGATCTGAGCACTAATTGAGATGGTGCAATGCGTACTCCCATGACACATTTCTGAGCGCATGCAAGTGTACCAAAAGCTACTAGGCACAAGACCAGCGGTATGTGACCCTTACCTGACTTGTTTTTTCATCTTTTGTGCACATTAATTAGGGTCCAAGGTCAACTTGAGTCAAGCAGTGTTGTTTGGTGCCACTGAAAGCTTTGAATCAGTGTCACACATTCTTAAAGAGTGTCACTAATGAGAGTTGCACCACAACAGTCCAATTTAGAAATTAGGGTTTAGGGATCAAAGTCCACCACACATGTAAATTGTGCCATGGTGGTGCAATTTGGAATTTAGGCTTAGGGGTTAAACAAGTACGTGGTTAAAGTGCATTACAGTGGCACAATTTGGGACTTTTAAGTCTCTAGGGTGCAGTTTAGAACTTCCAAATAGCGGCACATTTTCTATTTCAGTCGTGCAAGCGCTAAACAAGATCTTAATTTTTTATGAAACTTGACACAGTGACTTTACTAATGCAGGAGGACATGGATTCAATCCACTCTCAAGAGCACAGGTCTTCAATTATGAGCAAATTGACTTAGGATCCCAGTTTGCACGAGTTGCTGCAGGAGCACCTGGGGGCGATAGGGCTTTGGTACATTGCGTATTCCCCAGCCATCCAGACACACTTAGGGATGATGATAGCATTGGTGGAGAGATGGCACAATGAGACATCCTTGTTTCACTTTCCTACAAGTGAGGCGACAATGACCTTGGAGGATGTGTGGTGTATTCTTCATTTGTCGATCCATGGAGAGAGGGTCATCTATGATGTGGACGCCGAGACAGATGCCTGCTATGAGGTCATGGGCCTCGATGAGATCATTATTTTAGAGGGGCAGATCAAGTTAGAGCGGTATAGGGATACAATACCAACATTCAGATTGATTATAGTTGTGATCATTTTAGGACTTGTGGCACTAGATCGACACGACTAATATTTCAGCCCGAGATGGGGTCTTTCCTGGGAGCGGATGCTCCCACAGAGAGAGTGCTTCACATGGGGGCCAATGATGTTAGCCTCGCTCTACTATGATCTTTATGAGTTTGCATATTGCAATAGTAGGGCTATCCGGGTAGGAGTCACATTATTCCACATCTGGGCCTGGGAGCACATTGTGGTGGCTTCGTCCATGGGTCACACCTATCAACATGGAGCCAGATGACCCAGTTGGCTAGAGATACAGGGGTGGATTGACTTTTACACACACAGGGGCAGTCAAAGTCTGTCACTGGTGAAGGGTCATCGATGAGATGACAATTTTTACTTGGAGGCCTTAGCTCAGCATGCCTGTCTGGTACGACAACATATAGCAGTTATTTTTTGAGGCAGGATTGTCTAATGCAGGGCAAAGAGCACATGATGATAGAGTATTATCTATCAGATTGGGTTGCTCGATAATTTAGTGATGTATAGGACTGTCTCGATGACCAGTATGTGGCCATATTTGTGCGTACTATGAGGGAGACCACATGGGGTCGCACGATCCCAGTAGAGGAGGAAATTGATTCTTTCAAACAACCAGTGGCTAGGCCATGGCCATACGATTAGGGACTAGCAAACCTAGGTACAACACATGCATACAGAGATTGGTTTTTTCTAACGGTTAGATTGACAGTACCTAGTGCACAGATACCACAACAGAGACCTTGAGGCTGATCAACAGAGCGAGAGTGGGGACGAGGAGGCAGAGGAGACAAAGATGGTGATGGTGGAAGAGGTAGAGGAGGAGGTGGACCACCTCCAGATCAGTGAGGCTAGAGAGATTAGGAACATTATCAAAGGGATGGGGATAGACAGTAGAGAGATGGGGACCAACAAAGAGATGCCCTGAGGGATCACCAGTAGCAGCCACCGCCACTGCCACCTCACTAACTGAACCAAAGAGATGCCCTGATCTAGAAGTTGCAGGCACAGGTTGCTACCCTAAAAATTGAGAGGGATTAGGTGAGAGTTGAGTGTGATCATTTCATTCAACAACGGTAGGCCACAAACCTTTAGTTAGCATAGGAGACTAGCCATCGTCAACAACTAGAGGTCACACAGGGCAAATAAAACATTTTAAACTTTACAAGCAAGTGTAGCTGCCATGTATTCAACCTTTGTAGTGGACAAAGCAACTACAGCCTGTCGCTTACTCATTCAACTCACTGCACCACCATTCATCATGAAAATGTATCCACTGGTGGACCTCCTGCTGTCAATGTCCCCTGCCCAATCAGAATCCACATAACCTTGAATGTTTAGAGTCCTCTGTGATTCAACCAAGTTCCCATGATAACACAAAGCATATTCAAAAGTGCCCTTCAAATATCTAAATACCCTTTTCACAAATAACTATAGGGAAAATAACTATGTTGATAATGAACTTGGTTAAAACGTTTGTGTTCTAACACTGGTTTTGATGCAGGGAAAATAACTATTTTTTGTGATAGTCAGAGTGCAATTTGTCTGGCAAAGAATCCTACTTTCCATGCAAGGATGAAACATATAGATGTATAGTACCATTTTGTACGAGATATGGTGGAGGATGGAAAGGTCATTTTGGAAAAATTTGATACTCTGGAGAATGTTGTAGATGCATTGATGAAGCCAGTGAGCACAGACAAGTTTAGGTGGTGTGCCAATTTTATGGGCCTTAGTGCCCATAATTTTTATTAGTTTTGTTGTGCTCTAGAGGTGCCTGTGTGATCTTCATCAAGTGGGAGATTGTTAGAAATATATGCCTCAATCTCACAGGCTGAAACCTCTAATAGAGCCATGTCAGTGTGACATCTTTATTGTCTGGCCGACTAGTAGTTGAAACCTTGTTGAAATGATCTGGTCGTTGTGACCTTGTTTCAGTCTTTCTGAATGGACTTGTCGCTATGATTTGTGGTGTTCATTGTAACCCTCTACTGAGTGGGTTGGTCTGGCTGACAGGCCATTCTTATCAGATATTGGGGAGACTCTAGGTGATAAGTAGTGTCGGGGAGACTTGTGGTGATTGTGTCATCAAAGTAACTCATTTGCTTCAATATGAAGTCTTACCGATATGAATGTCTTGCTGACAGCTTTATCTTGGAGACATCGGGGTAATACTAAGGGTTCAATAAGAACTCTTAGAGATGGAGATAAGTCTTGCCGATTTTTTTTTGTGTTGATATGAATCCTGGCGACTGTTTGGTGCTCGGTATGACTTGAGACTTCGGTGTAACCTCTTGGTGATAGCGGTAATTTTTGTTGACTGTTGGACATTTCGGAATAACATGAAGGCTCGGTATGATCTCTCAATGAAGGATGATAGTCTCGTGGATGGGAATTCTATTGTCTATGTGACTTTGGAGCTTCGGTATGATGTCTCACCGATAGCGATAAGTCTTGGCAATAGCGATACAAGTGATGATCATCAATATGAGGTCTTGGCGACAAGGGGAAGTCTTAGCGATAGCTTTCTGGACTCGGTGTAACATCTTACCTATAGTGATGGACTCTTGGCAATATTGAATGTTGGATTTGTGGCATCGAGGAGACACGGTTAGTGTCTCATCGACATGCCAACACATTGTGAACGCCTTTGATCAAGTGAAGACTATCCTACATGGCTTGTATTCGACCAATCAAAGAAGCTAAATGGGAACTGCTAGTAGTTGGATTGTTGCGGCCGTTACTGAGAAGACGATCGACAGACCATGGGCATCATGGATATACTCAAGAATTGCAGATGTTGATCAATTTGATTGTTTGATGGATGTTCGATCAGTTGTTGGATGAATGGTAGATGAATTGTTCAATGTGTATCAGTGTTAATTCTATTTTGATAAGACTATAACTTGAATGTTTTTTGTACAAGGTTGATCATTATGAATGTTGTTGTAAACTTAAATTAGAAAGATAAGTCTGATCTCTGTATGTAATCTGCATTATTGTAATACAAAGTGAATTCTCTTGGTGTGGTGGGTTTTTCTCTCGTAAGGGTTTTCCCACATAAATCTGGTGTTCATATGTGTATGTTTAATTCTCTGTTTCTATTATCTCTTTCAAGTGCATTTTAATTGGACTGTAATTATAAAATTTAAAAGTGTCTCTGCATTCTTCCCTGAGGTTTTGATGTTAGGAGAGTTGTTACCGCACCTTAGCTTTCCTTACAGTCACTTCTTATGGTGAATTTATTTCTGATTTGTTGATTTGATAAAGACTAGATACATTGTTTGGGCATGGCTTATTGAAAACTAGATATTTATTCTTCTTTACCTATTGTTCCTTGAGGAATTAGTTGTAATCCATTGAATGGGTGATTTACATTATGCCATTAGCAATAAAGAATGAAATTGGGGTTTGGTTTTAGTTGCCCCTGAATTATGTTTCAACTTACTTTATCGTGCCATCTTCTGGAGACACTATAACTAGTAATTGTTTACTATGAATTTTCTTAGATTGTGAGATTTCAACACCTCCTACTTGTTAGTCTTCCATCACTATCCTCCTCCAACAATGCAAAATTCTCTTTATTCTCCCCCTCGTGGACTCATATCCACCAAATCCTGACCTCCTTCGCTAAGTACTATCCACTCTCCTCTCCTCTTTCATGGGATCAAATCCATCTCTAATCGACCACCTCCACCAAACATCACCTACAATTCCCTCTATAGTTTCTATCTATAAAAATGGATTACCCATCTACCAATATACAACTACATATGAATCATGATACCAATTTGTGGATAAAGATTTTGGCACCACAAGACTCTCTAACACTTCTAGGGTTTTTCACCTAAAAGGAGAGAGGTAGGCCAAAATGGGAAATGTCCCCACTCAATACTAATGCAAATATGAATGAAATATGCCTAAATGAAATGATTTAAATGCAAGAAATTAGTAAAATATGTTAATTATTAAATGAAAACTAAAGAAATGCACCTTGTTTAAGAACACAATGTTGTATGCAAAAACACCTAGAAAGGTGAATAGAAATGCAAATAAAATAGAATAGAAAAGAAAAACAGAAAGAATGCACCTGAGGATGTGTTGCAGACTGGAATGGAGACTAGAAATGCTACTAATCCTAAAATTTGGGCCTACTGGGACACTTTTTCCATTCCGGGCAACTTAGTCCCAGATTTGGAAAACTGCATTGGAGCCCGTTTCGGCCAAATGGGTATCCAGATGTACAAAAATCTCTAAAAAAATGTATAGGACTAAGTCACCATTGTTGGTGACTTAGTCCACTTTAGCTTTTCTAAAAATCTGAAAGTGGAAACGAAAGCCTTCGGTCTACACTTTCTATTCCTCCAAGTGTTTGGTTTTAAAACTCTGATTTTTGGCACTATAAGTGACTTTTTGTGGATATTTTAACCTAGCCAACAAGGAGGTGTCTTCAACAACTTTGCAACTTAAACTTTAATGATCTTCAAGTCTGCAAGATAACTAAATCTACAACACACACACAAGGAAAGAGAAAGAAATGTTAAATGTTAGGGCATGGGGGTTTGCCTTGGTCAAACCCCTTTTTAGGTAATTAAACCAAAATGAGGAAATAATGTAATGAATCATGAAATAATTGAATTATAGACTTTCCATGATGATAGATCTTGAATTTCTATAGCAATGGAAGAAGATTCTGCCATTGAATGTCTTAGAAAGCTATCTTGATGACTTAGAATGCTAAAACCCTAGCTTGCTTGACTTGAGGTGGAAGATAAATGATGAATGAGTTATGAATTAGGGTTTAGAAGCTTTTATTTATAGGAAATCCTCCTAAAATTCCCATTAATTTGATAACCAAAGTTGACATGAATGAAACATAAACTTAAAATCCAATTTTTCTCACCCGAACCTCAAAAATAGCCCAAATGGGACTAAGTTGCTAGGTTGGGCAACTTAGTCCCACCTGGATGGGACTAATTTGCCTAGATGGGTGACTTGGTCCCATAGGGGTTATTTTTCCAGCTAGATTACTCGGGAGTGAAGAAATCAGGTTTATATGGTGATTTTGTTGGGTATTTGATCAAAATAAGCCTTGGGATGCATAATATGGGGCCATAGGGGCCTATTAATGATGAAGTAAAGGGTAATTAGGACTAGGGACACAAATTTCAATGTGAAAGTGTGATTAAATACACTTTACATCATTAAAATGAGGTCCACATAGCCTAGAAAGGTACAACATCCAATGTGAATGTGTAAGACACATTACAACACTAGATTAGAATTAGGTTTAATATACAAGCCTCCTAGATTAATGTGAGAATGAAATTAAATATATTTTACAAACATTGAATTAGGGAAGAATAGATCCATTAAGTCTAGAGAAGTGTGAAATTCTTTATAGACAAGATGGGGTGGGTTATGAGGAGACCTGCAAGAATATTGTTTTGGGAACAAAATTGGGAGAGGGTAGAAAATGAGAAGCTTGAGAAGATGGCACAAATGGTTTGTGAGGAAGTGGAAAATATTGAGGTGAGGATCAATAAATTGGAAAAGAATATTGGAAAAGGTGAGGAAAGTGGTAAAGAGGAGCAAGAAGAAGAGCGAGGACATAAATTTGAGATGGATGGAGAAAGATGTGAGAGCAACCGCTGTTGAAGAAGTTGTAGTGAATACATGCCATGAGGATGACATGGAGAAAAAGGAAGAAAAGAATGAAGTGAGCAATGAAAAGGTTGCAGTGAAAGGTGAAAGTGCAGTAGATTTGTTGGAGCAACTATTGGTGGTTGAAGAAGAGTAGATGTTGAAACTTGTTGTTACAGCGAAAGAGGAAGCAAAAAATGTTGGGACAACAAAGAATCATGATATAAATTCAATTTTGATGATTTTTTACCTACGTTGATGAGATTAAAGGAGGATGTAGAGCAAGATAAGGGCTTGTAGATGGAAAATTTTAGTTTCCATGAAGTAGTAGAGGTAGATTGTGTGGACACAGAAAAAGTATCCCCTTTTCCTTGCTTGATTTGGGAATAATTGATGATAAATTGGACCTAATGAGGCCTTGATTTAGTGTTGTGAGGTGTTTTTCACATCCACATTGAGTTAAAGGTATCTATCTTTAGATTTACAAAACCACCTCTGATTGAAATAATTAAATTATCCCAAGATTCAAGAAAAGAGTAAAGGAAAAATACACTTAAATCTCCCCCATCAATTTTAAAATCTATTGAACCTAGTTCACTCAATTAAATTAAAAAACATTAAAATATTTGGTGATTGAGTCACCTTCCTTTAATTTTTATGAATATATAATTTATTTTGAGATAATTTACTTGTAATCTTTTTAGTTTGGTAGATAACAAAATTTGTAAGATATAACCATATTATTCCTCATGACTTAGTTTCCAACTTATTTCAATTGTCATCATATATTCTCTTAGAATTTCCTTATTTCTATATAATATTCCAATCTCTCTCCTTTAGGAGATCCTCCATATTCAACTTCCAAAGTTTGTAACCCATTATACTACACTTTTCAAATTCTATTCAAGATATGCTTGCCATGGATTTCAAGAGACATGGGGATCTATAATTGTACTAAAAAATGCTCCATTACATCACAAAATACCCACAATACTCCAAGAAAGGTGTCTCATTCTCAAATCAAGTTATAGCTTAGATACCAAATCTTAAAACATGTGGTAAATATATATAGTAAAATAAAAAAATTGTTCTTGAATCTTTGCTATCTAATTAAAGATTCATATAATAACCAATATTGTTGAATTGAATAATATATATAAATCAACAAACTACAAATGAACACATAACACCAAAATTATGTGGGGAAGGCCTTTTCAAAAAAAAAAAGCCACTAAAGAAATCCTTCAATCTTTTATTAACCAATAACAATGTGCTAGAATAATACAATCCACTTCTATATTATTTTGATAATATTACAATAACATAATAATACTCATTTGAATTTAAGACCCATATAATTTCCACTTAATGCATTTAATTATAATGAACTAAGGAGAAAAAATTGTGAACACCAAACCTACAATAAGCTAACACAAGACCAACAAACACTTGTTAATCATGTTAGAAACCCAAATCTAGCATTCCCTATGAAATTATTAGCTAAATCAAGAAGAAAACATGAAAATGAGAGCATAATAAACCAAAGATAGCTTGTAATCAAATTGAAATAGCTAAACATTCATCCCATAGGGGGAGTGGTGCTCCTTTGATGTGGAAAGAAGACCTTTCCCAATCCCTTTAATAAGCTTTGATGATGTTGACGATCCAAAGTGCACGAGTTGACTCCAAATGATGATAAAATTTAGCTAAAATGATGAAAATGATAAAATGTTATGAGTTGAAATGTGTATGTTAAGAATGCTTGAAGTTGTGGCTCCATATTGTGTAAAGGAAGCCTTTATTTATAGAGCTCAAGGGTTGACGAATGAGAGAAATTGGTGAATGTGGGATAAAATGAGAGTCAATAGGAATGTGACACTTGTCACAATTCTATTGGGCGAGGGTGGAGCACATTTTGTGGAATGTGTTGAGTAAAGGAGGATGTAAGAGAAATAAATGAAAATGGTTGAGGATTTGAAAGGTTGTAAGAAGAATTTATTGAATGTGGTTGAAGATTTGAAAGGATGTGAGAGGAATAAATGAGTATGTAAGAGAAGTTATTGAGGATGTAAGAGGTTTTTAAAACCTTTGAAGGGAAATTGAATGAGAAGGTGGTTGGGAGGAATATTCCTTGGAATATGCCATTGTGAGGATAAATAGAGGAATTAGATAATTAAAAGAATTAAATTTCATGTGCAACCTGGTTAGTTGAACATGGGTTGATTTAACTCTTGAGGAGTTAAAAGCTAGAGAATTTGTTAATGTTGATTAGAAAGTGATTTAAGATTAATTAATTTGAATGGGTTAGAGGATTGTAGCATTTGATTTGAATTATTTAATCAAATGAGAGGACTTGGGGGGATTTAATTAAATGATTTGATTTAATTAAATATGATGAACATTAGTTAGAAGAAGGGTGAATTAATCTAATAAATTTAATTATTTGATTAGTAGTAGAAATTGTTAATTTGAATTAAATAATGCTGATTTTTTAATTAATTGGTTAGTTGAAGGTGATTTAGGAAGAAATGGTGTTAGTTAATTAGAATCAGATGCACAGTATCAATGAAGAATTTTTAAGTGTCTACATTTTTCCCCTCTTTGAAATGAGGTACCTGTTGCATTGGTTCAAAGAATAACACTACTGATATCAAAATTCAAAAAATTTCTAATTTTTTCGGATGCCCCACTGCTGCCCTAGGGTAGTGGAAGAAATTATGCTGCTACACCTACCCCCTTGAGAGATCGGGCAAATAGTGCAAAATTTAGGTTGAGCTCGTGACAAAGAGATTCAACAAGGATTCAGGTACAAAACATAGCCCACAGGATGCAAACACAAGCTCACAGTGATGAAAATAGGCCAAAACAGGCTTCATTTGGAAAAAATAGATTAATGGGCTCAAAAACCATAAAAAAAATACCCTCAAAACCCTAAAAAATATTGCATAAAAAGGGTTGAAGGGGTCATTTTCAAATCATTTGCACACTCAACCTTCTAGATTTCTTGAGATTTTTCTCTAAGGTGCTAACATAATGGTGGCTCATGTGCTTCCCAGACATCAGATGGAGTAGGTTTGAGAGTTCCAGAGGCCTCAAGATGTAGGACCCCTGATATTCCTTTCAAAAAATTTCTCATTTTTCACATTTTAGGTGCATTTATTAGGGTCCAAATGGGTTGACCAAAAGTAGGTCTTTAGGGCATCACAAATGTTACGGTCGACATTGCTTTTGTCGATGCTAACTTGCTTTTGCAAAATAGCGTTGCGTAGCATTGGAAGGTCCCAGGGTTGCACAAAAAATGTTGACCCGCTTGTGCACGATATTGTCACACGAGCCCAAAAGAGTCCAAGGTCACCTAGAAATGTCGATTCACCTTTGTGATATGGCATCACCTTTGTTTATTGCATCGCTTTTGTTTATGTTGTGCCGCATTTGTGCTCTCTATTTTCTACAAAGCGTCACCTTTGCATTTCACCAGAGCATCGCTTCTACTTTCAACACCGCATTCGTCGACTGCAGAGTGTCACCTTTTTTGCCCAACATCTCCTTTGCAAGAAATGGAGGAAAATTGAATTGGAGACCTAAAATCATTTTTTTATGCTCATTATAATAGCTTAGGCTTTCCAATTTTTTTCTTTCGTTCTCTGTTTTAGGACCAACTTGAATTACGTTGGGCTTAAAATTAACAATCAACTCAAGCTTTGTTAAAATTGGACTAAAATTGAACATTAGAAACTTACTAGAATTTGATTTTGGGCTAAAATTGAACAAGACAAACTCACATTTAGCTTGGTGATTTAAAATGAATCCATCTTTACTTTGGGTTTAAAAAGAACTTGTGTTTTCCTTGTTTTGTGATTTTTTGCAATCCTTGTTACTTGAATGCGTATGCACTTCTCTCACACCACTTGACGATCTTGATAATAAAAAACATTCAATTGAAATTGGTTGTCTAAAATCACCCACATTTTTATTTGGATCTAAAATTGAACCCTCGTGCTAGTGTGAAGGAAAGGCATTGTGTGTGTTCCCTCCTAGTGCTTTACACAATCTAGGCGGTCGAACTACAAATGTACTTCTTTGCTTTTATTTATCTTTAGAGGACCTACCTCCCCACTTCGAAAGGATGGAATGACCCAAGTGGTAATGGGCTAAATCCAAACTCTTCCGAACCACTATATCAATGTGTGGTTGCAATGAAATTTGCAATCAATGGGAAGTGATACGCGATAGCTCTCCCCCAGTCTCTTTATGATACAGAAAGCCCTTGTTCTAAGGGTTGGGAGACCTCTTGAGGGAGTTTATCATAGCATCCTCTAAACTGGATGTCCTTACTACAACCCTTTGTTTAAAAGATGAAAATCCTTAATACTTGTTGGTGCAAGAATGGTCATTTTGAAGCCACCCACATTTTTACTATTCAAAGTAGAAATAGAAAAATCCTTCAGGTCTCCAGATCTTCAGGATTTTGAGATTTGGCTATCCTAAGAAATGTGTGTCATGGAGGGGATCCAGTGTCGCTAAATCTCTAATTGTTTACTTTGTCTGAGTGTTTGGAGAAATTTGAGTGGGGAGTCAAAATGTATAGCCATTTCTAACCTAGGGTTGTGTAATTTTTTATTCAATCAAATACATTGTTTTGATCTCAAACTTTGAAACAAACATTCAACAAGTCGTCAAAATTTCAAACCCTTTGGAAAGAGAAAATATCCTTGAAGAGTCCAAATATTACTGCTTGTCCCTAGGGATTTTATCCTTAGAGGCTTCTAAATATTTGGGTCCATATCTCAATTTTTTCTCTCCAAAGTCAACCTAGGAAAACTATGGCCTTGATTTCTTGATTTTCACATAATGGACCTTGTGGAATGAAAAGGGGTCAAGACATGGACATTTATTTTGGAAATTAAGCAAGAGGTGTTGATATGGTAAAAATAATCCATTTAATCAAGATAAAAGACAATTGAACCCCACATATGTGTTTTTTTCTCATGATTTATCGCAAAGTCAAAATTCCAAAACCAAGGTCCACTAATTGTCATAAGAATCTTAGTCCAAAGGCTCTCAAGAAACACCTTTTAGCACTTCACAAAACCAAAGATAGGTTGGTATACAACTTTTACAAACGTGCTTCAAGAAACGATCCAAACTTGTATTCCTTCTATTACTGTCAGAATCCTGATCTTTTCCAACATTTTGAATTTCTCACCTAGAGTTGAAAGCTTTAGAGGTATAACATGTTCTTCAACACCTTGGTCTTGTAAACAAAGTCTTTCTAGGTTCATCTAGGATCAAAATCAATACTTTCATTTGTCACATCATCCATCAAATCCCATCTCACAAAACAACTTTTGGAACCTTGGAAAAACCATTTATGCTATACTTTTGGTAAATCCTTTAATCAAAATCAAAATCACTTTATTTGGCTAAGTGTGTGGGGATGAATCCTTTCTCACGCATTTAGTTAAATTATCACCCCCTTTTAACAAGTTTACCCTAAGATAACATCTAACATCTTGGAATCTACAAGTCCATTATCCAAATCAAACCAAATCAAAATCAAAATCCTAAATCCTAAAGTCTAGTATTCCTCCAAAGTTCTCAAAAGTTCAAACATCCATATTATTCATCCCTCATTTATCACATCACCATCATTTGATCCTTAACATCCTAGACTTTCTTTTTGTACCTAAAGTTTAGATCAAGCAAATGATATAGAGGTTTACCTTCCATATTCCCAAAATTTGATCCCAATTTTATGCTTCAAACAAGATTACAACATGAGAATATCATGGAGTGAAACAAAGAAACATCCAATTCAAGTGATTTAATCCAAATTGCATCAAAATTCAACCCCAGAGAATCTATCAACCCTCCACTTAACCCCCCTTAACTACCACAAGATCATCAAGAGGGAGGTTGTCAAGTGGAGGATATCACCAACAACTTCCAAGGGGTGACCCAAGATGAAATAATTAAACTAGACCAAAATCCTAAAACACACAATATTGTGAACACGGTCATGAGGCTCAATCCCACACAATACATGTTGGCATTGGAAAAATAAGGGGTTAAACTCCCTTCCGATTTTGATGTGAGAACTATTGTTGAGCAACCTATTAGGAACATGCCACCGACATCATTCATACCTTCATTCCCAAGCATCATCCAACCCATCATACAACCAACATCTTCTCATGCTCCAAGTCAACCAATCATCACCAAGTGAAGTTCATTACTCCAAGCCATTCAAGGGCATCCACTTGTCAACAATCAAAATTTGGAGGCTAACGCAATCTTGGGTATACCTAACACCACCCCACAAGATCCAAAACACCCATATGTGCCACTCATTTTCCATGACACAAACAACCCCTCCACCTTTTCCGCAACACTGACATACTCTCTTGATACACAAGGCTCTCTCCCCATTATGTCACAAGGACAAGTGGATTTATTTGGACAAGTGAGTACTTTCAATGCTTCCATCCCACAAGGGAATACACCTCAAATATTCCCATCATTCCCTTTTTTTACATCAAAATCCACACCAATCCAAGGTATAGGGAAACTCCCTTTATCTAACACATTAATCCAAAACCAATCAAATCAAATCAATCCCCCAATCACAAATCAAATGAACACGTCTATCATACCAAATCCTCCAAGCATGCCACTGATATCACAACACCAAGTGGCACCAATCCAAACATCTCAACCAATCATCACATTATCTATAACACCTCAAATATCCCAAAACATGGTCTCCCAAGGACCAAGCACACCAATCATACCATCTACCACACAACCCCTTGTCATAACTCAACAAACACCTCAACAAACACCCCAACAATCTCTCATCACACCATCTCACACTATCCCACAAAATCCCCCACCTCCACCACCAAATCCAAACATAGTAAATCAATACAACATCACATTACAAGCAACACAATAGGCTTACAAAAAATACCTACAACAATTTCAAACACAACAAGCTCAAGCTCAAGCCCAAGCCCAAGCACAAGTGCAAGCTCAAGATCAAGCCCAAGCCCAAGCCCAAGCCCAAGGACAAGCACAAGAACAAGACTTGCTACAACAACAAGTCACACAATAGGCACAACAACAAGTGCAAGCCCAAGCTCAAACCCAAGCCCAAGCACAAGCTCAAGCTCAAGCACAAGCACAAGCACAAGCTCAATACCAAGTGCAACAAGCCCAAGCACAAGCCTTGTTACAACAACAAGCCTATCAACAAGCCTTGCAAAAAAATGTACAACAACAAGCACTGATAGCCCAACAACAACAAGTTGCACAACAATAGGCTCAACAAGAAGCACTATTGGCTCAACAAAAACAAAAACAACAACAAGACCAACAAGTGTTGTTTGTACAACAACAACTACAAGCATACCAACAAGCATTGCTCATAGAGAAAAACTTACAACAACCTTTCATGAACACATAGCCAAATGCCTTGAACACAAACACACAAGCCACCCCATCCTTCATCCAACCAAGCATACCATCTCAAAACATGAAAATACCACCACCGAATCCACAAAACAACCTCTCCATGTAGGTTAAATTTCTCTCACAATAGATACAGGACATCCAATCCAAGAAGGTGAAAAGATCACACACATAGGGAAACTTGTGCCCCTATCCATTTGATAGAAACATTGTTGTGGTTCCATTCCCACAAGGATTCAAGAAACTGAAATTTGACAAATACCATAGGAATGGAAATCCAGAGGACCATATCAAAGAGTTCCACGTACATTGTATGGAAGTGGCATATGATGATTCTTATCTTATGCGGCTTTTCCCTCAAAGCTTAGTTGGTCCCACCATGGAGTGGTTCTCTCACTTACCTCCCAGAATCAAAAAGTTCCAGGAAATCAAGGATTTATTCATTGGAAACTACTCTTTCAACCTAGACATGGAGGTAAGCCTAGAAGAACTATCTGGCCTCAAACAAGCCAAAGGAGAGACATTCACAGCCTTCCTGCAATGATGGAGATCTAGAGCTAGCAAGAGCAAATGGTCCATGCTTGAAGAACAAAAAATCAAGACCATTATCTCCAACCTTGAAGGGAGCTTGTATTTCCACTTGAAAATACAATGTATTACAACATATGACCAATTGATCCCCAAAGCACTCAACATCGAAAGAGCCCTCATAGCACAAGGGGGCACACCCACATACCAAGACAATCGACCATCGACAAGTTGCAATGAAAAACCTCACACGTGGGGCAAGAACAATTTTTTTACTAACGATGGTGTCATTGATGCTAAAGTTGTTATCAGTGCCCCAAGGTAGAATACGCAACAACAAACATACCAACAACCATAAATCAATACCCAAAAAAACCAATAAACCAACCCATCATCACAACAACAACCCAACAGCCAAACTGTCAACAACATAAATGCTCAAGAGGGACCATCCCCAAAGAACATATATCCCCCTAAATAAAAATATACACCATTGGGGAACAAATCGAATTTTTCATGTAGTAGTCGGTACAAGTGAATCTCATCAAACTCCATGTCTACGAAAATTACCAATAGCCTCAAGTTAAACCACCATGGTATAATGAGAAGAACCTTTGTGACTTTCATAAAATAAAGGGACACATGACAACCAATTATATGAGACTCAAGAACCTGATCCAAGATCTCATTGATGATAATGTTATAAGCATTGAACAACTAGCAGGGAATGAAGACCTCAAAATATACATGAATTAGATGTCGGATCACAAAAAAGGAAACAAAAATGGTAAAGGAAAAAGTTACCACAATGTGAACCGTATTTATGACCATGTTGTCGCATCCTTGGATGAATGGGTAACTTTTTTCAATATCAAAGGACCTAGAGCCGAGTGTGGAGTCACCACACATAGCAGAAAAATTTCCATCCCAAGACCTTCACTGCCACCCAAGGCACCTGCCACCAATCCAAAATCAATCCCTAATGGTTACAATGTCCTAGAGCAACTAAAAAAGACCCCCACCCAAATCTCCATCATGGAGTTGCTAAAAATATTGCTTGCACATAGGGACATCCTAGAGAAGGCATTGGCTTCGTCTTTCGTTCCCACCAACCTAGATGTTGACCAATTTCAAGGTATGGTTAGACATATCACCACACCGCAAATTCTCACATTCTTTGAGCATGATCTTCAAACCCAAGCATCTCATAACTATGCACTCCATCTTGAAGTCCTAGTCCACAAGAAAAAAATCAAATGAGTCTTGGTGGATGGAGGTGCGGGTTTGAATATTTGTACTCCTACAGCTAATAAAGAATCTTGGATTCTCAGAAGATGTCATCAAAAAAGGAAAAGGTATCACTATCAGGGCTTATGATGATCAAGAAAGGGTGTCTCAAGGCACCATTTAACTCTCTATCCAAGTAGGGCCAACAATCATGGATACCCCTTGTCATGTCCTTGACCTTGAACTCCCATACAATATCCTCCTAGGGCACCCATGAATCCATGTGATGCAAGCTGTTGCATCCACTTTCCACCGATGTGTTAAATTGCCTTACCGAAATCAAGAAGTCACGATCCATGGCGATCCCAAACCATTCTACTATTGCAAAAATATGGAGGCCAAGTATTATAAGATCCCCCAAGTTCCAAAAAATGATGAAGGACCCACATCTCTATATATTGACCCATTCACTCTAGCCTCCACTTCTAAGACAAAGACACCTACAATTCAGAACATCCCAGATGTCAAATTCATAATCCAAGATAATGGGTTAGGGGGCTATAAAATGAAAAAGAGTGCCTTTGTGATAGGAGAGTTACCTCAATATTCTAGATCTCATGGAAAACCACAACCAATTGACACATCTCAGACCTTCAAAGCAAAAGCCACCACCTTCAAAAAAAGGGGAGACCTAAGCAAAGAGGTGGTAGATGAGAAAGATTTATCAAGCTTGTTATATCAAGATGAAAGACTCGTACCAAATATTCCCATGGAAGATGATAACAAAGGACTATAGTTAATGTTTGGTTGGGGCTATCACAAAAATGAGAAGCTCGGGAAAATGACAATGTCCTGTTAGAACCTATCATTGCTAAGAAGCGCCTTAAGAATCTTGGCCTTAGATGTACCCCTATGAAGCTCACCATACTTGGCAAGGGTGCTACGGTTAAAATAGTCAAAGCTTCCTCGTTGGTACCTGTATCGATTAGTTATCCTTTTGAGGATTCCCTCTCCAACCTACCCATGTTATTTGAGGACTCCTCCCTTTTTATGATCACCACCATGTCTTTCAAGTCAAGTAACCAAACCACTGAGCTAAAGCTTGTTCACCCCCAACTAATAGACTGTGACCAACAAGGACCACCGATCTTAGACACATTCAAAAATGATGAGGCTCTCTCAAAATTCATGGGACTAAGGGATACTCTACTGTATGAAGACCACAAAGCAAGGTTTGTTATTGAGTTGGACACACATGCGTACTACGGGGAGACGATTGAATCTCTTAGTTGCAAAATAAAAAATCTAAGATTAACGTCGAGTTCTCTAAGTGAAAACCACACTGTGGCACTTTTTGACCCAAAAATAGTAAAAAGAAAGGACGTATCCGATGGTGAAAACCTCTCTGAGTTGCCAAAGGATGAGGGATTCAATCTTCCCCTTAGTGTCATCCATCAAGAAAAATCAGCAGTCCTGGCAGAAAAATGCAACCCTGTCAATTTGAGAACTAAAGTGACACCACATATCACTTTCTATGCCGAGTCACTTCTGACTGAGGAACAAGAAAATATAGTTGCATTTCTGAAAGAAAGAAAAGTGAATTTTGCATGGAACTATGCTAACATGCCAGGCCTTGAACCAAAGGTAGTAGTTCATCACCTAGCCTTCTATCCAAAGGCGAAACCAATAAGACAAAAATTGAGAAAGATGCATCTATAGATCACATTATTGGTCAAACTTGAGCTGCAGAAACTCCTTGATGTTAGCTTCATACAACCCATTGATTATCCCGAATGGGTTTCCAATCTTGTACCTATTTCTAAGCCCATTGGGGGGATCTGTATCTACATTGACTTCAAGGACCTGAATAAAGCATGCCCTACAGATGATTTCCCTCTTCCTAACATAGAAATGATTGTAGATCTAACAGTAGGACATGAAATCTTATCATTAATGGTTGAGTTTTTTGGATACAACCATATTATGATTGTAAAAGATGACCAACATAAGACAACCTTCACTTGTCCATGGGGCACTTACTGTTGGAACATGATGCCATTCGGGTTAAAGAATGTTGGAGCTACATACCAAAGGGCTATGACTCTAATTTTCCATGACATGATCCACACAATTTGTAGAGGACTATGTGGACGGCATACTAGCCAAATCAAGAAAATTTCAAGACCACATATCAACACTGGGCCCAATCTTTGATAGACTAGAAGAATATAAGGTATGAATCAATCCTAAGAAATGTGTCTTTAGTGTACAATTAGGGAAGCTCCTAGGGTATATTGTATCAATGAGGGGAATCAAGATAGATCCTACAAAAGTCAAAGGAATCTTAGACATGGAAGCACCACAAACACTAAAGTAGTTAAGGGGTTTGCAGGGAAGGCTCCAATCCATTTGTAGATTCGTAGCATAATTAGTAGATAAAACCATCCTGTATTCTCATCTACTCCACAAGGGGGTAGCATACAAATGGGATGAGAAATGTGATTAGGAATTCAATCAAATAAAAAAGAATACTTGTTGACACTACTAGTTCTCATGCCACCAATCCAGAACAAACTATTGATACTCTACATATCAGCTACGGTAGCAACACTTGGGGCTCTACTAGCTCAACACGATAAAACAAGGAAAGAAAGAGCTATCTAGTACTTTAGTAGAACCTTGGTGAGACATGAGCTAAACTACACATTCATTGAGAAGGCTTGCCTCACGGTATTGTTTGCCTCACAAAAAATTAGGCACTACATGTTGTCTCATCAAATAAAGCTCATTGCCAAGATTGACCCCCTCAAATATCTACTTTCTAAAGCAATGCTCATAGGGAAAATGGCTAAGTGGGTCATGATATTAACAGAATATGACATTGAATATGTAGAATATAAATCCATCAAGGGATAGGTAATAGCAGATCAATTGGTGGAAGCACCTATATATTCTAAGAACCCACTAGTATCAGAATTTCTAGATGAGTCCATTTTCAATCTTAGTGCAGCAAATCATTGGAAGGTATATTTCGACGAATCATACACACAACATGGATCAGGAGCAGGAGTCCTCTTCATTACACCACAAGGGGAATGTATCCCAAAATCATATAGGTTGTCTTTTTCATGCACCAACAACATTTCTGAGTACGAAGCTCTTGTAATAGGACTCCGAATTGTAGTACAATGGAAAATCATGGCACTCAAGGTTTATGGGGACTCATAGTTAATTATTAGCCAGGTTAATGATGAATATCAAACAAAAGATGATAAACTTACCTCATACAAGAAACAGGTGGAGGATCTCAAAGAGTTCTTCATCGACATAACATTTGAGCAAATACCGAGGGTAAACAACAGCGCAGCTGGCACTATAGCTACAATCAGATCATTGTTAGATATCCCACACATCATCCATAAACATGAATTCCTGGTAGAGGAACTTCTCGTGCCCGCTTTCGAGGTACTAGATTCTAAGTTCATGTGCAAAATTGTTGGTCCAGGTGATCCTTGGTACTATGAAATATTCACCTACCTAAAAATAGGAGTCCTCCCTATCAACATTACCCCAAACCTCAAGAGAACCTTCATTAAAAAATCATCCATTCAGCATCTCCAGTGCCTCTGCATTAGGAATTATCAAAGGGAGCCCTTTTGTGCATGGCCCTGAGATCTTTTGACTGCTAATTAGGGCTCAATGGTGTTTTATGGATTTTAGAACCTGTGATTATGACCTTGGCCAAGAAACTACTAAGAGCAGGGAATTATACTAGCCTACAGTGGAGAGGAAGCTCATGACTATGTTCAAAATATTTGCAGTACCACCAACATGGGGACTCATTCATGCCTGGGCTCAGTACAGTTATAACCGCATGGCCCATTTTTGCAAATGGGGGTTCGATCTCCATGTCAACTTAGCTTATCACACCCACCTCATCTAATGGACCTAGAGTTCATTATCACTACCTAAAATACTTCACAAAGTGGTGGGGGCCATCCCACCCAGGCCCTATATATCATGGGAATCTGTCTCAATTCATCTTGAACTACACTCATTTTTTTAAAATTTAATTTCCACACAAGCCCTTATCATAAATATGTGAGGCACCTTTCAAAAACTAGGATGTTCATTAGCTATGCCAAAAATTCAATATCAAACATCTCTTCTCCACCCCATACTACCCCTAGGGTAATGGCTAGGCTAAGGCTTCTAATAAAACTATCCTAAAAAACCTCAAGAAAATAGTCAATGAAGTTGGGGTGTGATTGACACCTATAGCTAAATCTAGATCTTATGCATTCTCTGGGATAGGTATTTACACACTTATAGAGTGCAAAACCCTTCTCCTAATTATAGATCAGGCTAAATATTTCCCATTGGAATTGGAAACCATCCCTAAGGGATAATATTTGCAAAATCCTTATTCTTGATGGAGTAATTAGGGGTGTCACATGGTTGAATGAGCTAGAACTATTGGATGGCAGTACTTGGATGTGAGCCACAGCCAGGTCTGTAGAAACCATCTCAAAGAGAAAGGAGCTATAATAAGAAAATAAAAGTGGGATACATTTCAAGTTGGAGAGCTTGTGTGGAAGGAAAATCATAGAATGTACCAGGCCACTATAAATGAGAAGGTGAACCCAATTAGTTTGGGACCCTTTTATCATCAACTTGCAAGTTACTTAAGTCACAGAGCATATCAATTGTCCTTACGAGGAAGGGAGCCTCTACAGGCCCGTAGGTAGCTCCCATCTCAAAAAAATTATGCCTAAACTGCTTGGGAGTATAAAATAAAAATTACAAAAAAATGAAAATATATCAAAAATCCAAAAAAAAAAGGATTTAAAATAGTAAATAAAAAAATATCCTCTAGTGAAAATCACCTCGGTGGCGCTTTGGGCAAGTACTTTGGTGAAAACCTGACAAATAGGTGCATTGTGTAAATAAGCACTTTTCATCCACCATGGATTCTTCGACTTGTTCTGCATCATCTACCATTGCTTTCCATCACATTCACCTATCACATTCCATTGATCCTTCCATTACCCATCCACATCCTCATCATAGCTTGATCCTGTGTTGGTATCATGTTCCATCCTAGAACTACTTGGCATATTCCTAAGGTTAGTTTGTCCTACCTATATCAGAGTAGTCTATCACATCATGTTGGGGGAATATTCTTATACTTGGATCATATCATATTCATGTATATCCTTGAAATCTTTTAACACATTAGAAAATCCAAAAACATTCATAAAACCATAAAATCCAAAAACATTAATAAAACCAAAAAATTCAAAAACATCCATAAAACTAGAAAATCCAAAAACATTCATAAAATTAGAAAATCCAAAAACATCCATAAAACTAGAAAATCCAAAACATTCATAAAACCAAAAACCAAAAAACCAAAACTTCATAAAACCATAAAAATCCAAAAACATTTCAAAACATGTCAAAAATTCAAAAACAAGTCGAAAAGTAAAAAAAATCCAAAAGAGAGAGTCTTCATGTCGAACTACAAGGCTTCTGCGTGTATATCGTAGGCAAGGCTAATCTATGATTAGCCCCCGAGGCCCCTAGGATAGGTCTTTTAGGTGTCCATCATAATAAATTGGCAATCCAACATTGTTCATATCTCATCAATAAACGAGTTTGTGTTAGTCAAACTACATGGTCTTTGTGTGTATAACATAGGCAAGGCTAATCTTTGATCAGCCCCCGAGGCCCCTAGGATAGGTCTTTAGGTTAGGTTCTTGGTCAAAATCTCATAAAACACAAAAACATTGGAAAAAATGGAAAATCAAAACACTTGTTAAACATCTCAAAAATCCCAAAACAACCTCAAAATATTTCAAAATACCAAAAAAATTAAAAAAACCCAAAATCATCCATCCCATTTCGCTTTCACCCAAAATAAACATCCACTCATAATAACTGATCATCATCTCTAACCTTTGGCAAAACAATCATAAACAAGTCTAGCAAATGGAAAGTGTGAGCTCAAACGTTAGAGTCTTAAGTCTACGTTAGTGGGTAAAAAAGTTGGTCAACTCTTGGTATCAATAACCTATCATCTAGTTAATCCAAAAATAATTTGATAACATCATGTCCTAGGATGCATCCTTCCTACAATGGACGTCAACATCAAACATCACCATAGTTTAGTCTTGGCTAGAGGTATGAAGAACATTAGCTTGTTTGTCTACTTGATCTTTTCTTTTTGATTTATCTTATTGTGCTCATTCCAATGACCTCTCAATGATGTCTATCAAAATGATTTAGAGAGAAACGAATGGGGCATTGATCATTATCTTTTGTCTATTGTGCTTGTTGGATATTCTTGTAATATAACCTTGGTCATGCTAATTTTGTTTGGTGTGTACGGAGGATGTTTTCGACATCTTGTTGACTATTACATTGGGAGGTTTTTCCTCTTTATGTTTTGGGTTGAGATATTCAAATTTTTTGAAGTACATCCTAATAAAGTTTCATATGCCAGGTGTGAATAAGGATACTCCTATCTAATTGTTGATTCAAAGTCCATCTCACTAGGTACAACACCATCCTGGTTTTCTATACCTTGATTCATCGTACTTATGTGTGTTATTAAACATAATGAAAGTAATTCTCTTTACATCCCCAATCCCTAGATAAACAATATATAATCATCACTCATCATCATATCTAATAAAGTCTCAATGACTCATAGACTTGTTGGACTTCTACATCATCTCAAACTCAAGGGTTGATCCCTATTTCTTCTATCTTCTCCACATACTAATACTAACATGGTATCATGAAATTAAAAATAAAAATCCACTTGCATCCATCTTGCATCCACAAACCATCAACATATTGCATATCATACATATCATCATAATGGGAAACATCAATTATCATTGCTTTATTATTTAAGGTGTTTAACATAATATAGATTGGTTATTCTAAGCATCTCATAAACAACACATTTGCATTATCATCCATTGCATAGCCGTATAAGCATCATCAAAATCATCACATTTTGCATCATGCATACATACATCTTGTATCATCATATCAAACATAGAAAAAATACTGAAAAAGAAGTTAAACATATCATTGCATTGCATCCATCATCCATTAGAGCATAATATAGGTTTGCATCCATCACATAAAAGTACATCCATATAGATCCATAAGCATTCATATCATACGTCGATAATATCACATCACATCATAAAACATAGAACATCATAGCATAAACATTAAATGCATCCATCCATATCATATGCATCCATAACACATAAGGTAAAATAAAATAACATCACATCATTAATCCCATCAAAGTCATCTCATGTATATATATCAAAAAAGTTGAATGTCATGATATAGTCAGAATCAAATAAATAATGTCATCATCAGAATATACAAGAGGCTAATCAAAACTCAACTAATGAATGTATACACATCATAAATCAGGTTGTACATCCAAAAAATGTCGAAGGCACTATTTGTGCCTTGAGCTCCCCTCACTCTAGCAATCACTATGGTGGCTACCTCGACTTTGATGGTGATATCTTGATGGTCTGCCTAATGGCCCTGGGTGAGACTTACTCAAAGAAACTTGCCTAATGTGAGAGAAGCCTGGCTCCTGTCGCTCCTATGGGAAAGCTCTATAATATAATAATCTATAATATGATGCCTCCTGCATTGCCCGACCGTACATCTCTGCCGGGACTGTCACCTGTCCCTACGCTTGTTGTGTTGCCACCTCTAGCTGTTGTCTCTATCTTGTCTCCTCGGCTAAGCTAAGATCGACATCCTATCTCAGTTGGCACTCCTACACCACCTCCTATCTCACCTGATCCTTCTCCTAGATCTAGGTCTAAATTTGGCCCTGTGCTTGTTGTATCTGCCCTATTGGTGAATGTACTTGCACCTGCAACACTACTATATGTCTGTCCCTAGGATTAGGACTTGGTTGTGACTAGTGTGGCTACTCTGGTGTCCTCTGTGCAACCAGCTAAACTAAAGGTGGTACCTGCCTTGTGTGACCATCCTCTCTATCCTGCCCATCTTAGGGCTATTGAGGTGGCTGCTTTGGCACCTACCCTATCCAAGGTCCTTTAACCTGTCCTTTGCCTGTTGTAGGAATAATCGACAATGTCAATCTAATTAGAGCATGAGCCTACTAATATGCATCATATGCCTGTGTAGTGCTCGCATCTACGGGACCATCGAAGTACACCCACAACTGCATCACCAACTATCTAAAGTCATGAATGGCTAATTGGGGTTGGATCCATTTCCCCTAGGCTATCTCTCGAGATCTTCGTGCAAAAATGGCTCTATGCGATGTCAGGTGCATCCTACACCTCCTCGAATTGTCGAGCAACCCTTTTCAGAAGATATCACTCGATCATATGGTGCTCGCAACCCTATATATATCTAGTCTGACGGCTATAAAACAATTGGGCATCATCATCATGCCATATGTAGTAATGGAGCTAGGGTCTCCATTAGAAAACCATCATCTCATCGATCACCCACCTGCAGTGCGGGATGCTTGTAATACCTATGTAGTGGAGGGTAGTCATACCCCCATATTTGTAGACCATTGGGTCATTGTGATCTATCTACACATCTACAATGGTGGGCCTCAATACAACTATGTGATCATAAGCCCAAATGTGGAGAAGTGTCACTCCCTCTCTAATGTTGTAGGCCCAACAATACACAACCTGGTGCATATCATGATATAACGAAGCTAGGACAACTGGCCCCCAAGTGTAGATGGTCATCTCCTCCATCATCTTCAAATGGATGACACCCCATCCAACATTACAGCCTCTAGCTCACCTATCGGGAATGAGGACTCCTGAGATTAGTGCACCAACAAATAGGGTCAAATCAGGAGCAATCCCCTCATATCAAGTAAGGTCGATATATCCACTGTCCACCTCATACTGATCAACTCTAAACAACTAGAATATGGCATCACCACTGGCCTTGACATCGTATATAATGTGCTTGCTATGTATGGGGATCTGTAAGATCCACCATACATCCTTTAAAGTCATCGTGGCCTCTTCGATTGGTAAATGGAGCGATAAAATTCTTGCTATGCCATCTCTCCACCAGTGTTGTCATCATTGCTAAGTGTGTCCTAACCTCAGGCATATGTGCCATGTGTCTGAATCCAATCGAACCCAAGAAAAATAGCACCTCATTTGATAAGTGCCTTGCTCGATGCAGTATCCAACCTCTATGCTCCTTCAAGTTGAGCACTCAAAGGACCTCCTACATCTAAAATGTCCACGACATCAAATTTAATCAACTTGGCACATTTTTGAAATTTAAAATCTCTAAAAAGTAAAGGCAAGATAACATTTGCAAAGGAGATGCTCTGTGTTTTCACAAAAGTGATGATATAAATGAAGGTGACGCCATATTGCAAAGGAAAATCGACATTTCTAAGCGATCCTAGACTCTTTTTGGCTTGTGTGATGCTATCATGCACAAGCAGGTGAAAAAAAATTGCGCAACCCTGGGACCTTCCAGCACTGCACAACGCTATTTTGCAAAGGTGGGTCAACATCGACAAAAGTGACACCGACTGTAACATTTGTGATGCCTTAGAGAGCCACTTTTGGCTGACCTATTTGGACCCAAATCCGTGAACACCAAACCTGCAATAAGCTAATACAAGACCAACAAACACTTATTAATCATGTTAGAAACCCAAATCTAGCATTCTTTATGAAATTATGAGCTAAATCAAAAAGAAAACATGAAAATGAGAGCATAATAAACAAAAGATAGCATGTAATCAAATTGAAATAGCTAAACCTTCATCCCATAGGGGGAGTGGTGCTACTTTGATGTGGAAAGAAGCCGTTTCCCAATCCCTTTGATAAGCTTTGATGACGTTGATGATCCAAAGTGCATGAGTTGACTCCAAATGATGATAAAACTTAGCTAAAATGATGAAAATGATGAAATGCTATGAGTTGAAATGCCTATATAAGAATTTTTGAAGTTGTGGCTCCATATTGTGTAGAGGAAGCCTCTATTTATAGAAATCAAGGGTTGAGGAATGTGAGAAATTGGTGAATGTGGGATAAAATGAAAGCCAATAGGAATGTGACAATTGTCACAATTCTATTGGGTGAGGGTCGAGCACATTTTGGGGAATCTGTTGAGTAAAGGAGGATGTAAGAGAAATAAATGGAAATTGTTGAGGATTTGAAAGGTTGTAAGAAGAATTTATTGAATGTGGTTGAAGATTTGAAAGGATGTAAGAGAAGTTATTGAGGATGTAAGAGGTTTTTAAAACCTTTGGAGAGAAATTGAATGAGGAGGTGGTTGGGAGGAATATTCTTTGGAATATTCCATTGTGAGGATAAATAGAGGAATTAGATAATTAAAAGAAATTAATTTCATGTGCACCCTAGTTAGTTGACCATGGGTTGATTTAACTCTCGAGGAGTTAAAAGCTGGAGGATTTGTTAATGCTGATTAGAAAGTGATTTAAGATTAATTAATTTAGAAATAATTAATTTGAATGGGTTAGGGGATTGTGGAATTTTATTTGATTTATTCAATCAAATGAGAGGACTTAGGGAGATTTAATTAAATATGATGGACATTAGATAGAAGATGGGTGAATTAATCTAATAAATTTAATTATTTGATTAATAGTAGAAATTGTTGATTTTAACTAAATAATATTGATTATTTAATTAATTGGTTAGTTTGAGGTGATTTAGGAAAAAATGGTGTTAGTTAATCAGAATCAGATGCATAGTAACAATCAGTACTTTTTAAGTGTATACAAAAACAAGTAGTTTATTAAAAGTAACAACCATCAAAACCATAGTTTTAGTAAAATTCTAATGCCCCCGTAACCAAATCATTTAATGCACTTAAGATAAACCTCATTAAAGCATATTTGATCCATGAAGAAGGTGGGTAGATATTCCCAAGAATAGCACCCCAAAATGAAGTGGCCAACTAATGTGGATTCCACCCATTGTAACAAGATGCTCCACACTTCTTTATTCTAACAATTATGATTGCACAACTCCCTTTGTAAATGTCATTACAATAAATAATCAAAGTCGCAAAAATAATAATAAAAGATAAATAATCTCTCAACCACCTACATGGCCATTCAAGTACCCATTCCCAAGATGTTGGAGACAAATAGAAAATACATAAAACTGTAGTCAATATCACATGATCCTAACAATTGAAACCCAAGTGATACCCTTTGTGGATGTAATGATATCTCCCAAGATTGATTAAAGTAAAACTAGGTGATTCATTTAGAAGATGTAACTACTCTTTAAGGGTACTCTTATACACCACCTAAAATAGATAGTCCAATATTTCAACACTCTCTTACACTCATCATAATACTATTGCCAATTGATATAGTGTGTCTTCCATGGAATCCCATTTCTTCCTCCAAGTGTGGCATCCAACTCTATGAAAGGTCAATATTCAATTAAAAATATTATACATTATTAAATAATACAATGTTTGTAGGATTTATAAGGTGTACAACACCTAATCTTAATAAAAGTTAGGCATCTAGGTAGGGAAGAGATTAAATGAAATGGACATTACTACACAATTTTGTCTAAGAGAACTAAAATATGTATTGGTTTCTCAATTGGAGCAAGAATGTGAATAGGTGTGGAACATGGTGTTTACATAATGTGAGGAGTCATGCTTAGATCGAATGAGGTGCTTTTGGGTAATTCTTGATTTAAGAGGGTTAAAATTAGTCCAAATTATACTTATTGTAAAGATATGATAAACCAAGCATAAAATGAATAGAAGAAGTGTAGTATGTAATTTTCATCCTTGCTAAGTGACGAACTCTATAACACAAGATCATCTTTATCTTTAGCAATTTAAGAAGATCATGAGTATTCTTTATTTAAAAAGTCAAGTGAATATTATACTTTCTAATAACTTTGACCATCTTGTTAAAAACCTTCAAAATGCCTTTTCTGTCAAATGTAATATGCCTAAAAAATTATGCATCTTGAAATTGCTTCTCCAACTAAATATCCTTGTATCTCAAGATAAAACATACAAACTTTATAATAAATTCTATCTTTTGATAACATGTGCTTTATTTTCTTCTTTTTTTAACATTCCATTAGTAAGTATTTATTTAAAAATTTATGGGATTCAAATATAGTAGAAGAGTTTTTTTTAAATGAGATCATAATATAAAATAAAAGTAAAGTACTACAATATGGAAATTTGAAAATATGTTGCCAATATGAAATGTATAACTTATATGATATCAATGGAGATTTAAATCAACAATGACAAAGAAATCAACAACATATAATGTTCACATAACATAATTTAACGTGAAGAAAAATCCTTCTAGATAAAAAAATCCACAAGGAAAGAGAAAGTATTTTTTTGATAAAAGATTACAATATATTCACTTTTTTCAATCATACAACCAATTTGATAACATTTGTGTACCTACGCAACTTCTCATTACGTCTCCATCTCAAACCCTCAACATACATACTCATGAAGATCCAAAATATTGTATATGAAAAATTTGGATAAAATAGAAATGATAAAAAAAAACATGCATTACCTAATCCAAATCTTCAATATTGCAAATAGACACGATGATGAATGAATTGGTTGATTGATTTGACATGTTGGTTGCTCAATTCAACAACATAATATTGAGATGGAGATGATAGATAGAAATGGATGAATGATTCTAGAATAATTTTGGCAACATAAGGATACTTGAAGAATCAACCCCCCAAATGGCTTATGAGAGGATTGATTTATAGGAAAGGTCTAATTTGGATTGATGTTTGAGATTGGATGTCAATAAGATGTCTTAATCAATGGCCAAGATTGAAAGTTGTAGTATGAAATAGGGTTAGGGAAAAATTAGGGCAATGATAAAGATTAATGGCCAAGATTGAATTATAAGATAATTCAATCAAGGGTGGAAAATGAATGAGACAAGAGAAGATAAGAATGACACGAATAATGTGGTTGGCACAAAAAAAGAGGTTGTTGGATAAAATTAAATAATTATAAAATTATTTAATTTGGGAGGGAAGGTGAATAATTAAATAATAAAAGCATTATTAATTATAAAAGATATGTGGCATGTTGACTTTTAAATTAAATAATAATTTAATTCAAAAGTGGATGAAAATGACAAATTAGTAAATAAATAAAATTTATTTAATTATAGAAGAAGAGGATAATTAAATAATTAAATAATTAAAATAATTATTTAATTATAGTAGAAAAATGACAATAATTAAATAGATAAACATTTATTTAATTATAAAAAATAGAGGGTTAATTAGTGATGTAATCAAATAAATAAAATTTATGTAATTAATCAAGGGAAGAATAAAAGAAAAAATGAATTAATTAAATAATTAAGAATTATTTAATTAATAGAGGAATATGACCTTAAAAGATAATTAAATAATTAAAATTATTTAATTATGCAAGTAGGAGGAATTGATATGAAAATGTGGGTTCATAGGCGAAGGACAATTTTCCAGTGTTTACAAATACCATTGTAAAACATTACCATGGGTCAAAACAAGGTTCTAAGATACTGTAGACACCTAAATTTGGACACTTAATTTATCCAAATTTATCCCCTTTCATCTAAACATCCCCTTATTTACATTAATTAAGTAATATCGCTATTATTTAATTAATATCCTCTAAAATTCTTCTAATCCCTAAAGTATCTAGTTAAATAATTAAATACCTTCCCCCTTTCATCAAATGAATTAAATAAATATGACATTTATTTAATTCCTCATATGTTACATCCCCCATAATTTTTATCTAATCCTAATCCATCTTTTAATCTCATCATTAGGTATGTGCACATGCCTAATTCTTGATTAGGATGTGTCACATCCTCCAACTTTTGCAAGTTGGTCTCTAACCTCTCTTAGCCACCTAACCCTCCTCTAATTCTTCATTAACTAGTCTAATCAAGTACTTGAACAAGTTTAATCACTTAATTAGGTCATCCCTAACCCCCATATCATTTATGGAATGTGTCCTTAGTCAACTTCATTAAAAAATTTCTATTTTTTTAATAAGGCACTCCATTCCTTTTGTGAATTTTTAATTCACATTTAAACCCCCAATGCATTTAAAGGAATTTTAAATTCCTTCTCTCATCCCCATGAGAATATTTGAGAAATTTTTAATTCCCCACATGTCCTCTCACCCACATGGGGATAAAGACCTCTTCTATAAGGAATCCTAAGGTACTATGTACCACCTTCGTGTCATGTACTATCCTTCCACCTTATATACACATCACCCTTTTTAAGCTATATCACATGCCACATGTCAAGATGTGAGGGCTTGTGAGTTCTCAACTCACCTTAGCCCTACATCTTGATTTTGGTGGCTCAATCTTGACCATCTATTTCCCAAGAGAATTCTAAATTCTCTATAAATACCCCATTTTTTCTCTTATTTTGAGGGAGATCATCCATTGTAGCCAAACTCTTGCAATTTTTTTCTATGAGCCATACTTAGTCATTTTTCACACTTGCACCCACTTTCATCTATCCTCATATCATCATCTAGCTTGCATCTTGTGCCATTCAAGGAGCATACAACACCAAAAATCAAAGGGCCAACCAAATGATCGATTCAAGACAAGGTAAAAGGTTTCATTTTGTCATCTTTATTTTGTATTGAATCCAACTAGGCTAATCTTGAGGTGTAGGTTGTTTTTAGTGTTATTTTACATTCTCTTATTTTTTGCTCGTATCCTAACACTTAAATTCAACCTATCACATTTTTGGCACACCCGGTGGGACCCACAAACAGGTCTCTTACTTTCACATTTTTTATTTTTTTGACTTTTTACAGGTACAAGTTATAGAGGGGAAAACTTGACCTATAAAGGGGTGGACTTGACCTTCCTGGGGCGGACCCAACTTACAGGGGTGGACCTGACTTGACAAACAGGTGGACCTATCGTCCACAGGGGGACCTGTCCTCCATAGGCGGACCTGACCTTGTCCAGGGGCAAACCCACCCTCCACAGACCTCAAAAACTGTTTTTGGAAAACTTTTCATGGAGGAGCAGACTTGACCTGACAGACAACCGGATTTTCCCTAACAGACAGCTGGATTTTCTCTAGACAGCCGGATTTTCCCTCACAGACAGTCAGATTTTCCCTAGACAACTTTTTTCCAAAGGGTAAAATTTCACTTTTTAGCAATCTTTTTGGCTATTTAAGGGTTTTTAACCCCTAACTTAGGAACATAGTTAACTAGGAGGGGTCAATCAACTTTGTTTGTTGTGTTTTTGGGTGAGCTATTTGACGTATCCAATCTACTTGCACCATTCGTCGATCCTAGGTGACGAGAAATCGTAGCTTACCATGTCCTTTGAGTCCACCCCTTTTATTTTTCTTAGCGGGACCTGCTTGGGGATTTCATCACCGCAAAGACAATTCCAACCACGCATATCAGTGGGGTATATAAAGGGGGGAGAGCAAAAGTTGTACCTTAATCCAACTACGTTGTAATTGGCGAAGCATCCGGATGATGTGAAGAGTTGGCTCGAGCCTTTAAGGTTCTCAACTCACACTTGTAATCGGTTGGTGCTCATGGTTTGGGTCTCACGTACCGGGTGTATATCGAGGACTCCCTAGTATTCATGTTCATCCTAGATTAGAGGACTTTTGTCGACCATACCCTCTCTACTAGACTTAGGCTTGTGATTGTCTGAATTATCTTCTTTGTGTGAAACCAATGATTGCTTGATTTATTTCACTCAGCCATGGCCTTTTGATTGATGATTGTTGTGTTTTGAGTCCTTTGCCTTAGTCTTTTTTGTCAAAAGTCAAGTTAAACTTGTAGACATGCGGATTTTCCCTCACAGATAGGCGGATTTTCCCTCCTCTGTAAAAAAAATTGCTCCTTGGGTGGACTTTCCCTATTAACCAGTCCTTTAGAGCTTGTTTTGGCCATTTTTGACCAACTTTTGCTCCTTGGGCAGACTTGCCCTACTAACTAGTCCTTTTGGTGCCTATTTTGGTCATTTTTGACCAACTTTTGCTCCTTGGACGGACTTGCCCTATTAACTAGTCCTTTTGGAGCTTGTTTTGGCCATTTTTGACCAACTTTTGCTCCTTGGGCGGACTTGCCCTCTCCTTGGGAGGGCTTGCCCCACTAACAGTCCTTTTGGAGCCTATTTTGTCCATTTTTGACCAACTTTTTCTCCTTGGGTAGACTTGCCCTCTCCTTGGGTGGACTTGCCCTATTAACCAGTCCTTTTGGAGCTTGTTTTGGTCATACTTTTGACCAACTTTTTTTTCTTGGGTGGACTTTCCCTCTATAGGGGCAGACTTGACCTATTAACCAGTCCTTTTGGAGCCTATTTTGGCCAAATTTGACCAATGTTTTCTCCTTGGGTGGACCTGACCTCTACTCAGCCAGATTTGCCTAGACCTTTACTCAGTTGGATTTTCCCTAATAGACAACCATATATACCCCGCCATTTCCACACTGTAAACCTATTTTCCTTTGTTCAAGTGCCAATCTTCTCAATTTTTTGTGCTCTTTCCAATGACATATACCACTTCATGCTTTTGAGAAGTTGCCCGAGGCCCCTTTTCCTTCCCCATCCGCCTTCTCGAGGGGGGCATACCCTACCATTCTCTCTCAATCTTCCGTCATAAACCTTCCCTTATGAGACCAGAGCATCCCCTCTAGATAGCCCTCCATACAACCATACTTTCTCTCCTTCGGAGCCATTCCTTCCCTCCTCAACAATCTTGATCAATCATTTTACTCATTTTGAGTAATCTTTCGACCATTCCAAACCTTCATCTTCTCATTTCAAGAATCATTCATCCATTGTGAGGAGTCGTTTACTCATTCTGAGTAGTCATTCATCCGTTCTAATCGATCGTTTACTCATTTTGAGTATTCTATCATCCATTTCTCTAATCAAATCATCATTTTCCCCATCCAAATCCCTTGAACTTCATCTCGGGTTATTATCCAAATTGACCTAAGTGTCTAATCTGATCGTCATCATCAACATCCTCTTAGGATCGTCATCCATCCTAAGTCAATCATCATCATCAGCCTAATCAATCCATTTTCAATCTCAAAGTGGATTTGGTGCTGCAATCGTTCATTCATCCTTTAATCCAATCAATCAATATCCTACGTCACCTAGGGTAATCTCTGAATGGGGTTTATAGTCCCTTTTGTCATCCTATCCAATCCATCATTCAATCTTATCAATCAATCGATCAATCTTATCCAATCCAATCCAATCGCATCCCTATCCAATCACCTTTGACCCAATCAATCTACTTCCATCTCGAAGCAGATTCGGTGTTGTAATCATCCTTTGATAATCCAATTCGATCATCAAAATCAATCTCATCACATCATCCAATCATCCTGATTTGAGCTTTAATCCAATCTCGATCCGAGCTTAACCTAAATCTTGATTTGAGCTTTAGTCCATTCCCATCCAAAATATTTGATCCATCTTCTTTATCCTTTCATCATCATGAATCCTTATCCTCCATCAATAGTGGTCAAGGGAAACCCTAATTACGTTGACAACGATAACGAAAGTCTTGTTGATCAAGAAGAATGTGACATAGATCCCCTTGACACTATCGTTGCTAGTAAGCTTTCTCCACCCACTTTCAAAAATCCAATCATCCCTCTGAGTTATCCCATTATGTCTTCATCCATGCCTGATCATGTTGCTTATGCTAACTTTGACAAGGGATATCCATCATACCCATCATATCCTTCATCTACATCATCCTCATATCTGACAACCACATCCTCATATCCTAGTCTGCCATCACAATACCCCCATCCTAAACCCTCGTCCACATCCTCCTATCTCAATCCTTCATCCGCATATACCCACTACCCCAATCTTCCATACCAATCTGCTCACCCTAATCCTACATTCACACCTTCCTATTCTAATCCAACATCCACACCAACCTATCCTTATCCTAATTCGACATCTGCAGTTCCATATCTCTATCCGCCACCTCAATCTTCCCATCCTAATCCACCATCCCCATACCCTTACTACAATCCACCACCTGCATCCTCGTGTCCTAATTCACCATGCCAATACCCCTACCTTAACCCTTCACCTAATCCCCCATCTATTCCCAATCCTGCATCCAATCCCATTCCCCTATCTAATCCTAGTCCACCAATCTCTAGTCCTAATCCCCCACTGACCCATAATCCTTCATCCACTCCTACCTTTCCATCTAAACCTAGAGTATGCAAGTTCCTCACTCCAAAATTTCTCCAAGGACTTATAATAAATAAGACATCTCCCACTCCACACCTTGAAGTTTTGGAATCATTCCATCCCAAGCCATCATCCATGGTCATTAGTGACGAGACCCTTCTCCACCCAACACTTGCCATTGATGATACCACCCCATCTAGTCCACCTCAAGATCACAATCCCCCATCCATTCCATCCCATGATCCCCTTGTCATCCAAGCTTCCACCGCTCCATCTCCATCTCCATCACATGAGCTCACTACCGTAAATCTAGATCCTATCATATCCCCTGATCCCTCTCTTGATACCACCCATCCAAATGATACTATCCCATCATCTCCCTCTAATAATCCCCATCATCGCCTAAAACTGCTATCCCCACACCGCTTGCATATCCCCTTGGTACTCTCACGTTCTTCCATGGTGGCCTCCTCGTAGAAGAAAAACATAGTGTATTTACCACCCAACTTGCATCATGTTTTCAGAATAACAAAAATCCTATCGTGGATCACGTGCTCAAGAAAATGAACTATCAAGGAAAAGGTCTAGGCCTTCATGAGCAAGGTGTTTTAGAGCCCATCCAAGTTAAAGAACAAATCTGCATGACAGGTCTTGGACCTATTTCCCAAAACTCACAATCTAAAGATGTTGGTACAACCTCTAGACGTCCTCCACGAGCCTTTTCCAAAAGACATGTTGGCTCTTCCCGTCGCTCCACTAGATCATATGTTGTCATCCCTCCTCCTCTATCATATCACCTTAAAATAACCGTCCATATTCCTCCTTCATCTGCTCCATCCATTTTGGGTCCTTACATCCCTCCATCCACCATCTACTCCATCCATCTTGGGTCTGTATATCCCAAAATCACCTCCTCCATCTCATCCTTTCATCCATTCAACACCTAACCATGTCATCCATCATAAAAATCCCTCTCACATATCCCATAATCAAGATCAACAAAGGCACATACCTAAACATCCTCCATCTACACGTAATCCCCATACTCCTACCTCCATTGCTCCACATCGTCCATCTCCTCACACCCATCCCATTGCTACTTAAAGCACTTTGGATGTTGACATAAAAATACATAAATCCAAAAGTCCACATGAATCTAAAGCTCCCCATGTCCCCTCTAAAAGACATGGTGAAGAGAAGAAAAATCTAAATCCAAATCAAATCCATAGGCCACAAAGGCCCACCAAAGCAAAAATCAAAACCATGTGGATCCCAAAGGAAAAAGATGCAATGCCATCAAATGAAAAATATGTAAGAACGTCCAAAGTTTCTAATCCAAAATCTAATCATACACCCCTTTCATCTCCTACGTTTGTTTTGGGCCCTTATGTTCCAAAATTCACCATTCCATCTTCTCCATTATCCCCACATTCTCCATCCATTAATCCTCTTATCCTTTCACATCGACCACCACATGTGCCAATGTTGGTCCTGAATTCATCTCCCCATCACATATCCACCCCATCATTCTATCCATACCATTTCCAACATCCTATCCATTATCCCGCATGTCTTCCCCATCAAATCCCTCTAATTCATCCTCTAGCATAATCCATTTATCCTAATAAGGTTGTACCAACATCCAACAGTCGCTTCACACATGGGCTCTTAATACTCGTATGGAACTTGATACTTAAGTCCTTCATCCACCTTCTTATCACATGTCTTCTAAATATGCTTATTTGCCTCCCTATCCTTATCCATCTCCTTCTGCATGCTATCCAAAAAGTCAAAAACTCCAAAAAAGTCAAGAAATCCAAAAAAGTCAAAAACGTAAAGAGAAACAATCCGTCCAATGGTGAAAACTTGGAAAACAAGTGCCTTGGATAAGTACCATGATGAAAACCTGGCAAACAAGTGTCATGCGTAAATCCCCATCTGCACTTGGGGGCAACTTCCTAATTTACATTCCCTCCAACCACTATGCTTCCTGCTATGCTTCCAGCTATGCACCCATCTTCTTGCTATGTGTCATTTTCATTCACCCCCTCCATCCTACCTATCTTACACATCTTTCTTGGCATATCTCATTTATCCCAATCCTTCCATCCTCCTTGTGATCTTGATAACGATAGGGGCCAACATATAAACATGCTTTGGACACCTCTTAGCATACATTCCCCTCATCCACACACTATCCTAATCCTTATTCGCACTCGTCTACCTTCCTTATCCACCCATCATGCTACCCTCAATCTCCCTTCCTTATCCATGCATCCCATCTTTATCCATCTAGCTCCTTTATTTTCCTATCCTTCTCTATTGCATCCTGCATGCCCCCTTGCACATGACATATCTAGAGTGGGGGCATCTATCTTCCTTGGTGATATAGTCCTTGGAGACATCATTCATTCCATCAGATCAATCCCTTCCATCTCCCCATCCTTATCTTCCAATCCCTCCACACAATCCTTTTAACCTCCCTATCCTTATCCCCCTACCCATCCATCATAGCATCCCTTCTGTCTCCCCATCATTATCTTCCTATCCATATCACATCTCTTCATCCCTTGTCATTGGCTACTCCCCATACAATCCAACATCATCTATCTTATCACTTCATCATTCATCTATCTGTCATGTCATCCTCCCACTTCATCTTTGGTGATTTGGATAACTATCTCATCCCTGAGCTTTGTGTAGTCACCATCCTCTGATCCAATCCAACGGGTCTATCTTGTCCCATCGTGTCGGTCCAATCATTTTATCCCCTTATCTAGGGTTATCTCATCATCTTTTATCCATCACTTGTCTTTGGTCTTTTGTCGAACTATGTTGCCCCTACGCTTTCACATAGGCAAGGTCAGTCATTTGATCTGCCCCCGGGGTTCCATCCATCATCGATCTATATTGTTCACTTTGCTGCTTTTCTCCATCCTATCTTCATCATCCATTGAAGTCTCCATCATGGTCTGTCGTCAGCCTTTTATCAAACTATGAGGACTTTGTGCTTCCATGTAGGCAAGGCTAATCTCTGATTAGCCCCTAGGTCTTTAGAGTGTGCCCATCTTGTGTCATCAAACTATGCCCTTATCTAGCTGGTTCTTAACAAATGAAATCCACTTGTATCATCAAGTCCAATCGATTCTCAATATCCTGCATCATACCGATCTTTTAGTTTAGTATCCATCATCAGTCTCAATAGGATGCATCCTTCCTAACATACCTCATCAATCTCATTCATCCCCTTGATCCTATGGCAAAGGATGTTTGAAATTGATTGTGATCTTTTGATGCTTTTGGCTTTTGTTTATCATTTGAGCTCCCTATCATCTCTTGTCATGGTCGCCTTGATCCATCATATCATGGTGTGCTTTGACTAGTCAACATAGGGGCATATCTTGATCTTTTCTTCATTGTTGTCTTCTCGGTTGTCCCACGTAGTACCCACCAAGATCCCTGAGGTCTTGTGTTACGCTGGGGCATCCTTGTGTGCTTGTGGTTATACTAATACCTGGCCTGACCAAGGTCATCGCGACTTTAGGGTGTTGGGATAGCCTTTTTGTTGATGTGTTTGTTTCATGCATTAGACACTAATTTTCCTTGGTCATTTATACCTTGGTGTATTGTGTCTTCTGCTATAGCAAAAATTAGTGCTCCAAAGATGGAAAATTTGTATTAGGATTGCATTTCATCTTCCCCATCCCTTTGCATCATCTTCCTCATCTCCCCTTGCATCATCTCATCCATTTCGAGAGCACAACCGTGTTCTCTTAAACCCGCATGTCCTCTCAAAGGGGCATTCTCAATCCCTAACTTTCATCTTCACCCCCATCATCTTCCTCCCTATTCACTTTTTTGAATGACTGAGGCATCTTTTCCAATCTAACCATCTTCTTCTAGATTCTATGTTTTAATATTCTTTGAAATGATGTTACTTTATAACACCATCTCAAAGAGGGGCAAAATGTAGACACCTAAATTTGGACACTTAATTTATCTAAATTTATCCCCTTTCATCTAAGCATCCCCTTATTTACATTAATTAAGTAATATCGCTATTATTTAATTAATATCCTCTAAATTTTTTTTAATCCCTAAGGTATCTAGTTCAATAATTAAATACCTTCCCCCTTTCATCAAATGAATTAAATAAATATGGCATTTATTTAATTCCTCATATGTCACATCCCCCATAATTTTTATCTAATCCTAATCCATCTTTTAATCTCATCATTAGGGATGTGCACATACCTAATTCTTGATTAGGATGTGTCACATCCTCCAACTTTTGCAAATTGGCCTCTAACCTCTCTTAGCCTTCTAACTCTCCTCTAATCCTTCATTAACTAGTCTAATCAAGTACTTGCACAACTTTAATCACTTAATTAGGTCATCCCTAACCCCCATATCATTTATGGAATGTGTCCTTAGTCAACTTCATTAAAAAATTTCTATTTTTTTAATAAGGCACTCCATTCCCTTTGTGAATTTTTAATTCACATTTAAACCCCCAATGCATTTAAAGGAATTTTAAATTCCTTCTCTCATCCCCATGAGAATATTCAAGAAATTTTTAATTCCCCACATGTCCTCTCACCCACATGGGGATAAAGACCTCTTCTATAAGGAATCCTAAGGTACTATGTACCACCTCTGTGTCATGTACTATCCTTCCACCTCATATACACATCACCCTTTTTAAGCTATATCACATGCCACATGTCAAGATGTGAGGGCTTGTGAGTTCTCAACTCACCTTAGCCCTACATCTTGATTTTGGTGGCTCAATCTTGACCATCTATTTCCCTAGAGAATTCCAAATTCTCTATAAATACTTCATTTTTTCTCTCATTTTTAGGAAGATCATCCATTGTAGCCAAACTCTTGCAAAATTTTTCTATGAGCCATACTTAGTCATTTTTCACACTTGCACCCACTTTCATCTATCCTCATATCATCATCTAGCTTACATCCTGTGCTATTTAAAGAGCATACAACACCAAAGATTGAAGGGCCAACCAAAGGATCGATTTGAGACAAGGTAAAAGGTTTCATTTTGTCATCTTTATTTTGTATTGAATCCAACTAGGCTAATCTTGAGGTGTAGGTCATTTTTAGTATTATTTTACATTCTCTTGTTTACTGCTCGTATCCTAGCACTTAATTTCAACCTATCACAAATACCATGATAACAATCCATATGACCCTCACATGCTAAGCATGGTTTCTTACATGACTTTTACACCTCTTAGAAAATTTTCATAATTGACTAAAAACAATCCCACAAAATTAGGCACCTAGTTTGTCATACAAGCCTTATTAATTAGGGGATACTCTTATAGGTTGTCATAGACTAATAATAGCTATGCAAATATTTGTCACAACTCCCTAAATAATTAGCTAAACGTGATTGATCTTATCACCTCATAATTATAATAATTAAATAATTTTCTACTTTTTGTGGGTTCCACATCCACTATGAGTGCATAAACAAATAATGACATAGATTAACCAAATACATATGATTCACAAGGTGGATGACACCTTAAAATTTTAACACATCATGCTCTTAGTACTAATAAGATTATAGTTCCATAGAGGAGGGGTTTCCTTAAATATTTTAGTCAGTGCCATTGAAACTTTATACAGGCATTTTACAACTAGGTGATTCTATGGATTTATAGCAATGAACAATCTTAAAAATTCAAGCCAAGAAACTATACAAAGTTGGTTTGATCTCATGATTTTATTTTATAATAGCTAATGCTAAAAACATTAAGTGAATTATTATTTTTAACAATAGTTAATGCTAAAAATTTGTAGATGCATGAAATGTGGTAAATAAATCTTCTAACTAGTTATTGTCAATAGACATAACTCTACAATGGTAGCACCATGTATAGGTGGTAAACAAATCAGTGAAAGACAAACAAAAATATTTTTGATGAACAAGGATTTTTTATTGATTTTTTCAATTATTTTAAAAGTGAGCAATATCACAAAATTCTATTTTCATTGTTTAATTTCATTAATTTTTATTTTTTATTATTATATAACATTAAATAGACATTGCAGAAAACCACATCTAAATCACTTAAAAAGAGGTTCGAAATATTTACCATCCCATTAAAAAAAAACTCTTAAAAATGTTGTAATTTTCACTTCAAATATGGTGAAATGAGCATGACTATATTTTTAAATCTTACGGTTTATTGACTTATACTTCTAGAAATCCATTTTATGTTAATCAAGTGGTGGTATAATTGAATGTTTTTTTAGTAAACTTTGATTTGTAGTATTTTACCTTGTTTTACAACAATACACACTTGTAACAGTTACTTGAACATGCAAAACTAAAATTTGCTTCCCTCACCTTGTAATACTTTATTAAGCATTAAAATTAGATCCAAAAATGAAACTTTATATTCTATTCAAACATTTGATTTACAAATGCACATGTAAACCCCACCTCTATATATTTTATTAGACCTTTTAATTACACTCACAAGTTGCAACTTCAATGATATTTTTTATAGCATTTGTAAGTTGAAACTCCACATGAACTTCCAAGATTAAGATGTACAAGTTCACAATAAGTATAAGGCTATGGTAAATATCTACAATTCTACAATATATTTACAATTGAACTTATCAACTACAAATCCTAAAAAAAAACCTACCTCTTGTATGTTTCAATGTTGAATTCTTGATTCTTCATATAGCTTTACTGATTTCTAAAATATGAGATTGCAAGACTACATGATCTTGTGACTCATCACACATAGTTTTATGACCTAAAAAGACAATCAAATTTAAATTTAAATAACCTAAAATTGAGACCAACAATCAATAATCTTCAACTTGAAACTCAATTGATACTAGACTTTTATAAATAATTTGGAATACTAGCATGACTCCTAAAAAGGCAACTTGACTGACAATCAATAGTTCTTGAATTAATAAACATTTTAATGAATTAAAATGATTGAATTTGTACCTTGAATTACTTGTGAACAAGACTAAGTAGCATTGATATTCTTGAGTCAATGAAGTTGAGACTACACAATTAAATTATGAAAAGGTTAAAAATTTTGTACAACCCTCGAGGGGGTGATATGATTGATATATTTTGACTTGATGGACTCGAATTTTAAAATTATCATGCATAAAATTTGAGGACAACTTGTCAATGACATTTTAAAATTATCATGCGTAAAATAAATCTAGGTGTATCCTGAGTAATCATCTATAAATAAAATATATAATACAATGATTTACCAATATAAATAACATCCACTACACTGAATACATATGAGTGAATAATTTCTATTTTTTTTACTCTAGTACTTCCCACAAGAAAAAAACTCCATTTTACTTTCTAAATACACAATGCCCATAGAAATCAAACTAATGAGTTTTTTTTAAGAAATTAACCATATTTTTATTAATCATGGTTTGAAGAAAAATTTAACCAATATGCACCAAAGATTGGTTCCACAACATATATTTTTAGAAGCATCAGTTACATTGATAAAACTCATAATGTAGACGCATCAAGTTTAAATGAAGTTTCCACACCATGAACCTCTCGCTATCATCGAATTTACTCCAAACAACCTATAAATAGAATTTTCAAATGACATACACACTCTAGGATCATTTAAATTGGATACAAAAATAAGATTTATTGCAAGTCCTAGAATGTGTAAAACACCATTAAGAGTTTTCACTCTCCCATCACTGAGACATGATTATACCTTCTCACAACCAACAATTTGATATGTAATTTTTTATCGAGGAATACCTCTTCTCTATTGTAAACTCAATATATATAAGAAAAAAATCCTTGTGGTATTCATGTGGTAGGAGCAACTTGAATCAATAAGTCAAGAGTTAACACTAGCAATGTTAATAGAAATACATAAATCATTATTATTGCCACCATCAAAGGATTTCTTAGTAGTAGAAGCATCAATTTTTTTTCTTTCTTATTTATACATTCCTTCTTTATTTTTCCTTTCTTCCTATAGTTCCAACATGTTTTTATGCTCTTCCTAAGGTTTTGGACCATCTTTTTGACTTGGATCTATCTTTCAATTTCTTCCATTCCCCTTTAGATAGGCCTTTATCCGTAAGCCTTCTTTGAACATACAAAACATCCTTTGAACTGCCATTCATGAAATTCTCAAAATTTCTTCACTAAGAAATTTAACAATAAAGGTATCCATCTTTAGATTTTTAAAACCACCTTTGATTGAAATAATTAAATTATCCCAAGATTCAAGAAAAGAGTAAAGAAAAAATACACTTATCTCCCTCATCAACTTTAAAATCTATTGAACCTAGTTCACTCAATTAAATTAAAAAACATTAAAATATTTGGTGACTAAGTCACCTTCCTTTAATTTTTATGACTATATAAATTTATTTTGAGATAATTTACTTGTAATTTTTGTAGTTTGATGGATATCATCTATCCTCTTTCATAGTAGATATATGATACATCTTCCTTACATACATTCAAGATAACAAAATTTGTAAGACATAACCATATTATTCCTCATGCCTTAGTTTCCAACTTATTTCAATTGTCATTATATATTCTCTCAGAATTTCCTTATTTCTATATAATACTCCAATCTCTCTCCTTTATGAGATCCTCCATATTCAACTTCCAAAGTTTGTAACCCATTATATTACACTTCTCAAATTCTATTCAAGATATGCTTGCCATGGATTTCAAGAGACATGTGGATTTATAATTGTACTAAAACATGCTTCGGTTGCATCACAAAATACCCACGACACTCTAAGAAAGGCGTCCCGTTCTCAAATCAAGCTATAGCTTAGATACCAAATCTTGAAATATAGGGTAAATAGATATAATAAAATAAAAAAATTGCGTTTGAATCTTTGCTATCTAATTAAAGATTCATATAATAACCAATATTGTTGAATTAAATAATATATATAAATTTCAACAAACTACAAATGAACATATAACACCAAAATTACGTGGGGAAGGCCTTTTTGAAAAAAAAAAGTCACTAAAGAAACCCTTCAATCTTATATTGATCAATAACAATGTGCTAGAATAATAAAATCCACTTCTGTCTTCTTTTGATAATATTCCAACAACATAATAATATTCATTTGAATTTAAGACCCATATAACTTCCATTTGATGCATCTAATTGTTATGAATTGAGGAGAAAAAACAACTAGTTTATTAAAAGTAACAACCATCAAAACCATATTTTTAGTAAAATTCTAATGCCCCCATGACCAAATCATTCAATGCACTCAAGATAAACCTCATTAAAGAATATTTGGTCCATGAAGAAGGTGGGCAAATATTCCCAAGAATAGCACCCCAAAATGAAGTGGCCAACTAATGTGGATTCCACCCATTGTAACAAGATGCTCCACACTTCTTTATTCTAACAATGATTGCACAACTCCCTTTGTAAATTTCATTACAATAAATAATCAAAGTCGCAAAAAAATAAATAAAAAAAATCTCTTAACCACCTACATGGCCATTCAAGTATCCATTCCCAAGATGTTGGAGACAAATAGAAAATACATAAAACTACAGTCAATATCACCTAATCCTAACAATTGAAACCCAAGTGATACCCTTTATGGATGTAATGATATCTCCCAACATTGATTAAAGTGAAATTAGATGATCCAATTAAAAAATGTAACTACTCTTAAAGGGTGCTATTATACACCACCTAAAATAGATAGTCCAAGATACTTTTCTTATTCCATTATATAACCCCTATTTCAACACTCTCTTACACTCATCATAATACTATTGCCAATTGATATAGTGTGTCTTCCATGGAATCTCATTTCTTCCTCCAAGGGTGGCACCCAACTCTATGAAAGGTCAATATTCAATTAAAAATATTATACATTATTAAATAATACAATGTTTGTAGGATTTATAAGGTGTACAACACCTAATCTTAATAAAAGTTAGGCATCTAGGTAGGGAAGAGATTAAATGAAATGGACATTACTGCACAATTTCATCTAAGAAAACTAAAATATGTATTAGTGTCTCAATTGCAGCAAGAATGTAAATAGGTGCGGAACATGGTGTTTGTAATGTGAGGAGTCATGCCTAGATCGAATGAGGTGCTTTTGGGTAATTCTTGATCTAAGAGGGTTAAAATTACTCCAAATCATGCTTATTGTAAAGATATGATAAATCAAGTGTAAAATGAATAGAACAAGTGTAGTATGCAATTTTCATCCCTACTAAGTGATGAACTCTATAACACAAGATCAACTTTATCTTTAGCAATTTAAGAAGTTCATGATTATTCTTTATTAAAAAAATAAAGTCAATATTATACTTCCTAATAACTTTGATCATCTTGTTAAAAACCTTCAAAATGCCTTTTCCCTTAAATGTAATATGCCTAAAAAATTATGCATCTTGAAATTGTGTCTCCAACTAAATATCCTTGTATCTCAAGATAAAACATACAAACTTTATAATAAATTCTACCTTTTGATAACACGTTATTTTTTTTTCTTTTTTCTTTTTAACAATCTATTAGTAAGTATTTATTTTGAATTTGATGGGATTCAAATATAGTAGAAGAGTTTTAAAAAAAATTGAGATCATAATATAAAATAAAAGTAAACTGCTACAATATGGAAATTTGAAAATATGTTGCAAATATGAAATGTATAACTTATATGATATCAATGGAGATTTAAATCAACAATGACAAAGAAATCAACAACATAGAATGTTCACATAATATAATATTTTAACGTGAAGAAAAATCCTTCTAGATAAAAAAATCCACAAGAAAAGACATAAAGTATTTTTTTGATAAACAATTACAATACATTCACTTTTTTCAATACACTAAAAATTGTCCTAGGCTTGTGATTTCTAAATTCTCCATCATTTCCCCTTTTGTCTTTGATAATTAAGTAATTATAATTATTTAATTGTTTTCTAAAGTCATAATTCTTCTATTAATTAAATAATTTTAATTATTTAATTAATTCATTTTTTATCTTTATTCCTCCTTGATTGATTAAATAAATTTTATTTATTTAATTACGCCACTAATTAAGTCCTCTTCTTTCTAAAATTAAATAAATTCCAACTTTAATTTTTATCCACTTTCCACTATAATTAAATAATTATTTTAATTATTTAATTATTCATCAGACTTTTCTCTCCTAAATTAAATAAATTCAATCTCAACCCTTCATCCTTATCATTTGTCCTAACCCTAGTCCATACTACAACTTTCAATCTTGGCCATTGATTAAGACATCTTATTAACATCCAATCTCAACCATCAATCAAATTCAAGCCTTTTCTATAAAGCAAACCCTACACAAGTCATTTTAGAGACATCATCATTGGAGTACTGTTATGCTGTAGGAATGAGCACCCAACATTCCTTCATTATCAACCCTTTGAAAGCTTGCATTTTCATGCGAGGCTGAGAAGAGCCATAGAGGTCAATCATGTCTAGTTTGATAATCGGTTTGCATTTCCTTTGTTTATTTGCATTTTCATTCTAGTTTGTGCTTCATGGTGCTTGATAGGGTTTAGTTAGTTTGTTGTTTTCAATATCAAGCTTGGATTTTTCCCTATCTACATGTACCTACACAACTTCTCATTATGTCTCCATCTCAAACCCTCAACATATATATTCATGGAGATCCAAATACCATTGTAAAACATTACCATGGGTCAAAACAAGGTTCTAAGATACCATGATAACAATCCATATGACCCTTACATGGTAAAAATGGTTTCTTACATGACTTTTACACCTCTTAGAAATTTCATAATTGACTAAAAACAATCCCACAAAATTAGGCACCTAGTTTGTCATACAAGCCCTATAAATTAGGGGAAACTCTTACAAGTTGTCATAGACTAATAATAGCTATGCAAATATTTGTCACAACTAGCCATTAATCTTATTGCCTCATAATTATAATAATTAAATAATTTTCTACTTTTTGTGGGCTCCACATCCACTATGAGTTCATAAACAAATAACAACATGGATTAACTAAATATATATGATTCACAAGGTGGATGACACCTTAATTTTAACACATCATGCTCTTAGTACTAATAAGGCTAGAGTTCCATAGCCGATGGATTTCCTTAAATATTTTAGTTAGTGTTATTGAAAAATTTTAGGAGCATTTTACAACCAGGTGATTCTATGGATTTATAGCAATGAATAAGCTTAAAAATTTAAGCTAAGAAATTATAGGAAGTTGGTGATCTTATGATTTTATTTTATAATAGTTAATACTAAAAATTTGTAGATGAATGAAATGTGGTAAATAAATCTTTTGAACTAGTTACAACAATAGACATAACTCTACAACGGTAGCACCACATATAGGTGGTCAATGAAAGAAAAACAAAAATCTTTTTGATAACAATGATTTTTTATTGATTTTTTCAATTATTTGAAAAGTGAGCAATATCACAAAATTCTATTTTTATTGTTTAATTTGATTAATTTTTATTTTTTTTCTATTATACAACACTGAATAGACATTGCAGAAAACCACATCTAAGTATTCATTGCCGAAAACCACATCTAAATCACTTAGAAAGAGGTTCGAAATATTTACCGTCTCATTCCAAAAAAAAAAAAAACTCTTAAAAATGTTGTAATTTTCACTTCAAATGTGAAATGTAGCATGACCATATTTTTAGTGCGAGCGTTCTTCAAATTAGCTTTCCTTCCCTTTTAATAAGAGTATTTTATAAGAAAAAAGTACAGAGTCAGATCGTTTGTCTCAACCTCCTTATCAGTTATAAAAATAAATCCAAGGAAAATTATAGTGCAGCGAATATTATCAAGACAAAAATATTCTGTTCTACAACTTGCAGAACACAGAGAAATATGCTGTCTGTAATCATGCCGTTGGAGGGAGTTCAATTGAGGTTTTAGATTATATTACAAGGTTGAGTTATACATTTCAGTTTGTGGCTATCAAATTTTTTTTGATAAGAAAAAAACAACTGATGTAGTTATGTAAAATCTTGGACAGAAAGAAATCGTCGCAAAATATAAGAATTTGTTTCTGCTAAATAAGCGGGGTTGTAAATTCTATGTCAAATTGGCAAAATTAATGTTAATATAGCATCACAGGCTACCTGTTATGCAGTTAGCAGATAAGGGTATTTTAAATGTTTTGAAGGCCATTTAACACCGGTTGCATGCTTTGCAGGTGAGAAGTTAGGGTTTGAAGGGCATGGGTGCCCCAAAGCAAAAATGGACGAAAGAGGAGGAAGCCGCTCTTCGTGCCGGAATTGACAAATACGGTCCGGGCAAATGGTCAGCAATTCTTAAGGATCCTCTTTTGAGCACCTATTTGGCCTCGCGCTCCAATGTCGATCTCAAGGTAACCCTAATCCTAACCCTAAGTTCAATGTTTCAGGCTTTCATGCCGCGCAATTTTCTTTTTATATGTCTCCTGGATGATCATTTCTTACCCCATATGTATAGATATTTTGTTTTTGGTCTTTAGTAAGTCTCGTTGAGGTTACGAGAAGCCTTTGACTCCACTTTGCTGATATTTTAAACCCGATTCGCTGTTGAATGCAACCATGTTTGTTACACCGGATTCTCATTACATATGCCCTTGTTACATGGGGATTTGTTGCAATAAGCTTTACACCGCATGATCTGTAAATTAAGGTTGATGCCATACAATATTCTCCAAAATACAGTTTTAATGAAAATTATGTAGACTGAAATTCTGTAAGCAATAAATTAATCTTAGAAATGCAAGTAAGTGAGAATAAACATCCACACAATTGAAGACAGCAGAAATTTACCTGGGAAAACCCTGAATTTGGGGAGAAAACTCTAGCAAAACGTGAGCCAAATCAATCTCCGTAGCTAACAAGTCAATGATAATACAAATCTTAGGTCCCTTGGGCACACAACCAGCCTGAGTCTAACTCAATTCAGTCCCTAGCAAACTCCCTAAGTACCTCCCCTGTTCTGTTCTTGCTTTGACACTCTCTATCTTGGAACTATTAGTTGAGGAAATTAGAATGCCACGAGCTGTCAGCTGTCGCAATGGAACCATCATTTGTCACAAGGGGCAATTGCAAAACTGCTGCTTATCTGGATGAAACTGCGCTGGTGATTATGAAACCACCTCTCATTGGAAATTGGTGTTTTTGTCCAGAAGCCAGAAACACTGATTTTTTCTCAGTTTTCTCATCTGTCAAATTCTGCTTGGATGTCTCATATGATCCTAATAATTCTCTAGCATCCAAGTATCTGACTCTGTCCCAAAACCTCTTTTTCTTTAACCGAAAGTGTTTTCTTGAGTTACACCTTGTTGCCATGAAGCTTAAACAATCCTTTTACATATCATCATAATTCCTTTGTTAAGGTTTTAAGACCTTTCATTACGAGTCTTATGTAGGGGCTATTGCTCCAATGATACATGTAAGGTAATAGGAAAACATATAATCTTTATTGGAAACGTTGAAAGGAGTTGATTCTTTCTATGGCAGGCATTAAGAGGATGCTGGAGAAGGGTAGATGTAGGGTGGAGGCTGGAGGCTATTTTGTCATGCCCCGTCACAGGAATATATCACCCACAAAATAAAGCCAACTTTATTGAGTTGTTAGGTGGGCCGACTCAGTTCTTAACCTCCTCCTGTGACTCAGTTCTTAACCTCTTCCTGTTAGCGCTCACGGGAAAGACAGCAGATAAGTATCTATTTTGGTTAAGGCCGATGCATGAAGACATTCCTAAATTCCTGCCGACTGCAATTGCAATATGAATTAAATTAATAGTCAAGACAGCTGACTTCACTCTCCCTCATCATCATAAAAATAAAAGGATAATATGTATTAGCCAAAATCTTAACCTGGAGCATGATCAGGCTACACATACCAACACTATTGTTATAATGACTGTACAGATTCTTGTAGTGAAAACACTGCCTTGTGCAGACCTGTGGTTGCATTTTTGACAATAGTGATTTTGAAACTGCTGCCTGTATTACCTTACAGTTTTGTTACCATCAATTCAACAACTGTTGAAAAGGGAGGTTTTGAAACCACTCATTGTGGTAGCCAGTGTTTATGTAATCATCACCTGTTGCAACTGGTTGTTTTATCATTGTACAAGGAATGCCTTGTTCTGAGTCTGCTGACTGATTCTGTTCGGTTGATGTCTTTTGGGGCAGATGGAATATTTTAACAAATTTTTTATATCTTTACAAATCAATGACAGATCGAGAAGTTCCCCAAAGTTTTTAATTGGTTTTTCTCACTTTTAATAATGTTTTGTTGGGCACAATCTGAAGAGACATGAAGTGAGACTCCAAGTAACATATTAGACTGATAGGGAAAATCTGAAGATGCTATAAATATCCTGCACCAACATGCAAGTGCTAAGAGGATGCAAGGGTACAAGAGATCTTGATGTATCATCTTCTTTGTCTGATCCTTAGAGATGGTTGCAAGAAGATGTTGTAGGTTGTCATGTTGAAGAGGATTCCCCCATAGGCATGCATTGTTTATTGTTTAGAGGGACAGGAGGATTGCTGTCATTGGATTCATTTATTAATGAGCTATTTATTTGTGTATGGCATATTTTGAGCAATAGACAGAGGGTAGCCAAATCTCAGTAATATTTTAATCTTTGGTAGTCTACAGTACTATATATCAGTTCTCAGTTAGTTTCATACATGTTGATGTACTTGGCAATACTATGTAACTAGGAATGCTAGGTTGTTGGGTTTTCCTTCTGTTGCATACTTTTAGCAGACGACTATTTGGCTAAAAATCAAACTTCTAGTCTAGACTGAATGCTGAGTTCTTTTCTCTTTGAGAGTTGAAATTGAATTGGAATGCCAAAAGAGACATGTCTTCCCCATAAAGAGCTATTTTGACAATGCACTATAATTTTTGTAGATATTCTGATTGCCATTGGCATTCCAGTGAGTGGCTTGTAGCTTATGGGAGAATTTATTGCTGTTGATGAGAATATTCTCATTTGTCAATAATTGGGTTGCATGTTTCTTTGCAGTTAACAGGTATCAGAGCATGCTTTATTTTTTGTTCATGGAACTTTCATGCTTATATGAAACTGCATTATAGATTACCTAGATTGATTATGGCTGTTGGTGGACATTGCTAGGATGCATTTTGTTTTGCATTCCCCAGGATTGCTGTCCTTTCGAATGTGCTTCAAGATCTATTTTATGGAATGGGAAGCTCCATGAGATGATGTAAAATTTACTACAGGATAAATTAGAATCTTATCATTTAAAATAGGAGCCCCTACTTTTTAGTTCTCAATTTCTAGCCGGTGTCTTTGGGGTGGGGCTGAAAATTTCTCTATCAGCTTAGGAGATTTTTTTACCACATGTCATCAATCTACAATCTTTAGCATTAAGTATTGGCAAAAAAATAGTTCAACTAATTTTTTTTTAGCTTAAGTGGTTGCAACAAAAAATCATGAGATCACCAGCTTCCTAAAATTTCTGAGCTTAAAGTATCAAGCTTGCCCATTATATAAATCCATGGGACCACCTGCTTGTGGAATGCTCCTAAAAATTCTCAGCAGCACTGCTGAAATATTTTAGAAAGCCCCTCTCCATGGGACCATCTAAATCAAATGAGTAATCAAATTAGATCATGATCTTATAATATTATATGCTTTCTGAATATTGAGTTGAAATAAACAACACCACCATAGGTTGTATCATGCATGATATAACAATACATTTCATTAAGCATCTCTTTTTATTGAGAGTACTTTCTATCTATTGATTATATGCTTCTATATTAAAAATAAATTTTTACTCTATATCTAAAAATAAAATACTTCCTTGCCTTGATCTTACACCATCAAATTGTTTTAGAAGTTTCCGAAACTCCGGGCCTTATTGTTTTATCAGTTCAATTAGAGTACCATTGTGTTGGATTGAGAAGGCATAATCTGTTGAGTAATTTCATTTCACTGTAATTTTATTCAGGGCATTCGGCATTGTAGTTCTAACTTTAACTATCTGGCAGGATAAATGGCGAAATATTAATGTTACCGCAAATGGATGGGGATCCAGGGAGAAGGCAAGACTGGCATTCAAAAAGAGCTCACAATTGGCAAAGCAATCCGGCAGGCACCTTCTATTGGGTGCAATAACAAATGGCAGATCTAATGTTGCAGACGATGCTAAACAACTGGTGGTTGTAGATCAGTCTTTACACAGCACAGACTCTATGCGATCTATTTCTAGGTTAACAAATTCTTGTGGAATTCATTATGTTCATCTGTGATGTCATGCTAATTTGGATCTATATGCTTTGGTTGCCATTCGTTTTGTAAAAGGGAGAGTGAAACTATATTTATATGTTCTTATAAGATTATTGGTTTATTTGGTTCATCAAACATTTCTATTTGACATCCAAATTATGCTTCTTACAGACCTTTCAACTGTTTATCTGTATAATTGCAACTGAAGTAGAGAACGTTTGTGTATCATATTAGAATTGCATGTGTGTTTGGTGAACCTCATAGATCTGCAACCATATATCAATGTTCCTATTGTCTTGTTTGCAGGGTAGATACTCTCATTATGGATGCTATTGCCACCTTGAAGGAACCTAGGGGATCTAGCAAATCTACAATTGCAGAATATATTGAGGTAGTTTTTCCTTGAAATTCAAATTGTGCATCTTATGTAACTAAGTAGAGTACAATATAATTGCATGGAAATTGGTGATTGAGAAATTCTCTCACCAAAAAACAATGAAAACTGGGCATCTCTGCTTTTTAGTTTGTGTCTAAGTGGCAAGAATCAATATTACTTTGTTTTTTTCTCCTTCACAGCAATAGTAATTCCTTTTTTGTTCTTTTATAGGATAACATAGTCCTTGGGGTTCTTTTGGAGAAAATGAACCACACTCAATGATCTGAAAGTGGATCAGTCAAGCTAGTCAAGTAGGCTAGCTTATTCACTTATGTTCTGATTGAAGTTGACCCTTATACCTAATACCTTGAAGGTTCATTTTGAGAACAATGACAATAAGTTGAGTTGCAAAAACTTTTTTGTTGGAAAAAATGGAGTAAGAAGTAACTGAAGAATCTGATTGGACAGGAATTGAACCTGTTAGAGAAAAGAGCAGAATTGATAGGTTTGACCGTGGTCAAACATGTCTTACTAGTTTGACAACAGTCAAAACTATCCCCACTAGGAACTGGACAAGCAAAACATGTTTGACTGTGTTTAAATACATCACAGAAACAATAGAGGCAATGTTGCAGTGTCTGAGAGCACTCCAAACGATTCCATTCAGTTCCTATGATGCTTGAACTTTCTTTGACTTGTTTGTAACTCTTCTTATTATAAAACTTCCAAGAGAGGCCATTTTATGGGGGATTCCTTAGTGTCGTCCGAATCTTTGAGAATTTAATAGACGTTTATGGTGCCTGTGAGAGCATTGAAGAGTTGTAAGGTGTAGGACATTGTTGTTGTAGGTAAGTAGTCATTGTAAGCTTTGTTTAGGCAAGAAAATCATTGTAGTAGCTCGAGATAGTGGCGTGATTAGAACAATTCCTCTCTTTTCTGGAGTCCTGTTTTTCTTCCCCAATTTTGGTTTATTTAAGTCAAATCACAGGTATCTACTCATTAGTAGTGTTTTTAATTCTCTTTGTTTGAATTTACACAATTACTTTCTTCTATGCTTTAATATTCAAGTGTAAAGACTAGTTTGAAGAGCACACAGAAAATACTGAGAGGGGCGTGGGGGGTGAATCAGTATTTACTATTTTTAGACTTTTAAACACATGAAACCACATAAAACAGCAAAGAATAGAGAGAGCAAACATCAACAAGGAGAACACCAAATTTCACGTGGAAAACCCTTTCGGGTAAAAAACCACGGCAGATCAATAGCTTTCATTAACCAAATGGGCACCAACCCAGATTACATAAGTGAGCATCAACTCACTGAGAGCACCAACCCTCTTCGAAGCACCAACTTTGTTCAGCTGAAGCACCGACTTCAGTTTGAGCACCAACTCAAATACACTGAAACTTAATAACACTTTTCATTACATACACTGCACTTCAATACCATACAAGAATTACATGGCTCCCCCTGAAACAGTTCTTGCTACTCAGACACATTAAACAGATTGACTCATATTCCAGCGTCCTTTGTCACTAATGGTAAATAAAAAGCAGACTTCTAAAGGACCATACTCTGAATTTGTTTCACAACACGAGAAAGACAAAAAGAACTTCATTTCTTACACAGCGCACAACCCCAAAAATGGCGACTACAATTCATTTAAAATACCATACAATTCATTTAAAATACCATGTCCTCAGTCTTTTAAACTTTATATTTCTGTTAATGTCAAAAAGCAGATTCAGAATAATTCTTGCAGTTCTTAAGACTCCATACAGCCCAAGTCATGGTGAATAATGGTGATAGCAATTTTTGATGGTCACTCTAGAGCCGCACCAAGGAAATAACTTCCTTCACATAGCCCATGCCAACAAGACTCCCACACAGAATGGCTTCAGAAAGCTCAATACTCATGATTCGAACTATGAACAATGCGTCTCCATCAATTTCTCCAAACCCTATGTGTCTCCATATCGAAGCATAAAACACCACTTAAACAAGGTCATCATAAATTTCTGTTTCACACACGATATCACCCAGTTCTCTTTTTTTAAGAAAAGTGACTCCTGTAGATGTCGCACACCAAAAAAAACTTCCACACATTGGAGCATTAATTCATATGATAGAACAAAAGGACAGAGCACAACCCACTCATATTCCCGTGTCTGAAAAAAAAATGGCAATAATCAATCATGTCCTGCTCAATATAGAAATGATATATAAATATCACGATGGAGTTTTTTTTTGTTTTTAAACACAAGAAAAGTCTTTAATAACAGCGATGGCATATTCCACGATTTTCTCCAATAATATCAATTGACATTTTCTGAGCATCAATAAAATCCACATCTAGCACACACGTCTCAACATTATACTGCATAGTCCCCTTTTTAAACGAATTGCAGACTGCAGGAAGCCATCATATAACCATATTGAAGAAGCACGTCCTAAACATAGCCGTCGTCCCATTAGAAGAGCTGCCATCACTTAATAGGGTCGACCATAAAACTGAAGCCGTCGCCATTCTAAACTTAGACGATACCAAACAAGGAATATGCAAACCGCCTTCAAAAGAATTCAAAAGGAATATTCAAGCTGTCACTGCCAGAAGGAATTAAACAAGCTTCCATTACATAGGCGTTACAAATATCAAAAGTCAACCCTTTGACAAGACAAGGCAGATTTGGCACTAACATATAATTCTGACTTGGCATATGACTAACAAGTCTGACATGGCACTTACATAACAGAGCTGATTTGGCACTATGCTGACATTAACCAAGCAAGCAAGTAGCTCAAACACCTTGACATCAATGACAAAATACTAAACATAGTTTTCCTTATTTCCACATTAGGAATGACAACTTCAGTAATCAAGTTACATAAGGGAAGAATAAGATCTGTTTTGAGGATCTACATAATGGATTATCCGCTTAATACTACAGATCAGATTGGTATCGGAACAGGATTTTCTTGGATTTTGTGTGGTGGTTTGTTTGTGCGGTCACTTCGCAGGTTTCTGAACTTGTAGTGGAACCCATACAAGGAGTGGCAAAATCTACTTCAACACTACATTATTCTTTTTCATTAACTGGTGAAAATTGCTGTTGGTGGAGCAACATTTTGCACCTTAACCTACCTCAGAGCATTGTCAGTTTTCCTATTTGAAGAAGTAATTTCATGTAGGAGCATCTGTAATTCTGAAGTCATTTCTCTAATACCTTCTTTGGCAACAGTTGCCAGAAAATGAATATCCAACTTCTAGACATTTTTATACCAAACAGACTGCACCCATGTTTTTCGTATAATTATTTATGAAGATTTCTATGAGGTACTAGAAATATATCAACGTTTAAATAGCCATTAGCCAGAACTATGCTATAGCAGAAATCTGTTAATAATGTTTTTTGATGATCGGTTGTGGAATCTGCACTTCTAGTTTCACTTTTTTTTTCCCTTGTAAAATGTGTGTGCTTTGTTGAATTAGTAATAGATATTAAAGACATGGTTTTGCAAAATAAAGTAATCATCAGCGTAGACTCGTAGTCGAAAGAAAGAAATAGATTATACTGATGTCCATGAATGATGGAAGAGAAATGGAATCAGTAATCAACTGGAGTGGAGTCAAATTTGCACCTTTTCTGAGGAGACAGTGAATTTGCCTATGTTCTGGGATGGCTTTAGATGAAGATTAAATGTCATGATCTCTTAGCCTATAGTTATTTGAATTTTATTAAAGAGGATAAGCGTGGATCCACCATACTCTATATACTTGAACCAGGCCATCAAGCTATTACCAATTTTCAAAGAACTGGAAAGGATTTTGTATACTCCAAAAAATAAGAAGGATTCTGATTAATCTGATTACAATTACTCCAAAACTTGGATGTAAATCAACGGGATTCAAAAGCCTGGAAAGTAGGATTGCTAAAATGAATGACAACAGATATAATTATTCTAATGTTACAACAAAGAAAAATAACCTAACATGAAGGTCTTAGACCCTAAACTGGTAAACCCTAGATAAATTAGAATAGATGAATGCATATGATATACAAATAATCTTATGAAAGGAAGACCCCTTGCCAAAAGGAATTGTTGATAGAGCCATGAGAATGAGTTAATGGAGATAGAAGTTAAACCATGAGAAAGAGCTGATGGAAATTTGAGGCTAAACTTAGAGTCTAGAGAAAAAGAAGGTTTAGCATCCTTGTCAACTGTGATGGAAGTACCAATCATA